>JAMBLF010000075.1:0-473537 GCA_030578115.1 Leucoptera coffeella | reverse complement strand
AAAATAATAATAGCCGAAAATAAAGCGTCATTGATTTGGTTTATTATTTTTGATGTTTAAAGCGATGGCCACAACAGTCATATTAGTAATTTCAAAAAAATATCAACTTTATGTCAATATCAACTTTAAGAAATATTAAACATCCCGTAATCTTTGTTTTGCCTTAATATATGAGTTTGAGATTTTTATATATAGAATATAGCCGACTTAACCGCAAGGTGTATGGCATATTAAGAAATATAAATAAATATATAGAATAGGTCTGCGACATGTCTATAATTAACAGTTTTATGTTCAACATATAATAAAAGTAGATTGTCATGTGGATTTTACGAGCACAGGGTTATATGATAAGTGGTTACTTGCACTATCGATTTAGTTTACCCCCACATATAATAATATAATTTTTAACAGTCTCATTAATCAAAAAAGAAGTCAACTTACACTGACACGGTCTTCTTAAATATTTCGCTTCAATTTCTTAACCAACCTCATTCTTCTTTTACAGAGTCCAAGCGACCTTTTCAAATCAAAGTTCGTTCAAGGACTTGCGATCAAGGATGCCCACCGTTCACTTGACAAGCTCAAGGTGCATTCCCTTATGGAAAAAGCTAGGGCAGCCATTATTAAAAATGGCGGAGGTCCCCTATTCTTATCAGTGCCTTCGAACCCAGAATTATTGGCGAAGTACTATGACTTCCGGAATGTGACGAAGGTGGTGGATTTCGTGATTCTGGAGACGGATCAGCTAGGAGTGGCTGAGAATAAGACTTATCACCCGAGCAGGCTGAGTGGACTGTGGGATATGATGAATACGGTAAGTAGCTAGTTGTATTGGCATATAAAAGTAGTAAAAGATTAATAGAACTTGATATCATACCTATTCAATTCACAGAGTTATAATTGTGATAAGCGAATGAAATTATTATATTAATTACGTTATATTGAGCGTAATTAGTGTTATTTAAAGTGTACAAACATACTGAAGCGTCACAACAGGAAGCTACTTCAAATAGTCAGTATATTGTGAAGGTTTTTGGATACTTTCAATCCCACGCCAGATAATATGTAAATTTATTAAGGCAATTAGTGTTTTTCTAAGTCAAATACAAAATTACGTGTTTACTCAAATACTTTAAGTGATAAATCTCTGATATTCAGTGCATTCGAGTAACCTTTGTCAATATATTACGCATAGTCTATGATGTTCAAACAATTGCTTGTCCTTTAATATCAGGCGCTTGCTCAGACGCGCAACTTATCAGTTCCATTCACAACAGAACGAGTAACCAATAGTGTCGTTGGACGCTTAGTATTTTGCTAAAAGAAACCATAATTTTTATTTACAGTTTCGTCCTCAATTTAAGAGATTGATATACAAACTTCTAAAAGTCCATACGAGAAGACTAAAATACATTTTAAACGTTACAGGATTCCGTGGTAGACCTAGCAGTGGGGTTAGGAATACCAGCTTCGAAACTCGTGATAAGCATGCCAGCATCTGCCCTTCAATTCACGTTACTCAATGAAACTCTGAGTACGCCAGGCAGTCCATCTGAAGGGGAACCTAAGGAGATTGATCAGGGAGAGCTTTGCAGGGTACTGAAGAAAGGAAGATGGACGTTAGAGAGGGATCAGGACTTATCAGCGCCTTATGCTTTTCAGTAAGTGGTTTTTAGACTTATTTTAAGTATGGTTTAATGTGTGTAAACTTTATGTGTTATAGAACACAAATAAGTTTTCCCATTATCGTTCCACCTAAGTAATCTTTTCTTCACTTATATGTTCTCGATATAAAGATTAATAAGCCAATCCATAATTAAAATTACTCTTAAGTTTTTAAAAATAGCGGTACTCTAATACCATACTCGTAGTTTAAGGTATATGTTTTTAAAGTGGTCGATATATCTACATAATTAGACGTCAGATGTGTTTCGTTTTGTTTTATAAGTTACGCATATTATTTGCAAGTTCTCTCCTTGTTTACGTACAATACTTTAAATTGATCCGACTAACATTCATGTCTTAACATCTTCCTGTACTATCTAACATCGTTCCATTATCTATCCAGAAACACAACCTGGGTATGTTTCGAAGACTCCTCTTCAGTGGACGTGAAGGGGAAGTACGCGAGGGTTCGAGGCCTGGCTGGGTTGGCTCTGGTGAAGGCTGACTTGGACTACGAGACGTCATGTGGACCCACCCTTAGGACTCAGCTGAGCAAAGTACTGAACCAGCAGAGCAGGGCACCTAGGGGAGCTGTGTTGAGGTATGTTAAACTTATGTAAAATATAGGGAATAGTATATTCAGATTTATACGAGTCAATGGCAAATTATTGGGTTTCAAGATAGCAGAGACAGTCGAAAACTACCTTGGACGATCCTGACCAATCTTTCTTACTTCACATTTATTTCTAATGCGTGTTCTTCTGTCTTCACGCTACGTAAGCGATTTTACGTTTTATATTTGCCATTAATCTCTTTCGGGGTGGCCATACACTCTACGAAAACAGGCTCATATTACAGATTTATTTTATAATAACATCCATTATCGTTTTAGTAATGATATTTATAATTTTCTTTTATCAGATCTCTAGAACACGAGATTCTCGCAGCCCCCGGCAGAGCGTTGGACGCGTTGCAAGTATCTCCCTACAGGATTACGCAAGTGGTGGATTCCGATGGAGTTATCCATTCTATTAGAGAGGCAAGAAATTTACTCTTTCTTTCAGTAGAGTTCTTATAACATGCTATAATAATGAGGTTGCTATTTTGGTTTTAACTCATTTATTTTAAAGGGTTCTCTTTTAACGTCGTTTTTACTATATTCATAGTATATGTGACAGATTTGATATTATTATTTTAAACTTTAAATTATGGCAGATTTAACATTAAATATACTCCTCATTTTTGTTGAGTTATATAAGGTATTATCTAAACGAAGCGCCAGATACTCACTGACTCTGAATACTTACTCTGAAGTGTACAAAGATAAAATTTGAGGAAGCTCAAATGTGTTTATGATTTATTGCGTTTTCATAAGTAATGGTGAAATAGAGTCTCTATATGATTTACTACGTTTTCAGGACACAAGAACAGAGTTTTCCTGCTCGAGGCAAGGATACTTCGTCCATCCCCGGACATGTGCCCGATTCTACCGTTGCGTCAAATTCGATCAGCTATCGCCCGAATTCACTGTAAGTTCAAATACTCATATACGTAGTACTCATAACACCGTCTGGTACCTCTTCTGGTCTAGGTACCATTAATTAACTACTTGACCATATTCAAATATTATTATATAAGATTCTTACTATTGAAATCGCATACCCATCCCATATGCATGATCAATTCATAAGCTGGCTGGTGGCTGTAGTCCCGAAAGGAGCATAAAGTAAAATAATTCGCATCAGATCCTTAGTTGGCGTGTTCTCCATTACATAATAATAATAATAATGTAATGTGTGTTGTATTGTTGTGTTTGTGAATAAACGTTTTTCTATTCTATTCTATTCTATAATATATGCGAGTACACATAATATAACTACATTTATTGAACTCTATTATTTCAGGTATTCGAATTCGACTGTCCAGCCGGTTTAGCGTTTGACTCTCGCCACGAGGTGTGCGTGTGGCCTGGCAGTCTGCCGGACTCCCAAGCCTGTCCTGGATCCTCTGAGATAGCACCTGTGCCACAATCACGGTTCATCTGTCCTGACCATGAAGGTTAGTTAGTCATGAAAAAAGGTTTTTTATGTATATACAGATATACATATAAACGGACGTGACTCCAGTCATGTGGTGGGACCATAAATTGGTAGATAAAAGACGGTTCTGGGATCAATCCCCATCTTATAATTGACAATCTGTACTTTAATTGTGAAGATCCGCAATTGTGAAACTGGGCACTCTAATTTCTAACTACCTCGAAAGATAAAGAAGTTCTTGACTGTAGAATATAAGTCATGTCAAATTAATCTGATAAATAAACTATTACCACCTCAATATTCCAGGTTACTACGCCGATCCAGAAAACTGCAGGTGGTTCTTCGCGTGCTTAGATCACGGGAAGGCTCCATTGACAGCCTACGAGTTCAGGTGTCCATTTGGCCTGGGCTTTGACGCTGATAAGCTCAAATGTGACTGGCCATGGCTGGTGCCAGCTTGTGGCAGTATTGGCAGATACGAAGCTCAAGCACATGGATTTTCAGCTGCTCTTTTAAATGGTAAGAAATAGCAGATGTAGCTAGTCTATAAGTAGAGAAATTGGTTGAAACAACGTGATAGTTGCTACGATAACTGATGAGACCGTAGTGGGAACATCTACCTTAATAAACCGGATTCCAATTATTATTTAATGACCTACAACTTACCCTATCTTCGAAAACATCGCAGTAAATTACATTTATACAATCACACACATAATAATTGTATGCTGATGAGCATAGTAACATGGATAAATTCGTCAATTTCAGGTGGAGTTGGATACCACGGCCAAACAGCAGACGCAGTCAACGTTGCGGCTCATCAAAGTTTAGTCTCAGGAGCTTCGATCGATAACTACGTTGGAATCCAAGGAAGGCTTCTGAACCAAAACGATGCCTTGGACGCTAACTTTATATCATCACAAGAATTGATTAATAATAACCACAATACTGGATATGCTAACATTCAACAAGGTCTAGTTGAAACTTCAAACATCGGTTTGGCACAGCCCGCGCAATACCATGAAGGGTCTCTGATATTAGATGAATACAGACTTCCGAACAGAAAAGCAAATGCTGGATTTGTACAACACAATTTTGATGCAAGCAACCAATTCGCAAAATACAACGATGCTGTCTACCAACGAGCTAATGTTGATAATTCTGGTGCATACATACATGACCCTACTGGAGATCGCGCCGAGCCTTACAAACACGTAGACTCTCCAGTCGTTCCATACATTCATGACGTGCACCCAGACCGTCCGTATAATGACTATCAAGACTATTACCAATACAAATCTTCTCAAGATTATGACGGAAAATACTTCAACGAGAACAGAGGTTTGTACGATGACAAGAATTATGGAACGTATTACGATGATAAGGTAGCATACAAATCGAACTCTGCGGTATATGGAGTGCCTCAAAATCTGGACACTACAGGTGGGTCCCAATCTGGTCTATATCTACAGGTTAATGTTGTCAATGGCAATGCAGGGACAGCTTACAATCAACAATACCAAGGAAACTATGGTGCCTATACATCTAGTAACGCTGATATAGTGCACTCAAAGGCTTTCACTGGATCTTCACATACACTTACAGCAGGAGCCATTAATGTAGGCTTAGTAGGAAAAACTACTCTAGTTGAAACTGACAATGCATACCAGAACAATTACGCGCAAGACCTATACAATGTTGCACAGGCTGGCCAATCTTACAGCAACAGTGCAAACGTTGTTCAACACAACAGCAACATTCATCTTTCAGAAGTGCCTGAACCAGCGGTATCTGTGTCGCACGCGGGTACGGATTCACATAACTTGGATGGTTATTACGTAGCTCAACAATCTACTACCACGGTAGCACCTGAAATCACTACTTACAGAACAACTTATACACCACAACCAGAAATAAGTAGTGTAAAAGAAATATTTGGTGTCGCACAGCCAGCAGTCACATTTGTACAACCTACATCAATTCCTGTTTACTCGACACCCAGCGTAAATGTTGCAAACTATCAGAATGTCAACATTGAGCATGAAAGAATAAATACACAAACTAATGAAGGACAATCAGAAAGCCACGGTTACGAGTATGCCAAACCCAGTATTAAATTTGAAGAAGGTGTAACGTCGACCATCTCTCCACCTATATATGTATCGACATTCAAACCTACAGGGTTCGGATATCATAATTCATTGGAGCATTCCTCAAATGCAGCTGTTGCAGTTGAGGAGCCTTTTAAAAAGGTCACAGCATACACGACTGGTCCTTCTGTAGATTACATACAACCAGCCGTGACTACATACAAACCTCAAGTTAATAATTATCAAGTATTCCATAATATAGATAACCAGAAAGTAGATAGTGGATCTTCAAACGGTTATGGATACCAACAAGCTTACTTTGAACAAAGTACAACCAATCCTGTCACAGTTAACAATGAGGTCAACATTCAAAACCAAGCGTTTGAACAACAAACATATCACGTTGTTGATTCAAATAAAGTCAATTTAGGTTCATCTTCTTTTGCGGGCTATGAATACTCAAAACCATCGGTCAATTTTGATAATGCACCAAAAACAGTAGTCGAATTATCCACGCCGGCACCTATAACTGTGTCAACATATAATCCACATTCATATAGCCAACAGAACTACAAAACAGTAACTCCGAACTACATTGAACTTAGCACGACACCAGCGCCAATTACGAATTACGTGCAACCATCGCAAACAGTTTATAAGAACCCTTTGCTTACCTTTGGACAAAAGATAGAAACACCAGTGACTTATGTTAAACCAACTCAAACAGTGTACAGCCAATCTTATGAACCTAATATTCAGCAATACGAGGTACGACATGAAATACCACAACCTGCAATAATACAACAACAGTTAGTCTCTTCAGCTCAAGTGCAAAGCCACCAACCAGCTCAAATAAGTCAAGGTGCTTACATTTACAGTCAGCCCGAAATTCAAAGAAATGTCGAAAACTTCAATGCTGCTAGAACTCATTCTTTAGCCAGTGAAGTCTCTCATCAAGTGTATCATCAATCATCTTATTCTGTTAATAACGATCAGAATGCAAATGTATATACAGCATCTACTCCCGATACTATACAAGTGAAAGACTATGCTACTCCTACAGAGACGTACAAAGCACCAGCGTATCTAGCTCCAAAAGTTGAATATGAACCTACTTACAAGCCTACAACCAGCAAACCTTACATAAACCAGCAGTATGTTGCATTGAATGAAGAAATACAGAATCACTATAACTACAGACAAGATTACAACCAACAGCAATCATCCACGCAATATGTTCAAAGTGAAAAACCCAAAGTAATTGAATCTTACCACGTGTCTTCATTTCCAGGCAGCACAGTTACGTTGAAACCAGTGTCCTATGTAACTCCAGAAATCCAAGTTGAGTACAAGGCAGAGGAATATATTCCACCTTCAGTGTCAACGCCTAAGTTTGTTTCAACTACATACAAACCTGTAACTTCTACTGTAGCTACAACAGCTAGAGGTTATTTGCCTCCGACACCAGTTCCTACGTATAACGCACCAGAATATTTACCGCCTTCACCGCAGCCACAGCCTACTACTCCGAAATATCTGCCACCATCGTCCACTACCCCAAGACCTACTACTACAACGTACAGAACAACGTCATACAAACCTGTGACAACTACTTTTAGAGCTCCCGAATATTTGCCACCAGATGAATTGAGTCAGAAAGAACAGTATTCAGAAAGTTTTGGGTTGAGGAACTACGATTCGAGTTCATCCAACCTTAAGTATGACGCTTATGAAGATTATAACACTGGTCGATCTAGGGAACAAACATCATCTACTTTGAGTCCGCCACGAAAACAAAACATAGTTGTTCAGACTGCTAAATCGAATTTATTAGGTTTCGGAACAGTAGGACCTGATGCAGGATTAGTTTCACCAATTTCATATACCACCAGTTCTCCTTCAACGCCCTCTGTTCAAACGGTAACGAACGAGTATCTGCCTGTAAAAACTGATGAGTATGTACCCACTCGTGCATCTGTGCGTAGACCAAAACCCAAGGTAGCTGTTGTGACTAAAATTAATGATTTCAATCCATTGATTGTAAGAAAATTGGGAGCTGTGTGCAGCTGTCAATCTCCAATAGTTGTATTGAGAGGAAGAAAACCACAAAATCAAGCAGATTATGATCCTGAATACAGTGACTATGATTATAGCGAAGGGAGAGGTGATATTTCGTCGCAGGATTTGGCAAGAACCCGGGTAAAAGTTGAATCTCAAGTACCTTCAACGACATTCAATCCAATTATAGTTCCGGATGATTCTTATTACCAAGACATATCAGATGATAACATAGAAGCACCTAAGAGGAATTATAATGAAAATTATTCTTCTACCAGGGCCCCCGCAGTTAAGGCAATTGAAATAAAACCGAGACAAAAGTATGTAACCGTTGCACCAACATACAAATCAGTATTAGTAGGAGAATCATCAACGCCTGTAGCCATTATTGAGGATGAAAGAGCTTACAATTCAAACTCGGCAAGGACTTACTCGGGCAGTTCGAGACGGGATGATAATACTATTGTTTGTCAAAGAGCCGGATTGTTTAGGCACCCGAAACAGTGTAACAAATTCTATGCCTGCAGGTGGGATTGCACAAAGCAAAAGTTTACGCTACATACGTTTAATTGCCCCGTCCAACTGAGTTTCGATCCCAAAATAGGAGCCTGCAACTGGCCGAGCCAAGGACCCGCTTGCGAAGGAGACAAACTTCTCATCAACGCTGTGTAATTATAAATTTAAGTGCCATGATCAATTTGTGAGAACTAAAACATACTGAATTATTGTTTGTTACTTTAACAAAATCGAGAGAATTTAATTTTAGTTTTTCCTTAAGTAATCTATTTATTTCTTTTTATAAGTGCTATGCTCGTCATATTTCATATAAAGCTTGTTATGAAGTTACCATCATTGTTGTAATTTAATCATAAAACGAATCATTTTTCTGTAAATAAACTTTATATTTGAATAACACTTTGTCTTATTTGAAATATGATTTCAATAATTACATTTTCCTAAATATTAAGGGACACGGCCGAGGGAACGGCTGCCAGTTGTTTAGCGTACTTTTCAATGATCGGCTTAACTTCCTCTTGAATAAACTCCGTGACCTGTTCTGGTGCCCTACCGATGAACGTTTTGGCATCAAGGATCTTGTCCAACTGCGGAATCACAGGAGTAAAGAAGGGATCGTTCCTCACACGTTCAATCAGATCATTATCCTTGCCATGTTGCTTCACTTGGGCACCAGCTTCATGCGACAGGACTCTGATCTTTTCGTGGCATTCCTGACGATCACCACCTGCTTGTACCATTGCCATAATTATATTTTCCGTAGCCATAAAAGGCAGCTCTTGTCCGATATGACGACTGATCACTTTGGGGTACACCACCAAACCTTGGCAAATGTTTAATAGAGTCAACAGAACGGCATCAGCAGAAAGGAAGGCTTCGGCCAATGTTAACCGACGGTTGGCAGAGTCATCCAGGGTTCTCTCAAGCCATTGAACAGCGTGAGTGTTAGCAGCGTTAGCATGGAGGCTTATGAGATGACGAGCTAAGGCACAGCAGCGTTCAGACCTCATAGGGTTTCGTTTGTACGGCATAGCGCTTGACCCGATCTGGGAGGATTCAAAAGGTTCTTCTATTTCCTTCCTTGACGCAAGGATTCTGATGTCTGAGCACATCTTGTGGACAGTGGCGCCCAAGCCGGACAGCGCTGCAATGACCTCAAGATCTACTTTTCTCGAGTAAGTCTGACCAGTGACCATGTAGCACTTTTCAAAGCCAGCCAGTTCTGCGACCCTTTTGTCCAGTTTCTTGACCTTTTCCCTGTCTCCGTCAAAGAGTTGGAGGAACGAGGCTTGAGTTCCTGTGGTTCCTTTGACTCCACGGAATCTCAAATCGTCCCTCACTCGAGACAATGCCCGTTCATCCATTAGCAGGTCTTGTAGCCACAAACAAGCTCTCTTACCGACAGTGGTCAGTTGCGCTGGTTGCAGATGAGTGAAGCCAAGAATTGGCACCGATCTGAAATTATAATGAATTCACTTAGAATTTCACTAGAAGACACTTGGCATGAAATTATCATAATTATGATCGAATAATTACTGTATTCCCTTTTTATACTATAAGGATATACCAAGATGCATTGATATATCACGCTCGTGTTGATCTAAAATATACATTTAGTTTTATTTATATCATAATATATTTACGTTGTTTAAATAATGAAACCTTCACGTTTTCTATAAAATTATGAATTCTTTGTGATCAAGATCCCAAATCAAAAGAAGTAGAAGAGTTGTAAGGTTCTAGCAATATATTCAAATATTTCTTTCTGCTTTAAGACTTACTTGTATTCCGTTGCAAAGTCCGACAATCGCTTAATAACAGCAGCTACCCTTGGCAGCAGCAATTCAAGGCCATGCTTCAGCACTATCAAGTCAGTGTTGTCACCGACGTAGCAAGAAGTGGCTCCAAGATGAATGATAGGAGCAGCTTTCGGGCACCTCTTGGCCAATGTATGCACGTGGGCCATCACATCGTGACGGACGTTCTTTTCTTCCTCAGCTGCTAGTTTCCAGTCGATGTCGTGGATGGCACCTTCCAACTCCTTGATTTGTTCATCAGTAATGTCCAGACCAAGTTCCTGTAATAAAAATAGGTATGGTTGTATTATTTTATTATTGAGATGTCTAAGGAAACATCTTTATTCACTACATGTTTACGAAGACAGTAAAAGTTACACACATTGAAACTATTCGTACAGTGAAAGAATAAATATTTTATAATACAAGATTTTTCAAAACCTAGTATATTGCCAGTACATTGTTAACAGGAACTAGAATTTAGACCCTTAAAAAAGGCAAAAAATGGCTATCATTTTATTAGGGATATAATTATAATATCTTTTGTGGACGGTTACACCGTTGCAATAAAACAAAAAATTCTGAGATGAAGTGTATTTGGTGACAGAGACTGGGTGTGTAAAGAAGTCTAATTAACAGAGCTGTCAATCTCCTAACAATTGCAAATAAAGAGATGTAAATGGTCCTACTTCGCAGTCATCGAACTGGTCACGGCTAACAGACACCGAATTGTTCTGCGGTCATAGCAATTTCACACTTTCGCCGGCTCACCTACTATTTTATTGCTATGTATTTCCTTATTCAGAAGTTAGAACATCAACCCTAGGGTATAGGTTTGCCTTACCATTAATGCACATGAATACAGATTGTGATAGCAAAAGATGTATTTATAGAATCTGTACTCTTTAGACTCTAAACTCTATCTTAGAACTTACAAGAAAACTTTATACATACAAACATACAATTGAGACCATTGAATATGCGACATTCAACAACACACAATAATGCTAACCAGCCTGTATCCCATAGTATGCAAAACAGTAACTAAATTAACACAATCGCATTACAAAAAGGCATTTACTGTTTGTTCTACTGTTTTGGGAGTTTCATGGTATTTAGTGCCTTGTTAGTTGAGCCAAGTGTGATTCAGGAGCGAAAGCCCTTTACGTTGAAATATGCAACACAGCTGCGTATTTTCTATGAGGTATGAGTAAGTGACACAAATACTTTTAGATGGGTTTGCTCAGGTGACGTATTAAAGTGTTTTCAGCTGGAATTTGTACCAAATGGAAACTTTCTGTACTTCGAAAGTTTCAATGTACCTTTTTCGCGCATGTAAATTAGCATGTAATATCAATTAAGTTATAAAGGGTTAAAGTAGCTTCTAAAGACATTAAAAAAGCAGCATCATACTATACTATATAGGTAATATGAATAGAACACCAATAAACGTGCATAGAGTCGTGATTCACCAAAATAGTTCAGAAAACAGGTGAATAATAAATGAAAAGTATGTAACCGACGCCCTACAAAACGCCAGAGATAAGATTACAACTAGTACAGCTAAACTGATAAAAACAACAAAGCAGATAAGTAAGTTAAATCAGCCAGTGACGTGATGCCTTTAAGATTGGTCGGACACCTAATATCAGCACTTTTCACAGTTCGATAAATAATACACAGTGACCTTAACACAATAAGCAAAGATAGTGCATCAGTTGGAATAAATCAAGATGGTGTCTGTGCAAACGATTGCTACCATTGTGGTGAAAGCCTTTAAAATCGTAAGTCCCTAGCTAGTACCTAAATTTAATTACCACATGAAATCAATTCTCAATTTGAAAGTGTCATCTCAAAGCGCCATAATCGTAAATGTTCTGCTTTTCATTAGCCCATTGTAACAGATATAATTCATTTATGAGTTATTATTATAGGCAATTAAAAAGAGAGTTATTGTTAATACGAGATTGTATTTGGGGTCAGATACTTGAAATGCCTTCGGGGCGATAAAGGAAATATTTGAACAGGTAAGGAGGCAATCAACCGATTTGTTGAGCAAACGAACACTGTTGTTAGTCACAACGGAAATCGATAAAGGGATAATAAGAGCTAGTGAATCATAGTATCTGATATAGTCCTCCTACAAATATGGTTACATTCTTTGTAAATGCTATTTTAGCGCATCTTTAAAATAGAGACAATTAATTTCTATAATTGATTATAATATTATTGATGGCTTATACAATGTTACCGAATTATGTGGTTGCGTTTAGTTTTTATATAGTTCACTTACCATGAGATGTCAATTGGAAATGCAAGCTTTAATCGCCCATTTGCTATACGAATGCCTTTGGTAAAATTATGTTTAAATTTTATGGTCTTCTATGGTTTTATGATACATAAAAAGTTTTCCATGCATTAACCATTTCCAATACTTTGCAGATGTAGTTTTAACAATTGTTTAGTATTTATTGTTTAGTATTATTTATGTTACTTTTTATTTATCTTAAAATTTATTAAATTAAGGAGTATTGCTCGATGTTAGTAACTCTTTTTCGTGTTAGTTAAATACCAGGCACGTGTCTAGTTTAATATAAGAAGGTAGATTTATAGCTACATTTAATTACAATCACCATTAACTCAAAAGCCTCTACTTCATTATATTAAACGGTTGTACTTTTGTCACCATAAACGGTAACTCGGACACAATGTTTGCACAACCCAATTTCTAATCTAGCGAGAACGATAAAGTAGTATCGCAGCGATGAAATTACATCCATTAATTTATATCCAAGATAACTTTATATCAATGGACTTATTTCTAGTGTAACTGATTTTTAATACACACTACTAAAGAGCTCACAAAATATGAATGTGTTACATGTGAGCGACCAAAAACATACGTATTTGTACGTAATAATATAAATCAGCTAGTTCTATGATGTCGATTAGCTAAAGTCATTTTAACTATTTCTTGTATTCTAGATAACTAGAATACTAGAATTTAAGCTTTTAAGTCACTAAATATAAAATATAAGGAAACATGTCAGAGCACGTTGAGTAATATAGTTGTTATCATATTATTTTAATTAGGATCATGATTCAAAGGTATATTACTAAGTGAGTCGTAGATGCACTATAAAATCTAGCGGTGTTACTCATAATAGATGTCATGAAATAATAATTACTTCTAAATTCTTATTTACAAATGGTAACGTCTGTAATATGTAACGTGGATAGAAGTTTAGTTCAGAATATTTAGGTAAACAGATCCGTATTTAAATTTTTCAAAGTATTATATGTAACGTATATCCAATTCTCAATTATAGTATTAGTTACAAATAGATTAATTATTATCGCGCCTATCAGGAAATGTTAGATATTACCTGATACTTAATATAATAATAAAAAATACGGTATTTTTTAATAACATGTGATTTAATTGACACTGGCAATAATTCAACGAAGTATTGAAGCAAGTATGAGAGAACTATTCTATACCAAGGGACACAATATATCACAATTACAAGTATTATGGTTTCCTCATACACACATGGATGTTTCAACAATACAAACATACACATTACGTCCGATTCCCTATAGATGGGTAGACAGAGATCACGGATCCCCATCTGCCCCGATGACAAACCACTTTCGCTTCATTGACACTAATACCACTCCTCATAAACACTCGGCGGTTATAGGTTCATAACGTCACCCTTTTTTAATGTATTGTCAGTTCACGCACTTGTAAGATAAGTCCGGAGGTACGCGTCCCTGTATGACTAACAATAATCTTTAGATAAGAGGTTGTTTGTTCTGTTTGGCAACATGTGTACCTTAAATTGGGCTTGAAGGACGACCTACTTACTGATGAACATTGCATACTACGCTGCCCATTAGTTTGTTAAACGAGCATCTTTATGTAAGTACATACACAGTAACAATAATATATTATGATACCAGGTGTGGGTTAGAGTTGATTCGTTAAAAGAAGTTACGTAATAGTTTGGGGAAATTAATTGGATATAAGATGAAAACATTCTTCATATAAACGTAGTAAAAGGATTCCAATAATAAATTTATGTCAAAACATTGACAGCTCCGTCTCACAGACTAAGTAATTAGTCCAATCCGGGATTTTTATCGAGACAAAGCCACCTATCATTCTACTCAAAGCCGTAAAAGGCAACGAGGTGCCAAGGGGTCAATTGTTGTTAACATATGATGGATTATATTATTCATCAATTTGATGTTCTTTAATCTAATTGTAAAACAAAACAGGAGTGGCAAGTGTCCATCTCAGACATTTTGCCAAGTGATGTGTACATAAATATATAAATAATTTTCTAGGTAAAAATTGTGTTAGTAAAAAGGAAAATTATAGAAAAAAATAACAAATGATATAAGTAATCATTCCCAGAACATAATTATTGAGCAAAAAATTCAAAAGCCATGTATGTTAGCATAATAAATACTATGAGCAAATCGGGTCTGTGCTGTATCAGGAGCCACTACGTAAATGATGAAAAGTAAGTAGTCAAAGGGCTGGCAAACTAAGCAAAGAAACGATCAATTTGTCATAACCAATCGGGCTCAGAGCAATTCGCGTCAGATTCAACGCTTGACTGACGATCAAGAGTACGTACAAAACCATAGGCTCATCACTTCCTCACTCCTTTCAATATCAGTTTACAATGAGTAATTTATACTTGGATAGTTTACGCTGTAGTATCATCCTCGAAAAGGCCTTCGATGTAGAAAACAATTAGTTGCGACGAATCGATCGAGAAGCAATCAAGCTTCGCAGACGGCCCTTCCGTCTTTATTGTCTACTAAATTAAGGGTTCATGCAGACTTGTGACCTGTTTGAATTGACTCTAACGATATACGTATGTATATACATAAAAATAAATCCATTCTGCTTGTTTCTATACTGAGATGTAGGCAAAGAACACGGATTGCCTATTTTGCTTATCCTAGCTTCAATTATCAGTTTTACTATAAAAAGATTGTCTTCAGTTATATACATACATACATGTTCTTTTACACTATAAGACTTCTCTTACACTCGGCGTTTGTAGGTGCTTTTAACGTCTATTGCACTATTGATTATCTATACCGGTTTAGTATTGGATCTAAATCTATCCTAGTAACGGTAATACAATAATTGGTGGATTTTAGTTGACTATAACAATATTCTGATAATCTTTTGTGGGAAAATTAGAATGAACTTCTATCAGATATTTTATTTCCTTACCTATTATTATATTTATTATTTATAAATACAAGAAAAACACAACTTGCTTGTAACAGATAATACCGATGTATATTTTATTGATATAAATCGTCCAATTATAGCCTCATACATTATTTTGATAACAAACAAGTACATACATATATTGACAAAGATTTCGCTCCTACAACTAATTATGAAACAAAATAGATACATTTAAGGCTGGCTATATAAAAAATGTTATTGTTACACAAGTATTTGTCCACGACAGCCTTGAATAAGTTATTTCGTTACACACAATAGTCCGTTATGAGACGCATGCTAAGTGCGATGTGCACTTATGCAAGTGAAACAACGCAATTATTATTTAATATACTAGTTGAATACTAATTAGTTACCCTGGGGCATTCAATAAAGATTCTGTGTATGTCTTATGAAAATAAGAAACGGCCATATCTAGTTTGAACGGTTCGAATGTAATGAAACAAATGAATGTTAAAGCATCAACAAAATATCGCTGTTTACACGTAAAAAATAATCATCATTTATATTGTATATGATAATATAGTTAAAATAGTAAGTACGATGTCGTCGTAAATATGTTTTCTGAACGTTACTCGTGTATGTAAAAGATTTTTTGATTCATTGCAAACATGTAACGGATTAAAATATTATGCATAAGAAAACACAAAATGTAATCGAATAAAACAATCAATCAATATGAATATTTATTTCACGTTACAGAAACAATACTAATTATTTTCATTAGTATAGGCCATACGCATATGTTTAACTTAAAATGGAATGCCAATAAGGCCTTGTCTAACCATAATATAGTCCTTTTATGGCCAACCTGAAGGTCATTTGAAACTCAACCACACTGGCGATTTGCTAAGACAACAATGTATGCCACAAACTCATACGTATACCTGGTACATGTATTGAAAATGCCTTACATCGGTATATTTTATTACGCGTTCTATAATACATATAATGCTCAAACTTAGAGTCCCGTTAAAGTCTGGACATAAAACGAATGCTAGCTATAGCCAATGTTCCATATGACAACGCAATCCTAATATTCATGCTAAACTGACCTAGGAGATATTATATATCCCTTCTGTCTGTCTACCCCGGTTCTGACTTAGCATGAATATTGGGGTAGCGATGTCAAAATGAACATTGCTAGCCCATCGCCTAATAGATTCTAATCACCCCTAGTCCTTTAGTCGCCTCCTACGATATGCCGGGAATAATGGCAGCTAGTAAGCATTCTTTATACGCCCCAGGTTTAACAATGTAACAATATTGTAAAGAACATTATAACAATCGAGTGTTGTTCATGAAATAAATATTTCTGTGAGTTTTATCTTATCTTATCGACGCATAGGCAGCCATTGTCATAGCTTTGAGGTGACGCTTTTTGTGAACAATAGAGCAAATAGAGCGTTTGAAACATCCAATTAGATGACTCAGATTCAGTGCACCCGGTTCCGGTTAGCACGAAAAGGGTTTAAATGCTTCAATAATTTAAACATAATCGGAAGAAATGATTTTCATTAAAACACCTTAGAGACTGATAACTAGATAGCAACATTCCAGTGTTTTTTTTTCAATTTATTTTATTCAGATATAAAGATAACAAGTGTTGTTCTTATAAGTATCTTCATTTAGAAATATACGTAAAAAATATTGTTACAATGTATTGAACATTAATATACAAACATTCCCAATTATGAACATGTTGTACAGATAGCATCGTTGCGTTAAAAGTTACTTAATTTTGTTTCTTTTAAGTTTGTATCAAACTTTGTTTTAGGCTACTTATAATAAAATGTATCTAATATTGAGAAGGCCTAAGTCTAGCGTGCTGATTTACACGATCGAATCGTTTTGAACTAAAATCACAAAGAATAAATTCTCTATCAATAGGTAACTTTTATTTTCTTTCGCAGGTCCTAAACATAATAATCCTGGTCCTCTACCGAACGGGTTACAACGGCGAGTTCCTGGGAGTGGGTGGAACATGGAACCTGAACGAGGAGAAGAACCCTGACGCAGAAATAGTGGCTTCTGGAGTCATTGTGGGCTACCTCATCTACACTTTGGTGCACGTCGTCACTTATCTATTTGGGACGACCGATCACAAGAGGTAGGTTGTTTTATATTGGATTAATTGGGTTTTGTATTAATACGTATGTTTTATGTTCGTGTGTCCTAGTTTGAGATGCAGATAGAATGATAGCTGTTGTGACTAAAAACATTTCTTCCTGGCATGTCGTAGAAGAGTCTAAGGGTCGATATAATCTATTGGGAGATGGGCTAGCAATGTGTGATCAATATTTCATATCAAATACACTGCGGCTTCGATTATCCATCATCATGCTAATGACTGAGGAGATGTATCTTAAAGGTACATCCTAAAAGGATTGAACAACGTGTACATATATAAATATACGTAGACAAATTCCATGTATACATATACAAATTGCCATGTAAAGTTATTAGTTAGACACTAGGAAAACATACATTTATGAAATGATATCTTTACTTTGTAAGAAGACTCGTTATTATTTTCTTAGCACTACTATCATTTCGCTATGATGCCTCACAAAGCTCTACATCCCTTTTAATCAACTCATTCATTTTGAATCATAATACTACTATTTCTACACTCAATAAATCTTGTTTTGTAGCGTACTCTTGAGGAGGCCTACGTCCAGCTGTGGACTGAGATAACCTGATTGTTATTAATAACTAACGGGACTTATCACGTATGTTTTTATATAATAAAGTTACCTTTATTAACCCGACCATGGTCTGACCGTGACCATGGCTGCTGCAACGTAGCCGAAACGTCGGGTTAATAAAGGTAACTTTATTATATAAAAACATACGCAATAAGTCCCGTTAGTTATTAATCATGAGTGTAAATCGGGAATCTCTTAAAACTATAATAGCCTGATTGATCCCATACTATCACTCACTATATTTCAGAGCCCTGGCCGACGTGGTGATGAACTTCGTTGGCGTGTTTCTGTGGCTGGCGGTGGGGGCGGTGGCGCTGCACTACTGGGGGGGCTACCAAGGGGAGCACCAGTACCAGTTCGTGTTTGCCGAGAAACAGGTAAATGGGGAATCTAGGGTCTATGTGCGACCTAAGTTTTCTTAAAACTGGTTTAAAAACAAAGGAATACCGTTGGTTCCGTTAGAGCTAGAGTCAATTAACTTTTTTAGAGTTTTTAAGAGAAATAAAGTATAGTATAAAATATATATACTATAAGTATAATATAGATAAATATAAAGAATAATAGTATCCGATTAGTCCGTGACGTAACTGAAATACGAAAAAAGTGCCTTTTCTCACTCATTTGCCGTAGTCTTTAGGGTATGTCTACAATAAAAAAATAGGCTAAAATAGAATACATTGGGCGATGGGATATCATTATCACGAAGTTTCTCTTAAGGCTAGGAAATAATGCGTCCCCGGACGGGATAAAAATACCAGTGTATATGTGATATTGGCGATACGGTTCACTACCTATCACGTTGGGTGCTGTCTATCTAGTGATACGCGGGCTTCGAATGACCCATACCTAACATGCCTTCGAAATTTCGGAGATGGGCATTCAAGCCTCTGACTACCCCGCCATAATAAAAAGGGAGTGTGTATACACAAGTTGTGAAGCGTATGTTTATGTATGTTTTATATGTAATACTCATTAATGCCTTGTTTTTATTTCAGGTGGGGCTGGCAGTCGGTGCTCTGTGCGTGATACAGGGTGCTGTCTACCTATTAGACACCGCCATTTCAGTTATACACTACACGAAAGAGATGTAATCAGTAGATTTACTAATTTTGTTAAGTCTAGCTAAGAGTTTCCTTTTTATTCATTAATCAGATGACAGTTGTAAATCGAATAATGCATTATGAAACGTCAAATCTACGTATTAAAGATTCTTTTGCTTTCTTTTATTGATTTAATTAGAATTCTACGTTTATGGTTGTTTTATCTAAGCATGATATATATTTAAAAATAAATGCAAATATAGAAAAAAACCATTCTAAAGATATGTTTATAACAGCAGCTCTCCTTTTTATAAATTCCCACCTTGATGCAATTTTCTAGAATAAATGTTTTAGGTTAAGTCTATCTGTAGTTTTACTTCCCTTAGTTATTATATGGTTATCACTTTACCTATCAATTGTTATATTTATTCATTTTTATAAATGTTTATTTATATATCGAGCATAGAAAATGGTAAAATAGATATTGCCAAATCAAACTTACGATCATTACTGAGAGTTAGAAAAATCATTACTATGCCTGAACAAAAAGGTTTTGTTCAAAAAATATTGTAACACAAACGTTAAGTTTACAATTATCTATATTAAGCTAATAAAAAATAGCACCTTCCATGTAGTTTTGTTTGTATATTTTATATTTATGTTTATAAAGTATAAATAAATATGATTATTATACACAAGATTATTGTTTAATTAACTATGATTAGAAAAGATTATCGTTTACTTTGATAAAAAAAGATTCTATTCTTTTTTACACACACAACAACACATATGTTATTATGATGATGATGTATAAGTATGTAATTGTCTCTTTAAAAGCAATAATGTTAACATTTTTGCACACACTTGTGGAAGAAATCCTTTTTAGAAAAAAATCTTAGCATTCAAAAGGAGAACCCTACAGACCAAATACTTAGTAATTGTTCCACGGAGAACCCTTAATGTAATTCCTAGGTATCCTGTCTAGTATACAACCTTTTTGCACTTGGCAATTCTAACGTAATCAGGATGCAAGACCCCTTCGCATCAAAAAGGTTACGAGGTATTAAATAATCCAATTGACTCCGGGTTACGGTCACAAGAACTTCGATTCGCCTCACAGGCTTATTAAAATTAATTTCTTAAACATATTTCATTTTAGTTTAGTAGAAACAAATCATGAAGACTTAAGAATTGGATGAGATTATTGATTGCTATGGTGAAGAAAGGATCAAAACATACATTTTGGTTCAAACAAATAAATATATGTACTGAATTGAATCTTCAATAATTCGTAACATTGTAAATTATGCTATGTGAAGGAAATCAAAAGTTATTATTATTAAGAATCCCCATAGCTACTACTATGCCAAACAACTCATATACTTACTAAAACGCATGTTTACAATGTTCATACTAATGTATGTAGTAAAGAATAGCTAATAAAATAGTAAACTCTAAAAATACATAAATATAAAGCACCTTTCTATATACACTCTCTCAGTTTCTTCTACAAATAACAAAATCTAGAAGTTGTTACAAGACAAACGTTAGCGCTTCGTGAATCACTTGGGCCTCAGGGTGATAGGTCAAATAGAGTCTCCGGAGCGGAGTTCCTGACTCATAATTAGTACCAATTCAGTAAAACACCCATTCAGCGACCAGATGTTCCTTTGAGCAGCAGTTAATACCAAACACGTATTTTCACAATTTACCAATCGTTTGCCAATTGACCGAGACGAAAAACTGTGCGAATTTTTTGACTCAAGCAGACATAAAGCCGGCAAAATAGCTCCATTAACGGAAAACGTAAGTGTTTATTTCATGTGTTTTATAGTTTTAGTAATGAGAAATTTTATTTATCAGTAATAAGTAATAAATTACATTGTAATTCATACAATAAAACGTGTTGAATCTCTAACATGAACTCAGATGGTCAGTATTACCCGACTAACTGTTAATCAAATCAATCGTATTAAGTACTTTGTCAATTGAGTGAACTGAAATAGAATATCAACTAATATCTATCTTAGTCAGGGTTGAGATGCATAATAATAACAACTGTTAAGTTGTATCTCAAATTTATTACCTATAGCAATTGATTTAGTTTTTATAGTAAAAATGAATCCACTCCTAAAATAATAATACAACATTCAAATTAGTTTTAACTTTATAAAACTAGCTGGCACTGTATTTTATTGTGTCAATATATATTCTTTATTGTACATAATACTTGAAATTCTAAATTCGTATTCAAGTTAAAACTTTATATGTGTGTGTGTTAATTAAAAGCCCTTAGCGAACTCATAGAAAGTTTACTGCATTCATAAAAGAACAATTTCGAAAACTTCATTACCACCATGCTGGTACATAATCACTTAAAAGCAGTCCAATTTTAACTGAATTAAAAGTGACATTAGGGTTAATTACCAATTAGAAATGAGTCATTTTATTGCAAGCGTATGTGTGCGTATACTCGTCCATATGGATCTGGTTTACGTTTGGTTTAAATTTGAAAAACATCACAAAAATTGAGATATCACGATAAGGTATTTAAAAATTATAATATACATACACATTACGCCCGATTCATTGTATAGAGATTAGGCACAGATCACAGATACCCATCTGCTCCGATCCTTATACTTTTGCTTCATGGACACAATATAAAATATGCAACGTATGTATATCAAACTGCTAGTTATATAGAATAGAGTAGAATAGTTATATAGAAGTACACGAGATAGATTTCAGGTCGTGTTTAAATTTCAATCTTTATGTAAAAGCTCAATCGATGCGTATGCAATATTTATGTTGAAGCCTAATGGAATAATCTGGTGATAATTATAACCCTTGATTAGTAAGAAAAACATCTGCTCGGCATATTACAAGACAAGAGTAAATTCCAATTAAGAGGTTAATAGGCGATGTACTAAAAAAATCATATTCTTAAAAGAGTTCAATGTACATCATGTACGTCAATGTAGTCAATTTGTATGTATGCTTCAAAGTAAGACTTTTGTAAACCCTTGGTGTTATTTTCAAGGACTCCATTCTAAGAAATATCGGCACCGGTACACAATAGCATTCTCTTTTAAACCAACGCATACAGAGTGATACACATTAGTTATTCTAAATTACTAGCATACTCAATGAGATGAAAGTGATATTACATTTGAATTATTCGTTTTCAATAAATAAATAATTTATAGACCTGTCATCGGCAAATCTATTGCTATGCGCACGGTGACGAAATGAGAATTGAGTTTCTCTTGCCACGTCGAAATTGATTTAGATGAAAACTGAATGTAATGAAATTACACGTAACTTAATCGAATTGCAAACAGTCTTGATTCTCGCATAAGAGGAATATATATGCGATAATAATGACCGATATAGATCTAGCTGGAAAAATTGTTCCGGAAAAGCAAGCGTTATTTAAAAAGAATTGAATATAAGCATTATCAAATAGAATGGTTGTATACAGTAATTATTGAATTTTGAAGTTTTCAGACAAAACTCTACAGTATTATTTTGATTTTGATTACAGATGAATTCACTATGCGTGACATATGTTAACACCTTAATTTCTACGTTCCTGGATACTGATCCATTTACATTCAAATAATTAATTAACGTCAGTTATTAAATGTAATGTCAGTTGTGTACCAAACGTGTAATTTGGTCAAAATCTGGTTCCTCTTAAGCTTGCCTCAGTGAGCAACAACTGACCATCTGTATCTCAACTGTGATGCCGCTTATTTCCACGAAATCTGCTACTTCAACCACATTATACAATGCAGTGTTCTTAAGGAGATATTGGGAAATGTACTTGAATGAACAAAACACATCCACGTTCATTCTTGAATGAATGATCGGCGAGTTTTGGTACGATTATTCTTATACCGCATTTTTAAATAGAAATTCAGAATAACACACATATGGTTGATAATAATAATAGAGTGATGATTCAAATAATGTGGTTTAAAAAATTTGGAAACTTTATGAATAATAAAGAATCATAATTATTTTATCTAGTAGCATATTCTCTCTTGTAGTTTTTATCAAATTCAAAAAAAACACGGTAGTATTAACATTCAGATCATGTTTTGTATGCTAGTCCAAAACCTAATACATTTTGTGCACTTTCAGTAATAGTTAGTTGTAACGACATAAGCAAACAGGAACTAGTAGTATTTTACACACAATCCATAATAACAGGACGTTGATAATCCTAAGATATGATACATACATACACATACTCACGAAAACCTTAGGGGATAGGCAGAGACTATGGATCGCCACCTGGAACGATCCTGACAAATCTACCTAGCTTCATTCACACCCATTAACATTCTCATACATGCTCCTCTATTCTTCACGCTGCGTAAGAGATATGATAAGTAGGGGAATATAATCTTGTTAATTTCCTTTGGTTTCCTTAATATATTCTTTTTTATATTTTAACTACTCAACTAATTGTCTCATGTTGAATTGAATTTTTCTTTTAATTTAAACGTAAGGGTGACGGAAGAACAATGCTACTCTTCGTTCTTGCTGGCAGTCTATAGTCATCTACCCATTGACGTTTAAACGCACTAGATTATAATAATGTATCACTACTGTTTTAACACAAGACGTGTATTTAACAGAGTGTCTATGAAGCGAAAGTGGTCTGTCAGTATCGGGACAAATGGGGATCCGTGATCTCTGCCTACCATACAGGGAATCAGGCGTGATGTGTATGTATGTACGTGTATTTAAAGTCAACAAAGAGTTTTTTCTTCTTAGAAGGGATAGAAGCATCGTTCTCTTAAGTTATGTACTTGTATGCTAGGTACGTTATCTAACGGGACCGCAGTACAAGCTTATGCTAACACGCACAATGGGCACACGACCAATTCACACAGGCTGGGCCCGCCTGACATTCTTAACGGCCCACTCTCTCTATCTAGGGAGCTCTACATAAATACATAGATGTATATAAAGATTATAGTTGCTTAAATCAAGGATATGGTTGCGGGTAATGAAACCTGTCATGTTTGGTACAAGTAATCGCAAACCAGATAAAAATTTGCGGTTAAAAAATGAATTGTAAAATCTTTATGACCACCACATACTATACTATACTTATACTTAACGCCCTTTAATTTCTTTTGGGATAGACCGAAACTTCTCCTTGAAGACATGAAAACATCTTCTTGGTCACTTATTAGTATGAATAAGGGGTTTGATGTCATATGGAATATTCGTGACAGGTTGCTAGCCTATAGCCCAATAGATTCCATAGGGGTAAATAGTTCTTTAGACGCCTCCGACAACATGCCAGGAAGAACGGCAGCTAGTTAGCATTCTTTTTAAGTCCTATACTAGCACGGGACACATACAATAATTTTCATAAATAAATTAAATTCAGTAGTTTGAAGTAGAAATAAACACTACTTTTAGTTAATTACAACCACTTACGTTGCCATGGTAACCACAAACAAAATTAAAATATGTCGTCCAGCTGGTTATTATTAAATTAATGTTCTTACATTAAATAGAAGAAATAAATAAAGTACACTGCACTGAGATATGCAAAACCGGCTCTTGTAGCCTTTCTAACTCTCTCAGTAACAAAAACTGGGACTATAATTGAATAAACATACAAACCCGTAAACTAGGCTTTGCCTTAAGCTAAACTAACTGGCATTTAACTAGGAGGTTTCACCGCTTGACGTGCGCAGTGCTTTTTCAAAAGAGATAAGCACATATTGCGAATAGTTGTTTATACTCCTTGCTGTCATAACAAAACAATAAAGAAAACTACTAAGTGAAACTAAGACTGTGTATTATAAACATAGGTAATTTTTTTTCAATACTGTCACGTCACTTTCGCTTCACTACCTACATACATATGTTTTAGGTACTTACACTTAACGTGTTTCCTCCTTATATAGGGCTAACAAATATAAATATCGTTTAGAATTAGTTACAATAGTTCATTCTAATAGTATAGACATGGGACATCGATATGGCATAAACCCTTTCTACACACCATCTGACAAAAACACCTTAACCGATGCCTAAAATAAATTACGTGTATCACATAATTTGTTTGATCACTAACTACTAAAGCATTTACATACTATAGCATACATGCACTCGTATATCTACATATACTATACATCTAATGTTATTATTTACCATGACGATTAAGAATACATTCACACATAATTCCTTAATATTCGCGGCAAAAGGTCCCAAAATTCCATTAAGTTTCCATCAATACTCATAAATCCTAATAAGCGAAAGAAAGGATCCGAAATGCCACCGAGTCACGCACAAATCCAAAACTATTTCCTGTGACCAATGAACGACAAAGCAGGATAGTGGAACGTTGTTACTTAGCCCGAATATTTTGTCGTCAAGCAGTGATTATCGGTTCTAGCTCTATTAAAAGTGGAGTAGGAATGTGTACCTTGGTAAGGAGTGCAGTGTTTTAATGGATTTTTGAATTGAATTGTTTGTATTTGGATAAATAATAGTTAATATCTATGATTTGTATATTACAATTTGTTACTTATAGCGTAAAAAAATCATGGAAATAAGTCCAGTCCTTATTCTAAAATATTACTTTTTTTACTTTTGTGTTTAATATTACTTAAATTTAGTTTAATATTAAATTCTTTCTGCATCGTAAGTTATACGACAATAATGTAAATGACATGTTCATCAAAATGTAATATCAACAATACTGATAAAAGAAACACTGACATATTATTCCCTTTACTTAATTCTTTATAATGCAATTAAAATAATGCGTTTGATGAACCCTCCTATTAATTTGTCAAAGATTACAATGAAACATGAAACTGTACGTCGCTATAGCAAAAGCTATCAAGCATGATGTCACAGACTAGAAACATTTAAAGGGGGCTGATAGTAACATTGTATCTGTGTGTATATAGGTCAGGTTAAACGACCTTTTGAACGGGAACGCAGCCCCAACCCTCGTAAGACCGTTGGCGCCAAAACATGGCGTCAAAATGGCGGCACCCGACTTAGTCTGGCCATGCGAGGCTGTATTTTGATCTCTGTTTTCATTTCTATCATGTGATAGAGCTAAGGGGGAAATATTTAATCAGACTCATACGCTACAATCGTCTTGAGATACAAGTTATAATTTATAGCTAGAAGAAACTTTAAGTTAAGGTTGTAGTTAGTTTTTAGCCCATTTTCCGGAAATTTTGTTTACAATAGAATGAAAATTTTATTACAAGTGCAACGAAATAAGTACACCATATCATGGCAGAAAGTGAGACGTTGAAGCATAAAGAGCAGAGAACAATGCGTACGAATGCCATAACAGCGTTTAGTAAGGCCTTCGATTCTACGGTGCCCATTGTTTCAAGCACGCTACACCTACGCTTATTGTTGTGATATTTTAATTTTTCGCGGTTACTGAACTTTTCCGGGTCAACTGTAGACGCGTGTCAAATTATGCTAAACTGATAATGGTGATTCGAGGTGTGCGTTTTAATGCCAGGCCGATGAAATGGCGACACGAGGCATGACATTATGACACTTCGTGGAATACATTTTTGAATCCTGTTTCATGTCTTTAAACTAGATTTGTTTCAGAGAAACTAGAATTTGTTGAAAAAGGCGTTAATTGAAAATATCTCATATTAGTCAATAAAACAAGTTATAATTTTTCTTAATAATAAGAAAATATCAGCCGACCTACGATACGATAACCTTAGTGGTAAATGGCTTAATAAAGAATTAAAAAAAATTTCACTGACCATAAAAATATAGGTCAGATCTACATACCGTATACTCGTATATCGATATTTGGTAATTAATAATAATAAAGAATGCAATGGGTCAGCGAGACATCGAGTGGCGATGCATCGAGTAGTCTTCTAGACCGGAAAACGCTAGAAAGTAGCTTTTCATATATCGAATAGCTCCATAATAAACGATGTGGCCGATTTAACAGACGCTATGCGAGCGCCGCGCACACTTTGACGCATTTTCTTATATTATTATCTGACGAACGCTTGCTACAAATATTTTTATGATCTTCGCATGCAGTTCAATGACTTGACGGATTAGTGAGTTATGAGAAATGAACAAAATTCCTAATACTAATTATTTACTTGGAAGATGACAAATGATAATAGTTATAAGATTTTTTAACGAAATAATGTTTCAGATTTTCTTATACAATTATACTAGGGCTTAACTTAACCTAGATATTCATGAACATCTCTCAAGCAGTGCTATCACCAATCATAACAGTACATAGAAAGGTGCCTCAATGAATGAGTGGCTATCCAATAACAATACTTTTTTGTTTTGTCGTATCCGCGCACCAGAGCGTGTAAGGTCGTTTCTACGATTCATGAATAGAGGCAGTGCAACGCGACCGCAAGTACGAGTGAAGGCTCTTCTTCAAGTTCAACTGATTTTTATCGAGATTTTTTACTCCGTTCTATAGGTGTACACAAGTGTTGACAAACCTTGACTATAATAGGTTTGCGATGGTGTTCCGAACGAAGTTGGTAATAAACGTAAAGTTGATAAAATAATATACAATAAAAGTACTCGTATATGTGAATGTGATAATCTCTATTTAGTTTCTATACTTCTTAATATTTCAATTAGAGAAGCTAAATAATTATAATATGATGTAATTTTATGACCTAATGAAATTAAAAACACTTCGTTTATCAGCGAACATAACTTAACTTTGTATATGCGATATACCTTTTCAATCACTTCTGTATGAAACCCTCTTATGAATTGCAGTATAGGCTCAACTTTTTGAGGACTGTACTACCTACCATTCCTTACAGTCCACGCGGCTCTATTTTATCGAAGAAACAAAGCTACTTTTTCCATATGTATTTCTTGGTTTATCATCAAATTTTCTAATCATTTTAATGCTTGTTCATGACGTAACAAGTTTCATGGCGTAACCTAATTCTTTAATCCTTACATCTGCCATTTTGCTGACTCCATGACTCAGTGTGACCTAATTGTTCGGTTGCATTATGATGTATGTTTTTATTCGATACGTGCCACGGGTTTTATTTCCTTACTATCGCCTTACCACGAATTAGGGCTATACTATTATTGCTATACTTTTTATTACTATACTACTCAGGGTTATAACAATGACTAGAATAAAGTTTAATGTTATATTAATCATTGTTTCCTATTTTATTTTGCTTTATGTAGTATGCAAACAGCATATTATTGTACAGTAAATTCACACGAATTAAGAGGATTGCAACTGCAACTGCAAGAAAATAGTTTAATACGAGTATCGTCCAAAATGATCAGTAAGTTTATAAAGAAGTCAATAGCTTGAATTAACATAATTTATAAAATATTGATAAATGCCATAAACATCAAAAAAATTCACTCCAACTAGGTAACAATGGTAAGAAATATACAACTCGAAGCCTAGTACAGAAAACTTGTGAATCGGCTTGTGCAGAAAATAAAAGTTATCTTTATGTATGACAGCAGATCTAACATTACACTCTACATTTATTTACATCACGATTCTAAAAGCTCCATTGAACATCTGGCTGAAATAAATAATATCCACCGCCTCGATTACATTAGTAACATTGAGATAAGATTAAGATGTTCTCTAAAAGCTAAAATCAATAAAGAAAACTTGTGTCTATATACTTTATTTTATAAAGAACAATAACATGTTACTCGTAGCAAAAACAGAATAACTTTTTAATACTGTTCACAATAAATTTGGATACATTTTATACTAAACAAACTTGCTGTTGAATTTTTTCCAGCTACCAATTTGAAATATTTATTATTTCGATTTATATTCAACTTAAATATTTATTATATACCTTCGAAAAATTGAGATGTGAAAATACTCATGTTCAAATTTAATTCACGATATCCTTCCAATTCATAAAATGCTTATTTACATAATATTCACGGACTTATTGTAACAAATAAACAATGCAAACACTAATGAAATCACATTAAAATTACATGTATGTATCCTTAAAACAAATGCAGCAAGGACCAACATACCCTGCCCCCTCCGCCTAAGTTAAATGGGGACTTAGAGGGGGTGGCTGTGGGGAAATTGGGTTCTGGTCCCCAATGGCCGTAGTCGAAGGCCCGGTGTCCGCGAGCGGTAGTCTGTCTTCGCCGCACTAAGCTTACGAACGTGGCTGAACGATAGCGAGTCGTGATCAGTGCTTTACGGATTATAATAATAAGTGACATTCCAGTGACAGTGACTGCTGTTACCCTCCAAAAGTTATTTTTTTAATAGGTAAGACGAAAAAGGTTGAGGTTTTATTTTTTATATTTAATATAGAATTGGTTCAAAGTAATTATTAATGGGTGAACTTCTAAGTCCCTTAGTGTGTCCTATTTGTATTTGTAATTTAATTGTCCAATATTTTTATTTAATTTTAATTCCTGACACGTTGTTTTATAACATTTTATAATATGTACATAATATTTAATTTTTATTTTGCAACTCAATTGTTGTAAATATAGCAAAGTCAAGTAAGTAACTTAATTAATGTTGACTATCACAACAAACAAATTTTAATGAATTGCCGATAAAAAAATCTTTATAAATTTGAAAAAATTAAAAAGCAATTAACAAATATCTCAAAAATGTAAGTCGTTAATAACAAAAGTTAAAAGACTTAAAGAATCAGAAGTCGACATTCAAACCGATACGCAGGTAGGTTGACAGTGGCCCTCCTCATTTTTCAATCTAACAGGTAGATCTAGTCGCATTCCTTTCTTTCGTAGGCACCTACTTAAGTGCATTTTAAAGACGCGACACCATGTCACGCACAGTAAACATCGTGCGTTCACACGTCGCATGCACTTTTGTAAATAGACACTCAACTAGAATGCATAATGGGGGAGATCTGTGGTCTGCTGATTGTGAAGAAAGTTAATTTGACATATAATTTACTTTTTAAGTCTTTTGTTTCTTAGAGAATGTTTTGAAAGAACAATGGTCCCCCATTGAAAAAGTGTGATGTCAAATAATAAAGGTCTAAGCTAAATTACCCATGTATTTGTCCAATTTATAATTACGTATCCTACATTTAATGAAAGTGTATGTAATGAAAGTACCTGTATAGATACTAAACTGCCTTTTTTACAGCAACTCTACCTTAAAAAATATATTAATATCAAGTTTCCACAACAATAATAAAACGAACATCACATCCGACAACAATTAACGACCAGATATCTAGACTAAATCACGAACTGAGCTGAATACTCAGCATCCATGCCTGTTCGCGGCAAAAAATCGCAAAAACTTTTTTCGCTATTTTTGCGCGCTAAATTTTCCAGCTGTGCGCCATTTTCTTTTACGCGCTCCGGTATTCGTTTGGAAAGTGGAGTGCCTGCGCAGCGGCCGTTCCGAGCGACTGGGTGACCATTTCACTCGATCTGCGCCAGACATTCTGGCTGCATCGATACTACGCTCATTCGATATGAATGATCGATAAACTATGTTGGATTACATTGAATGATTTGTCCGGAAGAAACATAGCTTTAAATAGATCATTTTTTTTTTGTAATATATTATTGATACGCAAAGTTTAAGTAAGTGACATATAGTTAATTATTTCGTCTTGTCTTTGTTCAATAATTGGTCAAGATCGATCGATATAGAGCTTAGGGATTACGTAATAACATACATAAGTTAGATAAAAAATATTGTCCACGCATAGCAAACAAAGGTACCAGAACACAATTAAGTTTCCTTATTACACTGAGATGATTAACATATAATATGGCTTGGTACAGTAGTAAGTACATACCGACGAGGCTGCCTCCACAATAAATATTGAGTCACGTCCATAAAACTGAATCCCAGTAGAATACAAAGATATCTATTATCTTGATACAACATTGCGATGTAAACAATTCAAAGGCTAGTACAGAAGGCTATGTAAAATCTTACGTGTAAGAAATCTATCGGCAAAAAGAGTCACGACTTTATATTTCGGATATATTAAGAATCAGATCAGATACCAATCTTTATAAACATAGTGTCCATATATTTGTCCTACAATATTTAATATAAATTACTTTAAAAATAAACTTTGTTTAAATAACATCCTTAAAGATATCATTCTTAAATGTTATCCTATTTCCGGTGATTAAACCCTGCTGCACTTATACGACAAAAATAGAGTAAAGCACTAGTTAAGAATTTGAATATAATGGTTCTGATGCTTTATATTCAAATACTGTCATGAATATAAAATAGATTTATGATCGTCTCCCGACTTTAATAAACAGAGCGATTTAGCCAACGAGTTGTGCCATCTATGTTTTTAATCATATGTTAAAGTTTAGATGTAGAATACGTCGCGATATTAACTAATGCTAATATAGCGTTGTTTTCAAGTACTTTCCTAATATACGAGTACAAGTAACTATGTAATGATAGACTCAGTTCTGCGATACAAACGAATGAAGAAAACTTAATGAGATCGATATTTTCTTATTTATTTATAATCGTTACATACTGACTACAACTTTGCTTTTACTTTTTACTAACAAACACGATAAAACCTATTTTGTCAAAGTTTAAAAAATCTAGATACATTGTTTTTCAACCCCGATTAAACAACATTTAAAAGAACTTTTGTATAGTTTACCAAAGAGGAATGTTAAGCTAAGAATTTTTTTAATACGTAAGGTAAGAACCAGGTCTAACCACAAACAGGTTTACCACAGGTATACGTCAGAGGGTTGACGACAAAAAACGTATACAAATAACTTTTCTAAGGCATCATGACGACCCATAACTTGAATGAAGTTATTACTTTTTATAATAAGTTTTTCTAAATTTAATCTTTTAATACAAGGGTGCTTTGGTTACGTTTATACGTTACGATAGAAACTGGGGTTAAGATATACATTGTGATTAATTGCCAGCCCGTCGCCTAAAAGAATCAATATTTAAAATAATAAAACCGATTTCAATACCACTATTTTAAATGTATATTTAAAATAGTGGTATGTGGTGGCGTATGTTTCATATATAAATATGTTCTTTGTAGAGTGAAATAGGGCATGATGAAATGAAATTGAACATGTATTAAATTGGACTAGATTTATGGAACTAATGGCGACTGATTCTATGACAATGGCGTCAGTCATTACAAATACGGTACCTGCGGAAATTATACCATTAGGTGCAAGGTCGTATATCGATTCGTCATGAGTATTTCCTACAATATTAATACACTGACCAGTATGTAAGGTTTAAATATAGTGTGCTTTTGTACTTCCATTTTGTAATTAACTTTGAAAACTTAATGATAACAATTGATCGCTTTAGAATAAGGTGTCTAATGCTATTTGTTTATGTTGTTATTAATTTTCCGTTCTATCTAAACGCAATAAAAATTCTGTAATAATCAAATAAACTCATCAGTAATGTAATTAATGTCTTATACTTTTATTTATTATGATTTTGCTATTTAAACATGAACTTTTTGGAGACAGAATTCAAAAATAAGAATTAAATAAGTTATACATACATGTATGTATTTAATGTATATGATAATTATGTTGAATAGAATTTTTCATACAAGTCTTTAATGTGCTTGGCAAGAGGCTTTTTAAATTGGTGTAATAGTCTCCTTTATTATTATTATTTATGTTGGAAAAATATTACTAATGCAAGTGCGCATAATCAGTCATTTTTTTGCCACTTTCTTCTCCACTACAGATCGAACATCAAATTGTATCCTTTTGTCTATGCCATTCAATAAGAAACTATTAATTCTGACATTGAAACAATTGATTAAAAATTGATATTTATTTTTATTTATTATAGGTTTCCGAGTACGGCCTAGGATCCCGCGTGATTTGGGCCATGTCAGCCGGGGACAGAGAAGCGGAGGCTCCGGCCAAGAAGGGGGATGAGGCGTCGGGCTCCGACCGCGACAGCCGCGCCGCCGCCGCCGTCAAGCAGCACTGGGACATCGGACTTCGGTCCTTGGAGCTGGTAAGTTCGGTCCTTTATAGGGACTAGGTAGTACGAGACAAAAGTCTAGAGCTAGAGCGAGTCTACCGTAGACTAGAGTCTAGTTTATTTTCAATAATGAGCTTATGATACGCGTATTTTGGATACGAGCTCTTGGAGTAGATCTGTTTTTAAAATTGCAATTTAAAAATAAATTTGTAGTATATCTGTTTCTGAAATTTCAGTAACAAATATGGCCGACTCAGTCGTAAGGTGTATGGGGTAACAAATATAGTCAAGATTCAACTCTACATATAAGTGTATAACTATGCCAATATGTAAAAGGTTACTAATAGACTAGGGATATCATTGAGCTTTAAGTGGCCTACCATAACCGATATTTCGGAAGTTCGTATCTATTTATGTCCCAAACAACAAGCTAAACGTCACGAAAGATTCTTCAGTAATGTTTATTAATTCCACGACTGTGGGAACGGTCATAAATGCGTTCGTAACTTAATAGCTCTGTCATTTTATTACTTGAAACTCTATTAATAGTACAATTAAGAGGCTAAGCTATAAAGGTGCATTAATTTAATTAATGCCCTAGTTTGATGATGCAGCCAGAATGTTATTAAAAATAGGGTGTATTATTTTTTTTATTATCAAAAAGTCGGCTGTGCCTACTCATACGTGAGCCAGGTGTCCGAAAACTAAAAAATAATTAGTTACGCCCTCTGAACTTCGGTACAACGGACCAGTCAGTGGGTTAATAGTAAAATCGATCGATAATGCACGCTGACCCCACATTATAATAGCACCCGTTGTAATTTCCTACATGTGCTGATGGAAACAACGGTTGTCGTATTTAACAAAGGTTTGCTTTTACAAAATTTAGAATTGCCGACTTATATAGACGATTTATTACTAATTTAAATGAAGTATTCATAATAAGTCAAGATGACGTTAGGAATACCTTTAACCGCCGAGTGTGCATGAGAAGATGTATAAGTGTCAATGAAGCGTAAGTGGTCTGTCAGGATCGGGACAAATGAGGATCCGTGATCTCTTCCTACCCCTTTACAGGGAATCAAACGTGATGTGTATGTATTCATAAAGAATAAATTAGTACCTACATATATTTCTTTCTTTTACACGTTACACACTTTACAGAGTGGTCGTGGTAAATATATTTATTAATACGAGTATACATATAAATAAATGATAAACGGAAAGCCATAAACAGCCTGTGTAACTCAGCCGCCGTCTTTATTAAATTTACCAAGAGCATTCTGAAGATGAAAGCATATTTACCCTTGCCCAAATGGGCATGACATCATTGTCTGTCGGCAAATTCACCAAATAAGACGGAAAGTGAATTTTGTGCTTTCAGGAAGACATAGTTACGTATTACTCGTATTCGTTTTAGTAAAATGTGTTTACGTATTCGTATATAATACCCAAATTATTTGATCATTTCAAGTTGATTAACCGAAATATCTCTTTCAGCATTTCGAATATGCAATTGAAGCAAACAAAAGTTCTTAATGTACGAAATAAATTATAAATGTACGAGACAATCACGAAATGGAATAATACTGTAGGCAACCGCAATAAATCCATCAACTCATGCAGCGAAGTCGCATTAAAGTGAAATTGTTTATATTAATCGCTTATCGCGTGATCTTTGTCACGATATACGTGAATTACGAATCGTCCAACATACACACCCTATGCATAATCAACATGGCGCTAATTTGATGCAGCTACGATTTACAAAACCTACATACCTATTAAAATTTCAATACATAAACACATCACACTTGTTTCCCTACAGAGGGTAGTTCACAGATCCCTGTTTGTTTCGATTCGTCAGAACCACTTTCGCTTTATTGACTTCCATACCTTGGCACATTTGGAGGCTATAAGTACTAACATCTCCGTTTTTCTATCTGACAGGCATATAATATCAATTTAATTGGATAATACGTATATTACTTTTACACTTCAATTACGTACATGCACATATGTAATGCACTCACTTCGATATCTAACAACTTAGTAAGAAAATAACAGACTTTTCATAGGCGGATGTTTAGGCTTTCACAGACTAAATTACGAGGCTATGTTTTGTACGTGGATAAATATGTTTGACATATCGATAGTGAGTTTCACAGTTTCACTAGCTATACTCACATGTAGTGCTAGTAAATACAAACTTTCTCTCTTTTAGTTTTACTGCTGAGGAAAATTACTTTCGATCGAGATAATACTCCTCTAAGACATTACTTTTATGTGACATGTAATATCTGACATGGACGTAAAAGTAGCAAATAGGAAAGTTCTAAATTACGTTAGCACACAAGATTGAGTATTTGATTAAAACCTGAGATTATATAAACCTATCTTCTCTGCATCCTCATACATTGTTTGTATTATACAATATACACAGTCTTGTCGTAAAGTTTTTACCATTTCTGGGAATGTAATTTTTTTGACTGTACCAAACTTATACTAACAATATTATTCGCAAATATCTAAATTGTTTTGATACTCATCCTACCAGATAGCTATCATTCAATTGAGAAAACAGCATAAAACTCATTCATACATGACATTTTGTTTACCTTTTTACACAAATTAAACTAACATCGTAACGTAACAAAATGAAGCTCACATTTTTTCACAGGTACTATCGCGCACAAAATCTTTTCGCCGTTCGCTAGTTCAATTAATCATTTCCCACAGGTACTGGCGGTGATAGCCATCGGGCTGGTCGCAGGCGCCCTCACCTCTCCGCAAGTGGTGAGCTCCAACCATCAGCACATTGCTGTTATCTACTCTTGTTACTCAAGTAAGTGGGGTTCACACCTTTTTATTTACATGTGTTTGTAATGGCAATTGGAATGAGCATTCTCGGGAAATAAGTTCTAGGTTACATTGGGACATACGTGATATAGTGTCTAAGTTGGAAAATTGCAGAAACTAGTAAGAGTTTAACAGCGCATTATTTTAGTGATTAGAGTATTATTCATCTAATCGATTAATTATTGAATTATATTTAAAAAACTGAGAACAAAAAGCCTAAATTCATTCCATTAGTTACTAAAAGTTAAGGAAAAACTGTGCAAATCTATTATTACTAAAGGAAAATATTAAGTGAAAGCGACAAATACAAAAGAAAGTGCAAGTCGCGTAAAAGTGGTATTATTTAATGACTAGGAGGTAAAGCTGGTAAACCTTGGTTAATTAACCGTTGAAAAGGTACATTACACAATGAAAGTTTGTGGTAAAATAAAATTCTGTAATTGGTTTGAATATCTGTTATTTTTCCTGTTTTAATTTTGAACCCTACAACTTAGGGAATAGGATAGAATAGATTATTTATGTTGGAAGCCAAAGACATGCATCGGGAACGTGTCAGGTCAATAATCTTCGGTACTACACGGAATAGGGCGTATATTTTTTTCAACATCGTTGATAAGTTATGACTTTTCTAAGTTTACTCAATAAAACCACATTCTTTTGGATTAGTTTTCTATCATTAAATATTAACATATCTGTAAATTAAAAACTATAAGAGTAAGTCGGCACAGGCTTATAACTTGCATAATATTTTTAATTCAAAATTATTTTAGAACATATTTACTGACAGGAATAATTTACCATAATTGAATAATACATAACATTGAATATTTCAAATTGTACAACATAGAGACGTGAATATACGTATGTATATTTATCAGTTACTTGTAATCAACTATATTTATATACCATATAGAGAAGTTTCTATTCTTCTAAGCCACTTGTTAACATTATACATCTTTTGCAGCTTTCGTAATCATAACCGCCGTGCTGGTGATAGCAAGACTGCTGGGCGAATCCGCTGGTTGGAGGACATCACTCGGATTCTCGGTTGTTGGTGTCATCATGTTTACCGCCGCCGCTGCTGTCATCTTTTACGGTAACAAACTGCTACAGATTATACGATTTGTTTCTTTGAGCAGGCTTAACATTGGAATTCGGTAATAGTTTCTAATCTCACTTTCTTATGACAGTCTACATTATCTTTAAAATTATACCTATCGAGTTTATGGCTATAAAATTATTGCGCAAATAAACAACAGAGGCAATGAAAACAGTTAAGAGAGGTTACACTACAAATAATTTTGATAGTCTATAACATCACACCCAAACAATAATATTTTCGATTTATCCGAAGTATGTAGGGAAAACGAATCATAGAAGCGAGCCACCTAGAGCTTCGATAATCTCTTAAGAAACATTAATGTTTGATAAACCGGCTCCATTTTCAAGTCGGTCGATTAAGTGTATTTTTAAACACGTATTAAAATTATTTGAGCCGTAGTACTTCCTACCACAAATTCCTCTTGAACCAACGTTCGTGTAGCTATCAATGTTTTAAAAATACATTTTCGGTTAATGTATTCCGATATCCTGTTCAATTAACCACTCGAAAAGGATTAAGTAGCTACTCTCGGGGATCCATTATTGGAAACGATTAGGGTAATGCTAGATGATTTTGTTTTGATATTGATATTAGAAACAAGCATCACGACTACAAATTCCTTAACATAACGTATTACGTCTTAACAGTTTCGTTTTATTTACTTTATATAAGTAACTAAATGCGATATTATATGTAACTAATCCGGTATAGTAAGCAAAATGTGTATGAAATTGTAGCCATAAAGTTATCAATCTATAAATTCATCTACCCGATAGTTAAGGCATGTATTTAGCATAGACTATGCGACGAAATTAACATGCAAACACGCACCCGATCCTTGCCTAAGTCTTTGGAGACAGTTATTGTCTCCTTATGGGTCCCTATGGATTTCTAGTGTCACAATTTCCGTTCTTATTTCGGCTCGTGGTATGCAGTATGTGCATGCAGTAACTTTAATTAAAACTTACAGCAATAGTTACCTACACATTATATTTATTCATTGTTTTAAGATTTTTGTATGCGTTACCCGATTTTTAGACTTATTAAGTATGAGTTTAAGCCAAACTTGGTCAAGAAGAAACTTCTGGTATTTATTATGTAATTGCATTTATTTTGTAATTATGCATTGAAGATTACGTTATGTTAAACTCTAGACTATTAGAACAAGTTTCTTCTTACTCTGTAGTATGAAGTTGCAGTATTGAGTATTATCGTTGGCAATCAACTTAAAAGTATTTTTTTTTGCAGACTGGCACAGATCGTACTACGCTAATCTCCGTCCGAACAAGCAAGCCTATGACCTCCTTATCAGCTCTGGAGTGTTCGCAGTTCTCAACGCTGTTGTTTTCCTGGTCCACGCCTTTTTCACTTTCAAGAAAGAGGCTGAATATTAAATTCCGTAGCCTATCAGAAATAATGCATAAGTAAAAAATAAAAATTCTTAAATTTAATATACATGTAAAAGAAATATTTAAACGTAACGCATTTCTTTTCTTTTGAACTTAATCGTTAGAGAAAAATAATAAAATTACCAAGCTGTACTGCATATCAGAAGTTCACATTAAGCTTGAAGTGACGCACACAGTTACGAATATGTAAAATTTTCTCTTTTTTATTACTTTACTTAATATGAATTAGGGTTAAGATTTTGTATTTTTTGAAATTTAAATCAACGATCGATGCATTAAAATAACCACAATAACAATAGTTTTGTTTAAGAAATCACGTATTAGGAATGAAAGGTACATTTGATTGGTTAGAATAAGTTATTTTTAAGTAAATTAAATTATTATTTTCAGACGACATTCCGCTAAAAACCAAATTATATAGAGTAAGCTACTATATTAAGATTACTGTTCAGTATTTGATTTCAACAATTAATTTTGTATTATCGAATAATTATTAAGGTATTATTTTCGTATTGAAAATCCTCTAAGTACCTATAATAAGTAAAATATTCTTAAATTGATAATTTGGTTCTTATACTATAAATATTTTTTTCTATATTTTCTTGATTTCTTTTTTTTAATTTAATATTAATTTATCGAAAAAAAATGCAATCAGTATCCGTCCAGAGATTAGTTAGTTTTATTTAACAGCATTTTTCAAATGGTGGTTAAAAGTTATGTTTAATTTTAAGTAAATTCATATTTAATCATTCGTATTTTTATTTGTATTTAATCTCGTTGGGTAGTTGACTATTTAATGTATTTATTTTATCATTATATTGAAGACAAAAATATTTTCCATCACAATGTTTAAAATTACATAAATATAGATTCTTCAATAATAATAATGAGCATTATAGAGGCGCTAATGTTACCTAAACGCTTTGGTTAAAAAATAAATTGGGCATATTAAAAGTCAAAAATTTAAACGTAGAATTTTGTTAAGATAATAATTATTATATTGTGTATTTGTGTGTGCGTGAATGTGTTGTACATTTTATTTTAATTACAGCCGAGACGTCAATGAATTGTAATATATCACTTATGTAATTCAATAAAGGTCATGTATATATATTTTTCTGGTTTATCTCTACACAAATCACCTATGATCTCTTACAAATACACGTCACCAATAAGCCGATGATTACGACAGATTGAAATTCAACAATAAAATTACAATACCACACACTTAACTCTAAATAAATATATACATTTACTCACGTTGATAGTTACGGAATCAGTAAAAATTAACTTAATAAAATATATTAAAAATTAATTTTTGATTAACATTTCATGACATTTACGCCCTTGTTTTCGGGCAGAATGTGACGCCAATTATGGAATAATCGTGAGGGCGAATCATAGGGTAGTCTATCATAAAAAAAACCTGCTTTTACAAACAATAACCCTTACAGGGTAGTAAGAGGTTCAGGCGTCCGTCTTCAAAACTATAAATTTAATGTGACTGGTGGATTTCTTAATGTTATTTTGTCTTATATTTATCTACTACCATCCCAAAAACCATACTATTATTTATTATAGAAAGTATATCCCCAGGGTTCTGTCTGCCAAGAAAGCAATAAGAAATTATAAAAACGATAAAATTAAACTGTCCCTTGTGGAATAGTCAGAGATTCGCGTGTTTATATACTCAATTGAAAAGTGGATGGATTGCATTATGCATGGGCATAAATTACTATTTTTATCATATTAAAGAAAAAAAAATCATTTTAGCCACAATCAGTTATGTGATTGACTGTACTCTCTGTATCAATTGTTATTGCTATCAGTGATAAAAATAACCTCTAAAATGGTTTCAATTCCAATACATCTCTATATTTAATATGTGAGTACCACGAATAAACTTCAAATTAAAGTGAAACTAAGACTAGTCTTACCTTTTCAGCTTTAGCTAGATAAATCCACAGTTTCCTCCAAGTAGAAAACTTCTTTTGGTCACTGAAATTGTATTGCATTTCCTTCGACGCATATCTGGTGCTTAATGGTGATCGGTAATTACAATATTCAGTGCCTTGCACTTCTATAGGTGCATCAATTGAAAACATTATGATATTTTTCACGAATATAAAGTAAAAAACCAAACTTAAATAAAAACTTTCTGTCGGCAAGTATCAGCTGCTTTTGACGGACAGAATGAATAAAACGTACCAACAACGACTGACGCAACGTTTGGAATCGTTGAGAGAGCAAACAAATTTGGTACGCGGGAAATATAAACATGGATTGCGTGTGCTAAGGTTATCAGATTTGAACTTTGTATAATAATTATCTCAATATAATCAATACGACAAAATAACGATATTAAGACACGTATATTATTTAATAAAGTGCGTTTTCATTAATTTCTATAGGTTATCATATACTGTGTAAAATGTATTGGAATGAGTTTTAAATGTATGGATAAAGTGAATTTATTAAAGATAAGTTAGCAACCTGTAATTAAGATTGTATATTCTTATACATACACGAGTACTCTTATCTTATCTCTTTCGGGGAGGATAGATTTTAGAAATGTCTACTCTCACCAATGACATAACCTAATTGCCTACGACATGTCGGAAAGAAAGGTAGCTGGTTGCCAGTCTATTACCTTATAACAGAATTTCTACTTATTATTTCCGATCAGTACTATTCTTATTGTTAGATAATTTTAAATGTATACTACAATAAGTTTCAGGACTTATTTATACTATTATATCTTCAAATAGTTAGTACTTACCCAGGTTTCTTATACTTGTTACTTTTAATGTTACTGTAAAAAACATTACTTAACTCTTCTGATTTGATTAATCTTGGGCTAATGAAATATAGTGGTATTCGTTTCTTGTTAGATATGGACTACAATAACAAATAGAAAAATGATATGATTTATCTTTTGACTATCTGATGAAACGTGTTGAATGAAAATAAAATTGAGTTACTTTCCTATCTTGTAGATGCACAGAGGAGCCACTGGCTGCATTATTGTAAAAGAATATTAATAGTGATGTGTGATATGTCATTGAACGTGAAATAATATTCAATAATAAACAGCATGATAATGAAACAACACCATAAAATAAAATATAATTTTATTAAACTCACGTCTGCAATATATTTTACACAACCATAGATATATTCGTACATTGTGTTTGCTTCAGTAGAAAATATATACACGATTTACAAGTTACAAAAATCATTCAAGATTTTTAAATCATTAAATAGTTTTATATAAAGACAAACATATTGAGTACTCATATGATTTGCTTACATAGATAGAAGTCTGTATGAACTTACTTTATTATTTTTATCTAAAACCAACCATATAAAATAGGTTCCTCGATTCTTAAGGGATACAAAAAATAACAACATTCGTTTGAATTACCTTGTAAAAATTAACATTTTCCTTATTCAACATCTAATTGAAAGTAATGTGCATTAAATTCACTTCAACACTTTGATTGGAAGTTCAATTTATACTTAATATGAAAAGAAATCAAACCTACATATTATACAACAGTCAATATACACCATAAACAAGATTATTCTCATACAACAACTTCCACTGTTATTTTCATTCCGTAGCCATTTTATATTGTCTATGCGTCATCTTACTAATACATTCTGTAAGGAACAGATATTCAATATTTGATAAAAGAAATTAATGTGATATACAAATTCTCACACATTTTCTTAGATATTAAAATATCTGTTTATAGTAGATACACTATAAGTAAAATGTGTGAATAGACTTATAGTGTGATTTTAATCGTCTTGAATTTATTTACATCTTGTTCTTGAGGGATTTCATCATTTTTTCCAACTTCATCGCCTTGGAAATGTCGCCGGATATTTTCAACTTTCCTTGCATAAAGGCCGTCGTTGGCTTGAGCTTGCCTGAAAAGAATATGTATAAGCAATCTTTCTATATAATTGAATAAATTTTGCTTTAGCCGACTTAATCTTAAGATTGAATGGCGTATTATAAAATAAATAATAAAGAATGCTTCATATTTTCATTAATACCATTCTCATTACAAAATGAGGGAACTGAACATTTGACAATTAGTATATAATTAATTTCAGTGGTAATGTTTCCAATACACTTTTCTAAATTATCTAGATTATCTGCAAAAAAAGAGTTTTTGCTACCAAAATAAACTAATTCTACTTAAGATAATTCAATATTCAGAGAAATATGACTTTTATCGAATATGTAAACTGCTACCACAATCATATCATATGTTCTTTTAACCATAACTACATATATTATACAAATATTTACTTACCCATAAACATCTGTGTGAAGTTCACACTGTCCATTGTGATGGTGGCGTCTGGAGCGTGTTTGGGTTCACCAGAACCGCAGGCACCGTCTCCATTCTTCAGGTCCAGGTGCCAAATGCCTTCTTCTGACCCTGGAACATATGTCATTATCCAAGTCTAAGCTAAAGATAAGATACATAACATACAGAAGACATGTTAACTTTTTTCTTTTTAATATAAAAGGCACTCCTCATCTAGTTATGTACTGTCATTGTATGTTTAGATTTAAATAGGTAGGTAATTATAATGAATTTCAGCATGCTATACAAGTACATTACAATATAATGTGAAATTATTCACACAGCAACTATTTACGACAACTATACTCTATGGTTTTGCTACTGCACATTTTATTTCAGTCATTGCAATTTCATTCTCATTGAGCGGTCTCAAATGCAACGTATTTTACATAGCATACCTTTGACATTGAATTGGTAGACTGCTTGCGTTTTCTGTACAAGTTCTGATGATAAGTTCTTGCTGATTGCGGAGAACAGCTCAGGCACTTTCACAGAATCGCTAGCCTACAAAATAAGAAGTATTAATTAGGTAAATGAAATTACTATAGAAAAAGAAAATTGCACAATAAGACATAAAAAGCGATATCAAAGTTTGATGAATAAACGATCAAATACTTTAGTTGCAAAAAGAAATAAAAGTACTTTATACAACTAACTGATACGTTTATTTATTTGTATGAAATTGATAATAATTAAATAGATACATTTATACAACATCAGCCAAAAGTAATTAGGGCGAACCGAAAAAAAATTCCTTACAAAGATAGATTACAACAAAACAAGAAAAAAGTGAGTGATGCTCTTGTTATATAATACAAACATTGTAATAATAAGTGAAATAACAAAACAGTAGTTAAAATAAACAGAAACGTCATCGCACCTTTTTAACTTCACCTTCTTTCTCAGACAAGGGATGCGTGGGCACGTCCAAAAAGAAATCGGGCAACAAATTGTTCAACTTGTCTGTGAACAAACACAGCATTGCCAATACAAAAAAAATCGTATAAAAAGCAATAATTGCTAGATATTTTCATATTAAATTTTGTCTTAGTTTATTATTTTCCGCTTTAATATACCAACTCAGCGCCTGAACTATTTTAATTCTATCAACTACTGTTTTGTTACTTATATCTTATTTATTTTAATTTTAATTTAAGACACAGTGTCGACCATTACCTTCGCAACTTTAAGGATGAACATTGACATAGTGAGGGATGGACTATAAAAGTTCATATTTTTAAATTATAGAAGTGCACTCATGCTATTTAATCACAAATAGTTACATTTACTTGCATATTAAGGCTTTTTTTAAACAATCCTCATTCTTAAGTATATTTACAATCACAAAAGCAGCATAACAAAGAAAAGGTAAGGCAGGGGCAAAGGTGTATATAAGCTCCAGTAACTGATACTAACTAGAAGCATTAATACAAGAGGCAGGTTATCGAAAGACCCTAACCTTCTCCTCCTTGAAGTTGACGGCAGACGTGTGGTACCTCCTGGCACCGCCCATCATGAGGCTATGCTGCTTCACCGACTGGGGGTCGTCCAGGAAACCATCGATTAGGAGGTTATCCACGTTCTCTGCGCGAAAACGACTAAGTGAATATAGGGTAATAGAGCTACGAGTAATAAACGATCTCAAATGAACATGGACTATAAATGTAGCAAAAGCAAAGAGTGAGTATAGGGTAAAAGAGCTATAAGTAATTAATAATAAAAGTTTTTTTACTTGGATATGTATAATAGGAATACATTGAGGTTTGGTGAATGTTTCGTTTAGGATATATGATATTGTATATTCTTATACTTTGGACAAAAATATAAGGTAAGATTCAAAATATAAATAAATATCAAGGTTTAGGGTAAAATCTCACCAAATTTTAATAGTTACAGGCGTGAGTATGGTTTCATTCACAATTTTATACCTACTTAAAATAATATTAACAACAAATTTCGACAAAGCTTCGGTATTTTAGCAATTAGTAATGAAACTTAAAATTAAATCCTTTTATTTCTTGGTATGGCCATTTTATGATTTTATTATATGACTATTTACACACATCTTACATACATCTTTTTGGGCTAAATAATAATTATTTATAATGTATAACAACAACAGCGAATCGGTTTACCACACTAGGTATATTATACTGACTATCTGGTCAACACGTGGGTTCGAGATGGCCATAGATCTACTTGCACCGCAATTGTGAAGATGAACCACTGATTAAACCCTAAAGCGTAGTCTTTTAAACAATTTCAAGGTCCTGTCATAAGAATAACTTACTGGGATCACATGCATAAGGCGTCATATCCTTAATTCCGGCTTCTTTCAACACATCTTCATCAATGGCAAAGTTGCCAGTATACGTCTTTGGATCTCTGGAAGCAGAATATGTTATTGTTAATTTTGAAGATTGTTATTTTATCTTAGAGAATTTTAACTTAAGTGACAATACATAATGGAGCAAGTTTCACTTATTGCCATTGCGATAGGCCCTATCTGACAGGAGAAATAGTGATGTGTCTTATTCATTCAATTAATTAAAATTATAGGTAAATATTGCTTGATATATTAATTATGAATGTAAATACATTCTTGCCTATCAAATCAATGTATATGCTTAAAAAACGTGTTTACTGAATATTTTATTCAATAGATTTTGATAACAATTTTAAGTGACAAGCACTTTTTAGGAATTCTTAAAAAAGGAATCGTTAAACTACTTTAAATTATTTATTAGGTATTGTCTGTTAGTACTATAATTTTCTTGTCTTATCTAGCAGTTATAAAATTCATTATCATTTTCAGATCATGATAACAGTTTATCTACCTCTAGCTTATAAGACACAAAAAATCTCACCTGCAAAGCATAACATAAGCTGCGTCTGAGACAATTTCAACTTTTCTGCTTGTAGAAGTATCTCCAGTCAACATCTCAATGGCTGCTGTGGCAATAGCTGGAAAAGAAATAAACGTACACTAATACTGTAAAAAGCATATAAAAGTCCTACATATTTGTTACATATAAATGCTAGCACAACTAGAATATGAATGTTTGAGTTTTTATCCACCACCAAAGGGAATGAAGGATTTGAATGTATCATTGCAAACTAATGATTACACTTACCAGTCCTGGGCCAGAGTGCATTGACGCCCACATTGAATTTCTTGAGCTCTCCACTCATTCCGAGCACACACATCGACATACCATATTTGGCCATGGTGTATGCGAGGTGCACCGAGAACCTGGGAAAAAACATTATGATAGATTAAATAAGATAATCAGCTAAAACAGTATCCACCCTTCTAAAATGGTAACCCTTTGAAAGTAATCAGGGGTTTAACGTTCTCACTGTTGTATTTATGAAAGTATTAGCCACAAATCATATCCACACTCATGTTTTACAAGTTGGTAAGAACACAAAGTAACAGAAAAAGAGTTCTTTGTCATCAAACTACAATAATATCATTTCCATCTCTATCAAAATAATGTTGCCTGCAAGAGACCAAGGATTGATTCTATTATTGTTGAGTGATTATTGAACAAAGATGTCATGACATATGTAGTTAATTTACTTACCAGTAAGGGTTCATGTTGAGAGGTGGCGACAGGTTCAGAATGTGGGCATGATTGCTGTTCTTCAGATGAGGTATGCATAGTTTTGAGCTGGAAGTAGAATAATATTTTAAGTAACACATTGAACAGTGTACTTACATGAGTTAAATTAGTTATACAGCAAAGGGATGTTTGAGAATAAAAGATGTCTTTTTATTCTAAATTAATTAATTCGTAGTATTAGTATTCAAACCATGGTTGTGAAGTTTTCTTTTCATTCATAAAACTGTTGCAGCTTATAAATTACAATTACATTTGAAAGAAAGAAGTTAAGAAAAATAAAGTTATGCTGATATATTCTCATGATATTTAAATAGAAAAGTATAAAATCATCAGTTATCATTTCAATGAAGCAACATAATATGGTAGAGCCAAAGCATTCTTTTTATGTAATAAAACTTACGTTAAGAATGTGCCTCTGGTATTGATGCTGTGCATGAGGTCGTATCTCTTCATGTCAGTGTCTGTGGTAGCAGTCAGAGAAATTGCTGAGGCATTGTTGATAAGAATGTCAATGCCATTAAACTGTAACAAAAGTTAACATTAATGAAATACTTGTAACACAGTTTAAAACATATTACTATAGGATTATCAATGTATCAAAACAGTGAGCAAGTTTGATGCTATCTATGTGTAAGTTAGATGAGACCAATAATGACTATAAACTACAATTATGATACTACAACCTAAAATAATTACTACATTTGCTATGATGAATATTTGAACTGCAGATTAAGCACATTGGAAAATGTTTGTGAAGCTAATGTATATCATAGAATAACTATTTATGACAAACTTATTTCAGTTTTAAGAGATTTGCGATTTATACTCATGATTTAATAATTAACGGGACTTATCGCGTAAGTTTATATATAATAAAATTACCTTTTATTAACCCTTAAAAGGTAATTTTATTATATATAAACTTACTCGATAAGTCCCGTTAATTATTAAACTTATTTCAGCTAAAATTTTTATTTGGTAATGGTGACTATTGAATAATTACAATACGGTATGTAACTGATTTCAATATCCACTGAAGAATAATATCATAAACATAACAAACGCTTCACAATTTACACTCCCTTTTTACTTTAATAATAATAAAGATTATAGTAGTCTGTAAATAAAATCTTACCTTCTTGACTGCATCATCTATTGCCTTTTGGATTTGCTTTTCTTCTCTTACATCTACAATGCATGGTAATGCCTTGCCTCCGAGAGCTTCAACTGAAACACAAAATAAATGTTTTTATTAGACACATAGTTGATAGTATACACAGGTAAATAGTATTAAAACATTAAACAATAACCTTCCACCCTAAATAATGGTGATTAACCTTACAATTATATTGTCTTGCCTACAATTGTCAGTTCACCATTAAGTTCATAAATGTCACATTAATTTCTTTGAATCAGTTTTGTACTATCCCTCCATTTGGTGATTATGGATAAGACTACATTCATATACATGTAACTATAAAATAAAATACAAAATATTTTTATTAATGAGTTCAAGTTGTTATAATAATATATTCTAATATTACTTTATAATTAATATACTTCATAAATAAAATAATACCAAATATGAGTTCAGCAAATTATTTGCATTGTCATATCAATGAAAGATATTTGAGAGATATTAATAAACCATATCATTGAACTAGTTCAAAGTACAGGGGCAAAGTCCATGTAAACAATGCTACCTTGAAACAAAATTGTACAGCACCCTTTTAGACTATTTGCTGTTTATAGGTCTTATATGAGTTATTAAAGTGGTATGATGTACAAACGACACTTACTTTCTTCAGCAGCAGTGTAAATAGTGCCAGGCAACTTGGGATGTGGCTCAGCGGTTTTGGCGGCTATCACAACATTCGCACCATCTTTAGCAGCCTTCAAAGCAATAGCTTTACCGATACCACGAGAAGCACCAGTAATAAACAGCGTCCTCCCAGCCAATTTACTAAAAAGGGAAGTTGTAGTCAACAAACAAAAAGTGGAACAACTTTTTTAAATGCAATTGATATACTTACCCGGTATTAGCGACTAGACTCATTTTGCACAAAGTAGGGACGTAAATTAAACACAAAAGTTTTTAGTTTAAGTGATAATGTGTCTTTTACAAGTATTAATTATAAAATATAAAAATAAACTAGAAAGTTTTGGTTGAATGTCAGCTGAAAACTGCTTGCTTGCGTTGAGCGAGAAAGCTAATCACTAGTGATGTGAAAACTTGTTGTTGAAATACGTTGTATAGTTTCTTTACATAAGTATAGAATACTTCTTTTATCAACCTTTATAGACGTTATAAATAACTAGTAATTAAATGTAATTCGGTGTAACTCAGTCGTTGGGGGCTAGTTTCTTTATCAGTGGGTACAGGGTTCAACCTATGGAAATGAAGTTTCTAACTTTGTATGTATGTACATTTTTGCAATAAAAATAAATTTATGGAACGCAGTGTCTCTACGGTACCTAAGGGAAAATATCCTGCGGAAACCTACCTATTCCCCGAACAGAAAATAATCTGTGTTTGTTAATGGCAACACGGCTTACCACGTCACATTGAGTACTGACTATCTATCTTTATTACGATCTTCATAATAGCGTAGATGGACACCCAAACCTCTGACTACTCCACTCTGGGTAGGTTGTGAACGTGTTTGTGTGTACATAAATTAATTGATATCGATTCATGACATGAAGACATTACATATGATATTATGTTGAGGTTCAAAATAAACATTTCCATCTATGTTTGTAAACTCGACAACTAATCTAATTCCCTAATAATTTGTATTACGTGTACATAAATATTAATTGTACTTGGAATTATTCAAAATGTGACTATCTGAATATTGTTCAACCTACGAGAAATATACATGGGTCGTGTACGTTTTGTTGTTTAGATAGAGATCCCGCCACATAAATTGGCAGTAGCCAAACTTGGAACTAAATTTGACGTTTCCGCCATTGCGTGTTATTTTGTATGAAAGGTAAATTTAGTATTACCAGCGTTGTGTTTTTTGCCCACTCTTTGTAATTTTTATGTTTATTAAGGGTGATTATAATAAATTGATTTCCGGAGTTTCTTGTTAGTTCTTCTCCAAGCTAGGGTCTCCGCTGATCTAACCTCGGTAAAAAATATGTAAAGACAATGCTCAGTGCCATGTTTGAAATAGTTTTTTTAATTTATACTTAGATCATAAGATAACTTTCAAAGAGAGCTTGTGATATTTATAATTTTGATTATATTATGGCAGATTGAGGCGTCGCCGCAGTTGCATAATTCACTGTTGCCAGTAAACACGCCTTTATTGTTCTTATACTTAGATCATAAGATAGATAGAGAGCTTGTGATAGGGCCTATTTTAAATAAACATATTTTGACTTTGATATATTAATTTGTTTTATTTGAGTTTATAGCTCTGCAACCAAAGACCGTTACAAATGAAATCTATAATGTATCGAGCCGTATGGCACAGTGAGTGCTAGTTTTGGCGTGTTTACTGGTAACACTGAATTATGCGACTGTGGCGACGCCCCCAACTGCCAATTTATATGGCGGGATCTCTACAGCGTTTATCTAGAGTACCCGCCACATACGGTGGCAGTTGGAGGCGTCGCCACAGTCGCGTAATCCAGTGTTGCCAGTAAACACGCCAAAACTAGCACTCACTGTGCCATACGTAAAAACTGATAAATTTATAATTTCTACTGCTAGTGACAGCGACACAGACTCAGATACAGAAAGCGATATCGACGTCAACAGCGATAGTGATGACTATGAAATGTTAGGTGTTAAACGTATCCATATGGATCATAATTATTGTTAAGGAAAAACTTTATGTTTGTTAATTATAAAAATAATAATCTTTATTGTTGTTATACTTAGATCATAAGATAACATTCAAAGAGAGCTTGTGATAGGGCCTATTTTAAATAAACATATTTTGACTTAGATATATTAATTTGTTTTATTTGAGTTTATAGCTCTGCAACCAAAGACCGTTACAAATGAAACCTATAATGTATCGAGCCGTATGGCACAGTGATTGCTAGTTTTGGCGTGTTTACTGGCAACAGTGAATTATGCAACTGCGGCGACGCCTTCATCTGCCATAATATATTCAAAATTATAAATATCACAAGCTCTCTTTGAAAGTTATCTTATGATCTAAGTATAAATTAAAAAAACTATTTCAAACATGGCACTGAGCATTGTCTTTACATATTTTTTACCGAGGTTAGATCAGCGGAGACCCTAGCTTGGAGAAGAACTAACAAGAAACTCCGGAAATCAATTTATTATAATCACCCTTAACAAACATAAAAATTACAAAGAGTGGGCAAAAAACACAACGCTGGTAATACTAAATTTACCTTTCATACAAAATAACACGCAATTGCGGAAACGTCAAATTTAGTTCCAAGTTTGGCTACTGCCACCGTATGTGGCGGGTACTCTAATCACAGGCGAATGTAGAGTACCCGCCACATAAGGTGGCAGTAGCCAAACTTGGAACTAAATTTGACGTTTCCGCCATTGCGTGTTATTTTGTATGAAAGGTAAATTTAGTATTACCAGCGTTGTGTTTTTTGCCCACTCTTTGTAATTTTTATGTTTGTTAAGGGTGATTATAATAAATTGATTTCTGGAGTTTCTTGTTAGTTCTTCTCCAAGGGTCTCCGCTGAACTTCTTCTTCTCAATCGTTACGCTCTTATCAGAGCGGTCGTGGTCTTCATGACGTGGCATCTTGAGCAGCCGAAATGGTTGGTGAACTAACCTCGGTAAAAATATGTAAAGACAATGCTCAGTGCCATGTTTGAAATAGTTTTTTTACATACATACATACACATCACGCCTGATTCCCTGTAGAGGGGTAGGCAGAGATCACGGATCCCCATTTGTCCCGATCCTGACAGACCACTTTCGCTTCATTGACATTCATACATTCTCTAATACACTCTCGGCGGTTATAGGTACTCCTAACGTCACCTTTTTTCAATATAGCGTCTATCTGACTGTTACATATATGTCTTATTAGGCCGGCCCCTACGTAACCGCCCTTCCACTTCACTCATATATATTCCTTTTGTCAATATATAGTTTTTTAGTTTGTACTTAGATCATAAAATAACTTTCAAAGAGAGTTTATGATAGGGCCTATTTTGAATAAAAATATTTTGACTTTTGACTTTGGTATATTAATTTGTTTTATTTGAGTTTATAGCTCTGCAACCAAAGATCGTTACAAATGAAACCTCAATATAATGTATCGAGCCGTATGGCACAGTGAGTGCTAGTTTTGGCGTGTTTACTGGCAACACTGGATTACGCGACTGTGGCGACGCCTCCAACTGCCACCTTATGTGGCGGGTACTCTAGATTTATTATCTCAGATTAGTTTATTGATATAATCAAAGTGTCATCATCTATGTCAAATCACTATTCAATTATTTTTACAAACTTTTCGTAAAGCAATATAACCAATATCAAGGATATGTTACTGAAGGGTTGAATACTATAGTATAATATGATTTGTTCAAGCAGATCTAATCACAGTATTTAGAAGTTTCCACAGCCATAATAATATTTCACGACCATGAATTCTTCCAGGGTCGTGTTGTTAGTTGGTCAAATAAATAGCAGTTTGCAGCGTGAAATGCATCTTCAAATACTTCAGTCTCAGATAAAATTCAGTTCAGTCACATCCATATTCCTTGGATTTCTTATTGATTACATATATTAAACTTAACAGTATTGATTCGTAAAGATGATACTCACGTAGGTACTTCGTTATTTTGTGCTGTCAATAGAGATTCTGAGATATAACATGTCAACCATCATCTTATCAGTTTTGTTCGGGGTTGCGATAGTATTAAAATTAGTGATCAGTTGCTAGCTCATCACCTTGTAAATTCACTCGCAGTCCTTTTGTCACCTCCCGCGTCATATTAAAATATTAAAGGCTAGATTAAATACGAACTATATGTCCTGTGTAATATCCAGTTCCTTACAAAGATACACCAATATATCATAGGTTTGGTGACGAGTCGCTAGCCTATCGTCCAAATAATACCACTTACCACTAGCGCCTTAGTTGCCTTCTACGATATGCTGGGGAAAAGCCAGCTAGTCAGCATTCTTTTAATAGTTAATGCAGACCACGTCAAATGCAAGGGACGAAACAAAATTAATATGTTTAGGTCAATTAAACACAACGTCAAGTTTAATACATTTATATTTTGTGCATCATTTAACACTTCATTACATATTCACTCTTAAAAATCAAAAATATTATTATCAATAACAACCTAAAACTAGAAAATTAATTTCATTCATTTATTGATCATAAGACATTCAATTAGGCTTTGTAAATAATTGTTCTCTTTACACATTATATACGTAGATAGTTCATTTCTAAATCGCTAAAGCTAGAAATATTCTATAGCCTAACATTGAACTTATTCGCACATATACATAATGACAAGTCGGTAAAAACATACTCGTATTTATACAAACTTTCTATTCCTTTAGAGAAGGTCATAACTTAGCAGACACAACATCTCCACGCTTATCTAACGGGTATCTTATGGCATTTATGTGGAATTATGGCCATAGGTCCATAGCCCATGGCTTCATAAATTTCATTGACTTATAGTCCCTTAGTCGCCTCCTACGACATGGCCGAACGAAAGGCAGCTAGTTAGCATTCTATTATCGTCCCTGACTAGCTCAGGACGGGACGGGACATGGTTAAAATAATAGTTTTTATTCTTTAGACTTGCAAGTTTTTTAAGTTTAGGCTATTATAATATTTCTAGCTTTGCGTTACACGTGAGTGTATATAATAATTCATTCATTCATACAATATATATTATATACATCTATGTTTAATCTACACCTTGTGTTACATAGGTACATCAACACTATTTTTATGAGTATTTCTATAATTTACACTCATAGACACACAAATACGGAGATCATTTAAAATAAAAAAAATACATAAGAATATGTACACATCAATCCGGAATATTCTGAATTTACATATTAGTTTCAAATGTAAAATTCATCGGCAAAAAGGACGGCTTTGCTATGAAATTAATAAAACTAACCATGGCTTTAAAATTGTTTGCTGTAACCCTGTTTACCTTCGATATGCCTGATTTAACTTAGATATTATTTGTTTAGAAGGTTAGTGCTTTTTGTTGGTAATACGTTGTTTTCCGTAGTACGAAGTTAAGAAATTTGGTAACTGGATGAAAGAATATGTTCACAATTTTTTTATACAAAACTAAATTTATAATTGAGTTGCATGTATTAGATACTTAGAAAAATAGAATAAACAGGAAGTTGTACGTATCAATAATTGATATTTATAACTGTCTCAGTTTGCTGTATTGATATATAGTTTTTACTATAATTAAGTACAGAAATGTAACTGCTCATTACAAGTAGGAATACAGATATGAGATAAAAAGTTTCAATTTAGTAGTTCAATTCAATAACTTGAACTACTTTTCCAATTTCAGAAAATACATAGAATGTATGTAGAATGTTTACATTAGCCAACTATAAGTAGGGTTGGGACTTTTTGAAGCTATTATCGACTATGTAAGAGTAGATGGAAACAGTTATTTTACTAAGATACAGCGCAAGAGTCTACTATTTAATAGAAGGGTATCTGTAAAGCTCATAATTATGCAAAGTTTCAGTCTGACAGCAAAATAAAATACATGTAACATCTAGTAAAATTAATTAAAATTATCTGAATACTGTTCATATTGAGAAGCACCACGTTAGATTACCACTTGGATACATTGATATTGGCTAACGATCCTCACAACTTTTACTTACTCACCTAAAAGTTAAAGCATCAACAAAACCGCGATTGGCACCAAAATAATAAGATAAGTTCTTTGATTTCTACTACACTATTATTAGAAAAATAAACGTCTATTATCAGCCTCGACTACTTAAAGTACAATAGTATTTAAAATTTGATTTACTAATATACCGATATACTCACATCCCTAATTCAAGTGAAGATTCATCATATGTTTACCGGTTGCTTAGCTGAATGCTGTAAAGCCGCCAACACGTCGTGTTTGAGCCTGACGTACAATCTTCCTTTTCTCCAAGGGTTTTGCAGCTGTAAGGGTCTGAAATCGTCCCTTAGGCACCTTTCCCTGGCTCCTATTACTGCGACGAGGCAGAAGTCTTGCAATCTTTCAGGGCCGTACACGGGCCCGGATTTTCCCTTTAGGACGGCCGCCATGTTCAGTTGTTTGACAACTAGATCGATTACTTCACGAGCGGAAGTCCGTGGAGTGACATGGAGCTTCAGGGAAGTGCCAGCAGCTAAGCCCGTCTCATAGGCAGCGAACACCTGGAAACAATTAATTTGTGTAATTAAATGTAACAACTTAAGAATAAGAAATTTATAAACATAATATTTCCTTATTATATTATTAACTATATTTATTCCGTTTCAGTGTGCTTGCGACTAACTAATTTAATTTTATAATACACATCATCAAGGGCGAGAAAAGAATTGCCATAAAAGATATTATTCACCGAGATCTACTTTACTTACTTGTAAAATACCAGCATGATCCGTTTGTCTTGTAGATTCTGATAACTTTGAATTGTATTCACCTTCTATCTTATTACACATCTCTTGCGATTTTGGCATTTTATTTACGGATTCATTCTTTTGTGTTTCCAAATGACTTTTGTTGCCCGAAGAGTTCTTTTTCGTGATCGAATCTTGCCCCGTATCATTGAACTCAACATCAGCATTCTGGACGTTAGTCATGCTTCTAGAAGATATTACTTGGTTGGGTGGTTTTGGTTTGATTTGTGGACGGCTAGTTGCAATTGACGTTATGGGACAACTTTGACTTTCTGAGTCACTGGACAGGCTCTGGGCGGATTCGGACACATTGCCCTTGCCTCGCACGCTGACAAGGCTTCCAGGGTAGAAGCCTTTCACTGTAAGCAAGGGGCTCGAAGTAGTCGACATGCTAGTGTTGTTGGAACAGTGGGAATGTTGCTTAGGATCAATGTTTTCGTTCTGTATGACCAAGGTGTCTTCGCTTCTGGAGGGAGGTAGCCGATTCATGTTAATGCTAGACTGTGAATTCGCTGATTTGATATCGAAATTGCTGCTCAAATATGCGTTACTCATGGCACTAGACTGCGTGTATTGCGAATCTGAACTGTTCTTTCTCGAATGCTGGAAATCTACGCCTAAATATTGAGATGTGCACAGATTCATTGTAGACACTGAGGTTTGTCGTGGGGATAAGCTCAAATGTTGCTCTGATTTACTGAATTCAGGGTATAGGTTAGCATGGTTCCCGTTTCCTGCTGGACCAGGCCAGGATCCTCGGCCTGGGGACGATTTAGTTATTTTGCCTTCTCTTGAAGGCAGTTGCAGGAAGTTAACCTTAGAATCCCTCTCCGAACTATCTGTGCAATCAGAGTGCAATGGCACTTTATCGAGGATTTGTTTCAAGAATATTCCTGAGCCAGCAGCGGCTTTGTCTTTGTCACGCGCAAAACCGATTAGATCCATCAGCCACCTTTCAGCTTTCCACACTGTATTCAAGCTGTTCTGTAAACCTTCAAGCTTTGATAGTTTTTCCTTGGCTGTTTGAACCTCTGTGCACGAGAATGCCTCTCTGTGTGAATGGGCTGCCAAAGCCACATCTAGCTCAAGAACACAGCTGAGTCTCGAATATTTGTTAAGGATATTAGTATGGTACGTTTGCAGATGTATCATTTCGAACGCTTGAATAGGCAAGCTGAGTAGGTCTCCTCTTTGTAACAATATTTCTTTCTGTCCCGGCACTGAGCACGCCAATTCGGCTGGTGGACAAATCATAATAAAACTAACGTCGGAATTCAGTTCAATAACTTCAAGATCATAAATTCTGTGTGCACCCGCATTCTCTATATTTATTTCCATGTCTTTGAAAAGTCTACGCGCAGCGCCTACTATTTGTTCCAGAAACATCTTTTGAGAGTCTGATGGGTTTTTGTCTTGGCCAAGTGATACTAAACTTGTGTTGAGGTCTTCGGTGGATGAGTTGCCTGCCTGAATTTTTAGGTAGTCCCATTCTTCACTGTAAAACAAAATACATATCGTAAATATAATTTGATACTATTTGGCTATTTGTCAGTAGGTACTACATATTCCTCCATAAGGCCATTTAGATTGATCACGATGTAAGAAATTTACGAAAATTAGTCAACATGGTTGGCATTGACAATAAACGTATAAAACGAGCTCTAATAAGTGATTAAGAGTTGGTAACTTTAGTCGAAGCGTTGTTTCTACTTCACAGTACATACCATCTAACTACATGTAAAAATAAAATACAACTTACGCAGAAACATGTGGATTGTCTCTCACTCTGGTGTGCGGTGGAACGTTGGGGGTCCGTGCTGGTGCCACGATCCTCACAACTTCCACTGAAGACTGGAGCTTCAGGTAACCCATGTACAAGCCTCTTGGCAACTGGACTTTCGAGACCTGATGATAAGCTATCTGCTCGTGTACACTGGCCATTAACAGCTCTCCTATAGTGTTGTCTTCGCTAAGGACTCTTCGTCTTAGTTTGGAAACTGGTGCCCAGCGGGAATTCAGGGCGGACACAGACTTTATGGACTTGACACTGTTGATACACGAAAGAACGACGGTGCCGTGACTGTCTCGGAGGGGTTTGTGGAATAGTTGACCTGAAAATTAAAAGTAAGTAGCCTTATTAACAAACCTAATAATAAATTAACGTATAACTTTTGACGTACCTACCTATTTCATATATTTATGTATATGTTGTCACGATTAAGCTAATGGTCACTACTTTATAAGCCATCACAATTCATACTTGTCATTATTATGAATTGAGCACAACTACATTCCAATGTGTTGCATTATTCAATCATTTCAAGAATAGAAATAACGTAACTATAAATATTAGCAAATAAGACTTGTTGAAATGTAAAGCTGACTTTCCACATTAAACTTAATCGTAAACCTACTTACTTACGACTTACTTACTAACTAAAAACTAACCTAAATCCTGAATGCAGAGCGCCGACTGCATCTGGGCCGCAGCCGTGAGGAGCTTCAGCCGGAAATGAATGGAAGAGGAGGTGTGCTTCTCCATGTCTGTTCGGAGAGCCTTCACGTCGTCCCAAGAGCATGAAACCTGGAGAATATGTATGTGTTATAGTCCATTCGAGTTAAGTAAATAGTGACGTCATGATTTTCAAAAGTAAACTGACCAATAAGACGTGAGATAATGAGAAAACAAGTCTCTTCGACCAATGGCGGACAACCGTTGTCACGTCTCATTGGTCAAATCGTAAGGACTGGATGACGTCACTATTTTCTTAATACGAACATACTATAATACGTATTTTGACGACCTCCGTGGCGCGCTCGGTTAGCCGCCGGAACGCTAATAGTGAGGTCCCGGGTTCGATTCCCGGTGGAGGCAGAGTTAAGAACTACGCTTTCCTTCTGCTTTCCAGTCTGGTCGTTGATTGTATATGCTATATATGTATTTATCTATGTATAATATGTATGTATTTCTTAAATATACGTTGACTAGTAGCCTTAACACTAATCTTAAATGAACATACCAAGGGGCTAGTTCCATTAGTGTAATAATGTCCAAATATTATTATTATAATTATTTTAATTCACTAAGTATGATTTAGTTACTCAAACGTATATAAATTAGCGTGGTTTATTCGAAAGAAAGAACCTATTTTCATTGCATATAAAGACGACAAAAAGTGTAGTGCCTAGAGCCTCAGTATCTGCTGCAGCTAGACTACATTAATAAACATACATACAAATCATGCCTTATTCATGTAGAGGGGTAGGCAGAGATCCGGATAAATTAATGAAATTGCCTTTAATAAGTATATTATTTATTGCGGACATGGAGTTCCATCGATTTAGATATCCGATTCGTTAATTTATCAAAAAAAAAATTATGTTTCATATTATCCGAACTTGTAAGAGTATAATTCAGTAATCAAGTATACTTTGCTTATAGAATTTCTTTTCTCCTGTAATTTAGTAACATAAAATTTCATAATATTTAATAAAGGTTCATATCTTTATTTCATTTTATAATGATACGACCCGGTCTCATTTAGTAAAAACTGAATACAAATCGCGATTGTTTAAAAACAACTATGAAATCTGATGTCAACTAAAAAGGTCATACCTTCATGAGCCAATGGAAGTCCGTGTATATACAGGTGGGGTAGGTCTCGTCCACTTCGATCACGGGGAGGAATTCCTCACTCGTCACCAACACTTTGTCTTCGTGGTATAAGATGCAGGCCAGATATACTCCCCTGTAGATGTTTATTATAATGTGTAACTTTATTAACAAAATATTTACAAACTATTTACTAAATTATTTATAAATAAATTATAATAAAACTATAAATAAAATATTTGAGCCAAATCACTGCCAACAGGGAGAGTGCCCAAGATGCTGGCAGCATTTCCGCGCTGAATGGCTAAACTAATTCTTTGGCCAAAATAAGCCCCAGCCTTTGGGTCCCCGTTGACCTCCTTCAGGCGACCAGACAAATCGTTGAAGAAGGTCACAGTGTCTGGACCCCATAGCCCCATAGTTTCTACTGCAATAGGGCTGAAGATGTACTCAGGACCCAAATTCGAGTACTTATTCCGCTTCAGTCCTTCTGCGGCAGACGCGGCTGATCCAGCCCCTACAGCAGACTTAGAAACGTGAGATGGGGCCAATGTGTCGACACAAGTTGCGTCCCACACGATATTATAAAGTAACATGTTCTGTCCACCCTGAAATGGATTAAAGGACGTGGAATATATATGTTAATAGAGATAAGTAAAGGGCAGTTCAAGTGAAATATTCTTCAAGTAACTTGCTTCTTCTTCGAAATAGTCAAAGCATTGTCACGGTCATATGGAAGACAATCTGTTACGTGCTTGCCATCTGTTTATAAACATTCTATTGCAAAAAAGACCTGAGTTCGACTTGCCTACTTGTATTCTATGCTTATACTTAAAATATCCAGAAAGGGTTAATGGTTAATAAGAGCTACTAACCGTCTCAAGTTCTTCTGGAACTTGCTAGCAGCCGTGAACAGTTGTCGGATGGTGGCAGTCTTCTTGCGCGGGACCCTGGGTGGCTGTGACGTGGGTCGCTGTCTGGCTCCTGCTGCTGCTGTGGCCAGCGCTTCTAAGGCTGCAGCCGTGCCACCTGTCTCACCACGGTTGTTACGTGTGCACACGTCACGCCAACCTAGTAGAGGGAATTGTTAGATGGGTGTTGAATTGGGTGAAAGAAGATGATTTATAGAAAAACGTGAGCAGAAGAAGGTGGGAGTACAGTAATATTTTAATAGATTAATAATACTAGTACCGTCCCCCTTAAGAACAGTATTTCGCCTACGATAGGTTAAAAAGTATTTATTTAACTTCAATGTTGCTATCTGTAATATCAACGTCAATATGATCGCAATCCCAATATATCATAGAGTCCTATAGAGAGTAGAGTATCATGTGTCCTAGTTTACATGCGGAGATTAAAGTCATATTTTTAGGGCTTAAACAGATTTGGAATACTTATTTATTAAACTAAACACCGAGTAAACGGAATATCAGGTTCACAATGTGATGATTGTTGACCCTGATAAAATATAACATACCTCAATATTCTACATACTACTACTACAATATTATATGTTATATATTATACCTACATATTTCAATAAATACTACATTGGATGAAATCCTTAACTATAACGTGTATACATAGTACATTGTACTTACTGCTGGGTACAACACTCCGTGGCACAGACGTAGAATACGCCCCCCATCCCTTGATATTCCCCGCTGCAGCCCTGAAGAAGTATCTCCGACCTCTCGTGAGGCCTGTGATCTGCACTTTAGTGCCGACATTAGAGCCTGTAGCGCAAATCTCTCTGGTTCCACAGATGTTAGAGAAATCTGCTCGGGATGCCCATTCAACTGAAAGGTATATAAAGTATATTAATATCTCTAGATCAGGTATGTACAGTCAGCGCTAAGTAACTTTTTATTATAAGGGTTAAGTTTATAACAACAAAAGACAAGATTTTACATTTTAAAACCGGCGCCATTTTGCATTGTCATGGCCACTATACGTTCGCGTGTTTCGAAATGAAAAATATTGTCTTTTGTTCTTATAAACGAAAACCTTATAAAAAGTTACTGGGACTGCACTTTTAGCGTTGACTACATGAAATTGAACTGTTAAAAATATATTACTTTACACATTCTACAAGTGACGTGCTAGACAGAGGCATTATAAACGTGGGATATTCTCTAATATTTTTTAGTGATAGATCTGCTACCTTTGCTATTAAATTCAACGTAGCTCAGTTGTTTGGGACTTGGCTCTGTATCAGTGGGTACAGGGTTCAAATCCCGCTTGAGCACGTACCAATGGAAATGAAGTTTAATGAATTTCTAAGTACATTTTCTTAATAAAAACACATTTACGAAATGCATCGAATTATACGGTGAGGGAAGGAGAATACTTCTTTTTGTCTTTGCATAACAACAGACCTGTGATGAATATGAACTACAGTACAAGTTACTCACCCTTGAACTTCGTTACAATAGGCAGTTCTTTGGGGAATGGAACCATGAGTTTAGGGTCCCTGAGGCGTACGGTCACGGCATGGGAGCCACAGACTTCTAACTCTGGACACTGTGGCGGCGGCGGCACTCGAGTCTGCTGGTAGCCTTGTAGCATACGTCTGTAAATAAAAATACACATTTCAAAGATATAAATAAATAAAATATATATTTCAAATATATAAAAGGTGACGTTAGGAATACACACAACCGCCGAGTGTGTATGAGAAGATGTATGAATGTCAATGAAGCGAAAGTGGTCTGTCAGGATCGGGACAAATGGGGATCCGTGGTCTCTGCCTACCCCTCTACAGGGAATAAGGCGTGATGTATATGTATGTATGTACATTTCAAATAGTACTTTTATACATTATTATCGCGTCGTTAAAAAATTGTAGGATGGGGCTTGTGGTAACAAATATTGTAACGTATGTTTTAAATATGAGGTATATCTAACTCATCACATAAAAACCCTTATCCTTGTAACTCTTAAAAGTCGCACGACATCCCGAACAGGAACACAAATATTAAAACATGTATTTTTCGATAGACATGAACTGGTTATATAACTGGGGCCCAAGTCTATCAATGCGTTTTAGCACAAACGCAGTTCAATATCAGAACAGTAATGATGTGAAGTTGGTAAAGGAGTAGAAAAGTATCAAATTTCACTATTGATATAAGCTAAAATGTCAAATTTCGCTTTTAAATGGCGAAATTTGACACTTTTGCTAATCCACTACCAGCTTCACATTATTACTGATATTTAGCAAAAAGCATTAGTGAACTTAGGCCCTTGACAGGTGTTCTAAACGTCAGTCAACTTACTTGATAGTCCGCAGTCGTCTGTCCCAGTGTTGAGCCTGTTTGTCCTTCTCGGAACCGGCTCCAGCACAGCCTGTTGTTCCAGCGGTGGCGTTACCTGATGCAGCTGACCTGGAAATTATAAAATGGTATTTTAGCTAGATATGTTGAATGTCTATGTGTAGATAATTAAAGAAAAGTGTAATTTACACCTAGTTTATTCACTCGTTACGTGTCTATCGCAAATTTAAATGGATTAGTTAAAAATGAATTCTGCTATCTGATTTATGGGGAGTAATAAAAAAATTATAAAATATTACGAGTAGTTACTACTGCTACAGCGTAATTAGTCAATGAAGTACCCGAATACTTACTTACATACTTATATTTTCCGTACGTAATGGAACGTAAGTACAATGTCAGTTATTTTGCTTTTTTATAAGTGTCATATGAGTATAATAGGGGACTTAGTGTAAATACATCGTTAGGCGATAGAATAGTTACCTTTTTACAATTCCCTTTTATAATAGTAATGGCATAATGACTAAAGACAATGGCTTTCATGGCATCTCTAAAGGATTAAAAGGACGTAAATGTGTACATGTGAGTATATTGCTTTCTATCTTATATTCCCTAGTATATAAGTACATGCAAAGCTGTACCTTGTACAAGAACCGATGTCGTCCCTGCAAGCCTTTTCCCCGGGACAGCCGACCACTTCATGTAAACGGCTTTCTGCTTCACGAGCCAGCCTTTTCAAATGAGATCCCAAGGCTTCTGGTGTTTTGACTGAAAATAATAAATAAAATAATCAATTCAATATTGTTGTCAATGTCAGTGGTACTCTATAATCTCAGTAGTAACTAGTTTATGCTTGAACTATTTGGAATCATCTGTTATTAAATACACATTGTTTTCAGTCTAGTTTTGCTTATTACAGGTATCGGATGAGCAAGCACCGTGTAAAGAATTCATTCTCATACATATTAACGTCACTTACATTTACGTTGTGTACCTTACATTTATGTTATCATTTATAAGCCTATGTTGTGCAAAAGGTTAGGATGTCTTAGCACTTGCGTTTCGCATACATCAAGCAAAAGCAATTTTTCTTCATGAGTGAATAAAACATTGCGCCGGCTATGAGAGAAATCCATCGTAATATAAAACCAATTCATCTTGATAAAGAGTACGGCGAGACGCCCTTCACACGCCGAGATTTGTTCCAGACATTAAACTTTTAGCCTCCTACCGAAGAGGTACTATGTATGTAGGTATTATGTTAAAAGAGTCTTTTCTCCTACGTCTTGTAAGAGATATGTGAAGAGAAGATAACTAGTAATATGTTAAATCAGTTCTTACTTTTTGTCTACGTCATTTAAGAGTTGGAAAGAAACAAGACAGTGGTCTTATGCGAATAGATTTCTTTAAAATTTATATTTATTTAATCTTTTTTACACTACTTGTGTGTTTAAATGAAAAATCTCTGCTATTCATAAGTTGTATTATGTTTTCGTGTGTGTCTTGTAGTTGTAAAATAAACGTTTTCATTATTGTTAAATTCTTTCCGAAAAATTACTTGAAACTATGAAATCTCTATGTTTTGTGTGATAATGATACAATAAATTTCACGAGTACATATTTAATAAGATATTGTCAGTAAAACCCACATACTGATATACGAAATATACCCGACCTAATAATGGTCTGAAGAATCACCTGTCACTCCTACTTGATTAATTTACTTGTAGAAATGCAGATGGTGATGTAATTAGCAAGAATCCCCGGCTTAGACTATTCAAATTGTTTTCGTTATGTATCTACGTGTAATATTAAAGCGTAAATTAATAAGTTCACTTCATACATGACAAATTTAAAGCTCAAATATATGACTTATATTCCTATAGAACTCGAACGTCTAGCGTAATTCAAATATATTTTAAAAATATATTTCTAATGCTTAAAATTACATGTTCACATTTCACGCATAAATTACAGCAATAATAGATGTGCTTACAACAATTATTCAAAATGGACTAAACTCTAGAGGTGTGGTGTACGTGTCCTCACAAATTACGAAAAACCACACAATTAAAATATAAATCGTTTTCATCAACAATTATGTGTCTGACTGTAAACCGTTCTAGGAACCCTGGTTCGTTATCAATTAGCCTCAAGTGACGTCATAGCACGTAGCCTAAGTGATTTAATATAGACTAAAAAGCATTTCTCACTGCCACTTAGGTTGTTAAGGATATTCTGTAACATTGTTAGCAAGTATTCGTTCTAGTTCCAGTCTCTTAGGACGCAGTTAGATTCTGAAGTTACGTGAGTTAATATGGAGTTGCCAAAACGCCTCATGCCAAGTGATCACTTACTCCTACGTAATTTGGAACTTGGAACTTATACAATGCGAAGTTCATAATAACAGAATGATTGATATGGATATAATATGTCTAACATATGTGGTCTTATGTTAAAACTTAGGAAAAACATACGGGGTAACGATTAAAGAAAAATTAATTTCCAATATACATACATACATACATACACATCACGCCTGATTCCCTGTAGAGGGGTAGGCAGAAATCACGGATCCCCATTTGTCTCGATCCTGACAGACCACTTTCGCTTCATTGACATTCATACATCCTCTCATACACTCTCGGCGGTTATAGGTACTCCTAACGTCACCTTTTTTTCAATATAGCGTCTATCTGACTGTTATATGTCTTATTAGGCCGGCCCCTACGTAACCGCCCTTCCACTTCACTCATATATATTCCTTTTGTCAATCTGCTATCATTCATCCGCATAACATGTCCAAACCATCGAAGCATGCTCTTTTCAATCTTAGTCACTACATCTTCTTTCAAACCGCAACCTTCCCTTATCACACTATTTTTAATTCTATCATTCAATGTTACTCCTAACATGCTTCTCAGTGACCGCATTTCGACGGCATTGATTCTACTTTCATGCTTCTTTTGCCATACCCAACTTTCACTACCATAAGTCAATGTTGGAACCAGCACAGCCCTATGAATAGCCATACGTGCTGATTGAGAAATCAACTGGCTACCCATAACACTATACATAGCCCCATTAATCTTATTACCTGCACACACTCTACGTTCAATATCTCCCTCACATTTTCCGTTACTAGTAAAAAGTGTTCCCAGATATACAAAATCATTCACTTGTTCGACTCTTTCATTATCTATGTCAATCTTGCACTCTGTCTTGCTAAGTCCCCTCCATGACCATTACTTTCGTTTTATTTACATTAATTTTCATTCCTTTCCTCTTAAGGGACTCATTCATGCAAGTGACCATCTCCTGCAACTCACACGCCGATGACGCAAGAAGAACCTGATCGTCAGCGTACAAGAGGCATTTAATGATCAACTCGCCCATACGCAATCCTCTGTCACTTTCTTTCAAATCAGTCAAGCAACTATCCATGAACAGATTGAACAGCCACGGCGAAGCTACACAGCCCTGCCTCACACCCTTTCGGATACTGAACCAGTCTGAGTAAGCCCCATTAACCCTAACACAAGCTCCGGAATCCATATATAAAGACTTTAGAGCCCGTATTAAGGTACTGCCCAAACCAAACGCAGATAGCGCCCTCCACAAATCGTTCCGGGATACACGATCATACGCCTTTTCCAAATCCATAAAAGCACAGAAAACCTTTTGGTTCTTCGCCAAAAACTTTTCAGCCACCTGGCGTAAGGAAAAAACCTGATCTGTACATCCCATTCCCTTCCGAAAACCTGCCTGTACATCCCATATCTTGGTTTCAGTCTCACGAACAACTCTTTCAATCAATACTTTTGCATATATTTTTCCGACGATGCTCAGAAGGCTAATCCCCCGGTAGTTCTTGCAATCTTGCAAGGGTCCCTTCCCCTTGTACAAAGGAACGATAACGGCCCTGCACCAATCTTTAGGCACACGTCCATACCGCCAACACGCATTAAAAAGTAAGTACAAGAGGTTGGCAACCACCGGGCCACCAGCCCTCAACATCTCCACGGAAATCCTATCATACCCTGCAGCTTTACCAGTTTTCATAGCTTTCAAAGCTTTGAAGATTTCTTCCATACTAATATCACTGCCATTATCATCCAAACTTAATTCAGATGTATCATCCTGAAATGATACATCCTCATTTTCAAACAACTCTTCAAAGTATTCCTTCCATCTTTTTAACGCCAAACACTCATCATTTATCAAATCCCCATTCTTATTCCTAACAGCACTCATTCTCATGATTAATAGCAAACGGGACTTATCGCGTATGTTTAAGTTTAAGTTGGTAAACCGTATATCCAAAAGAGAGAAACCCCCGTGTGTGGATCGCGTGCCGGTGTTCCTGCCTTATGTGAAGGGTGTTACAGACAAAGTTGGAACAGTCTTGAAGAACTACTCGATCAAGCCTATTTTCGTTCCATCTTCGAAGGTAACAGACTTTCTGAGAACACCTAAAGATGTAATCCCGTACCAAACACCGGGTGTGTATAAGATTGATTGCAGCTGTGGGAAATCTTACGTCGGACAGACCAAACGGTCTATAGCGGACAGAGTGAAGGAACACATTGCAGCGGTCAAGAAATTGGATACCAATAGGTCAGCAATAGCCGAACATCTACTAAACGAGGGTTCAAATCATTGGATTGAGCTTCATAAACCCACTGTGCTCTCTAATGAACGCCGATACTACAGTAGAATTGTACGCGAGGCGATTGAAATAAAAAAGCACAGTACATTCAATCGTGAAGGAGGTTACAAACTGTCTTCGGCGTGGAATACCGTGATAGATCGACATTCGGTTCAGCATGATCGTGTGAAGCCACAAGATACTGTGAGTGTAGTGTGTAGGTCGCGTGAGTTTAATAATAACGAAGCAGTGAGGGTAGTCGGAGAAGAATCTGACAGGGCGCTGCGTTGGAGGCGAAGAAATATGCGTCGTCAGTCTGCCCGTGACCATGGCTGCTGCAACGTAGCCGAAACGTCGGGTTAATAAAGGTAACTTTATTATTTAAAAACATACGCGATAAGTCCCGTTTGCTATTAATCATGAGTATAAATCGCGAATCTCTTAAAACTATAAGCACTCATTCTGGATCCTCCAGAGAGTCCCCTGGCCGTTTTGACCATTTTCCAAAATAGTTTGATATTTTGATGGAAACTCTCGGAGAACTTCCTTTCAGTCCTCTCTTTCACTTCTAACTTCTTTCGTTTCACGATCTCTTTCACTCTCTTTTTCAATTCTTTGAATAGTAACAATTTCCGTTCATAGTCTATAACATTCATATTGGTTGCTTTATTGTTGGCCTTACTTGCCAACAAATCCTGCCATGCTTTTCTCTTATCTTTTACAACCTTTCTTACTTCTTCATCCCACCATAGAGCTTGATTCTTTGGGGGAGCATTCGTCCTCTTACGTACTCCACATACTTCGATGGCAGATTCCACCATACCATCCTTCAACATCCTCCAAACATTCTCAATTTCGTCCTCCTTGACATCTTCATTCAATGTACTAATTTGTTCTTCCACTCTTTTTCTATATCTTTCATTTACACCATCATCTTTCAATTTTTCCTACATTTATTCTTTCCAATCCTGTAGTGGACACAGGAGCACGATGACGCCAACATTGGAACAGACCTCTCAATCGGCTGACGACCAAATGATGATCCGTTCCCACATTAACGCCCCGATACACTCTGGCGTCCACCACATGCCTTCTCAATCGATCATCCACAATAATAAAATCTATCATACTTCTGTCTACACCCCTTTCCCAAGTATACATGTGGATCTTTTTATGACAAAACATTGTGTTTGCCACAAAAAGTCCCCTTTCCAAACATATCTCGAGAAGACTTTCTCCATTCTCGTTCACTTTTTCATCTCCATACTTACCTAAAACACATTCATAAGAATCTCTCTGTACACCTACTCGACCATTAAAGTCCCCAATCATAACAACATTTTCATTCTGCTTACATTCTTTTAGTACTTCCCTTACATTCTCCCAGAACTCCCTCCGCTCCTCAGTTGGCCTCGACATGTCAGGAGCATATGCTCCAACCACGAACAAAAGTTTGAGGCCAACCTTAAGCCTTAACCATAAGAGTCTGGGATTCACACATTTATGCTCTTTCACACATTTATTTATTCGCTCTGATAGGACAATACCAACCCCCTGGCACGCCCGCTTATCTTGTTGAACTCCAGTCCAATACGCGGTGTACGTGCCATGAATGGTATTGCCCATTCCCTTTCGCTTCGTTTCATTCACACATAAAATATCTAATTTCTTACATTCCATCATCTTGCAAATTTCGTCTATCTTGCTCTCCACTGCTCCACAAACATTCAATGAAGCAAATCGGGTCTCCGTGACCCACGCTCCGCCTCTCCGGGGAGCCATTCGTGACGGGTGGCGAACCTCGTCGCCGCTTTTCCCCCCGGAGATTATCTGCGCCCCTGCTCCATTTAAGGAGCGCCGGGGACTCGGGGCCATGTCACTATCGCCCATGCAGTTTTTATATTTTTTATTAATTTTTATTTACAAAATATATTATTGGTCTTAAACTTTTTGAAACACACAAACACAAAATAGCACAAATAAATTTCTTCATTATTTTGGAAATTTTCGGCATCCACATAACTTCTATTTGCTGATAAATCCATCTTCCGTTTTGAAAGTAGGGTACTCCAACTGCAGTTTGACGGGCAAGATCCGCTTCTCTACCATAGTCATATCATAGGCTTGGACGTTCTCAAAAGACCAGCGTAGAAGATCATAGGTGGCCGCTTTAGCCTATTTCTTCGAAATATACTTGAAATTCGATAGAATAACAAATTGTTGGAAACAGTAAAGTAATTTTGGCATGATTTATGTAATTTATCCGATCAAAACACTAAAAATACTAAAAATTCATTTTTCAATAAATATTTTGCTATTTCTCGTTATAATGGTTGCTATGGATCAATTAATAAATTTAAATTAATTAATTTCCAATATAGTTTGGTAATAAGCTATGATTATATGTTAGAAGTACATAATATAAGCGTCGAGCGAGTATGAGGATAGCTATGATTGTCAATAAAGCGAAATTGCTTACAGAGACACTCCTCTACTGGGAAACGGACGTGATGTTTATGTATGTATAGTCTTGCAACTCTTCTTTAAATGTTAAGCGTGACAGAAAGGTTTACCTTGTATTTCCGATATTTTATGTTTAGAATCTTAGACATTATATTGTTTATATAATTAAAACGACGCCTATAGGACTACGGTGGCTAGTGATAAATTATCTGAGCCAGTCACCCCATGACAGAGGGAAAACATTTGCCTTCTGACCTGACAGCGCTTCTTGATTAATCGGTTTCTGTTTGGATCATATTAAAGAGTTTTATCATCTTAGATTCAGAGTATTTTATAATATCTGTAATTAACTGTGGGGTTGTAATTTTTATATAGTAAATATAAAGTTAGATATTTTAACTACTCGTAAAAATAGTAAGTATCCGATAAGTTTTCGTCTCAAAATAAAAAGGTTATGGTTCAACTTTCTGGAATAAGGTTGAAATATGCTAACCATATAGGAAAACCATAAAGATAAAACACGCTTGGGAATATACGAGTACTTATTAATAAGTAGGGTTCTTATATAACCCTTCGGATATATTTAGCATAAAAAGAAGAAGAGTTTCTTAAAAAGTTGGCAGATTACAACGCCAAAAGTAAAATTTATCTAGGCACTCATCACATTAAACATTAAAACACAAAAATAGGTTATGAAAATAAAGAAAAGCAAATAGAGGCAAACGATGACATCGATATATTTATTTATAAAATTTTATCAGGACACGAAACAAGGGTGAACTGCCAATAGCTATCGAGGTTCATAAACAATTGGAATGTCCAAAGCAAGGAAGTTGGGGGAACAATAAAATACTATCTATTTTAGGTCACTGTCCAATAGCATTGTGTTGTTATTTGATGTCTGACACGATGTCTGCTTCTGTTTGTTCTGATGGAGGTATCAGTGATAAGGGGACACTTTTGATATAGGTTTCTTACAATAAATTTGTTAAAAGACCGATAGTGATTTCAGACTTTATTACTATTATAAGACAAGTATTTCTTTTTAAGGACATAGTATTTTAGTATAATTAATACTCCTTATTTTTCTACAATCTTAGTCCCTAATAACAGGCTCATAAAATGAAAAGTTTCTCGATAATTTTATTTTCTTCTTTGTACATTAGGGATGTGTTTACACTTATGGACCAAAATGTATCGATATCATAACCCAAACCGAAAAGTTCATATACATACCTAGCATATCGACTATTAAATGACTGGAAATAACACTCGTATTAAATAGATAGTAAAATGAGTGAAATGAGCCAAAAAGCTTCGTTTCTGAATTTCTTTCGTGAAGGATAGAATTTTGGACGAATTAAATATTATTGGTCACTTTGAGTATTCAACATTATATGAAATTATATTACGTTATAACACTCGTATGATGTGTTGTTATTGCAGGTTCGTTTGACCATCTTATACTGTCGAGTAACTTGTTAGAAACTGCATAGGTTATTTACAAGTAGTTTATCGCCATTTTAAGTCTTCCAAAATTGACAGGTAATGTATTATACCACCTGAATATTGTCTATCTTGTAACATTTCGTCAAGTTTATCTAAACAAGGAGTATATGACCCACTGAACTGTATGAGGAAGGAATGGTCAACGTTGGCATACACATACATGCATCTCTTTCTCGTTAATCTCTTTCGGGGTAGTCAGGGTTACGAGTCCCCCATCAAGCGAGCAATGTGCTGGTGTTTGGCTACTTGAGAGCCACTTTTCTTCTGATCAGTATCCAAAATTTGCCACTGAATACAAATACTGTTTCTTATTTTAAAAAACAGTTACAGTTGTTCACGAAGTTTTCCCTCACCAAAACATTAGGTATAGTCTGGCCTTATATATCAAGTTAAGCATGAAGCAATAGTCATTAAGTTACTTACATTGCGATCCCTCCTTGGCACCAAACTCCATCAGCATTTTGGTCATCTGGCGGTTGTTGGCCAACACTGCCACGTCCAAAGGAGACAGGTTGTCGTTGTTGAGGCTGAAATAGGTGATAGAGGGGTGTAGAGGTTTTATGCGATGATAAACTATCAATTTCTCAGGATTAGTTAATAGATTTCAAATCTTTAGAAGGTAAGTGTTGTCCAGTTTATTATATTTAGTATCATCATAAACAATCCAGTTACCTTTACAAAGACATGTTTAATGAATAGGCTTCTATATGTAATAATATTTAAATGCAACATTTTTTATTGTTTTATAGTACTTTATATTAGTTTTTAGTGTTTAATGCTTAGTTATGTTTACGAAAGAATAATCATGTTTTTTACCTGTTAACGTCGACATCAGTTGATTCCAGGATGTTTCTGGCCTTATCCAAATATCCATGTTCTACTGCAGCAAACAAGGCTGTAATAAAAAAAAACGGCGTGAATAAATAAATATTTACATTTATTGTTTTGCTTATGGTAATATAAAGATAAATTTATCAAAATAATTATATTTTAACAGCTTCTTATCTCTAGCACTACGAATTAATACTGTATAGAGAAAATTTTCAACATAATAAATTTCCAAATCAAAGTAATAAAACAGTAAAGTAAAACAAATCAAAGTAAAAAACAAAATAAAACACACCCTGCAAATGAATATTAATCAATTGTTCCTTGTCGTTTAGGTTTTGGGCCTCTTTTTTCCGGTTTTTGTCCAAAATTGGAGCATGGGGCGTGCAAGCACTCAGACTGGGCAATTCGGCCCCACAGCCGTCTAAAAGACCGCCATATTGAAGTTCTAGAAAAAGCGAAAAAAAAACATAAAGTCAACATAAAAAAAGGCAACATAAAGTCAATCTAGAAACAAAAGAATCGTGTAATACGTGACGACAAACATAACGTGATACAGAGTAAATAATTAATCATACAAATAGATAATTAAATAGTGGAGATAAATAAAAAACCAGGCTAGGAAATTTCCACGAAGATAGAAAAACAAAATGTTTAACTAAATGTAAGTATGCTAAGGCGTTTGGTAGGTCTTCATTGAAAGTCAGCTGGCATATAATATTCAATAATGCATCACCACTCAATGTATATCAATAAACAGGACTAGGGTTTTATGTTTGATATGTAGGTATAAATTAATATATTTTAGTAGTTCTGATTAAATCCTATTGTAAAAACTATTATTGGTCGTTAAGTTCTAAGAAATGCATAGCCATATGGGTACCTAATAATGTTTCACCAATATGTAAACCAATAATTGTTAAACCATTTGAGACCCACGTCTATTACGTTTTAGCACAATTGTAATATCACTTTAGTAATACAGGGAAGTCGGTAGTGGATTATCAGAAGTGTCAAAGCTTTAAAAGTGGCGAAATTAGTAACTTTTGCTATTCCACTATCAACTTCACATCGTTACTGAAGTGTATTGAACTACGATTTTACAAAAACTATACTAGTGAACTTGAGCTCCTCATCAAATGACTTTCTAAAGAAGCACAGTTTATCCTGGCAATGGCCCGTCGATTGTATGTTAATACGACGTTGATTTATGATTGACCCTGATCGGTGCACTTCCTTGCAACGGAATTGAGACCCCAATTTCGAATTCCAACCACGCTGCGGCCTCAAAAATTCAAAAAATGTATAAGGTGTAATGCCTCCAATATTTACTGTCGAAACATGTTTTTCATGCTGAACATATACAATTTATTTTTACATCCATAGTGGTTGAAGGAGGATGTACAAGATTGGGGAACATAATGCATTTCAATGTTTCCGATTTAAAGGCAGTTTCAATAAAGACTTTATTTATCGTTTAAAAGTTTAACCTCCTCGTTTAAGTTAAATAAAATTATAGTAAGAAACGAATTGCTGTCAAAATACATATTTTATGTCTCATGAAAAACTCAATGCTATGCTAATAGTAAGCTTTACTACATACTATTCATTGATTGTGTGGACACAAACTTCAAACTAAATCTATTACCAAGTTCTGTCCAATTCGTAACAATGTTAGTAACGATTTTATCGCGAAGACAATAAAGGCATTGTTACTACTTACATAATAAAGCTTAATCACACAATAACTACTTTAACTTTTCTTTGAAAAGTTCCCTTTTGTTGCTAACAAGTTTTTGATTACATTCGGAGTTTTAAATAGGCTTTTTGTGCCAGTTAAGAAAATTGTTTAAACCTTAAGCTAATGAAGCAGGGCCTTAATTTGGGCACTAAAAGCTACTGCAGACATTCCTAATTCATTCGCTCAGAATTGTAATGATCTATAGATTTGAACCAAAAAAGGCCTATTCATCGAATTCATTGCAATTTTTTGATTATCTTAAGTATATTTATTTATTTTTGTGTAGCACCTAGTGGAATCATTTTGTTTATCTTTTAAAAGATTGAATATTTACGTGCTACAATGGTAAAACTAAAACTCTGATGTTTTTATTATACAAAAGCAAGTATAGTACATTCATACAAACCCAAAACATTTGACTGACACTCGTTGCTACCAAAAAACATAATAAATTATTGTAGATTTGAAGTTACTAATATACTTTGCGCCTATAATGCAGATTTTTTGCGACTACTGTTTTCTCTTGTATTAATGTCATGAATCCTCGGCAGTTTCGTCTGATAATAGGTGTTTGCACATACTTTTATGCCATGTTTGTAAATTGTTAAAGTTTTACATTGTTATCTCCATATTATGCTAGAGTTACGACTGAGCAAATGTGATTTTCTCGACATAAAATGACACGTACTCACAAATATTATGCGTAAGTTAAAATTATACTTTAACGAGAGATTTTACTAGTTTTTTAACATAAATAGTCGTACAGTTAAAGTTTAATTTTTACAAGTTTAATTTGACAAGCAAATGTTTTGCACAATTTGTCACACTCCTAAACGTATCTAAGGATATGAATCGAATCCACAATCAAATCACACCAGTTTCCCTCTAGATATGAAGTCAGATATCTCCATTTTCAACCCATTATGTACGACCTACCTATAAGTATCTGCGTGTTGTTGTATAACCTTTTCAATGGTATCTGAGCTCAATTAAACTAGAGCTGCACCACAAGTGCTCGGCTGATTCCTATCGACTTCCGACATGTGCGCATGCATGACCAAATACGTTTTTGTTTCATGACCGATATCACATCACGATACGAGGTTTATAGTTTTACTACTTAGGTATTATGTGCCATCTACAGTACAGGCAAACAATCACTGATTTCTTTCAAATAATTGAACTGAAACTCATTCTAATACTACGGTGAGGGAAAACATCGTGAGGAAACCTACATGTTCCCCGAATAGTCAATGCTAGTAAACGGCGACACGGCTTACTACCTGTCACATTGAGTACTGGCTATCTGGTCAACACGTAGGTTCGAGGTGGCCATAGAACTACTTCCACCCCGATTGCGGAGATGGAAATCTAAGCCTCTGACTACCCCGTAAGGGTTAATCGTGTTTGTGATCGCGTCTTTTTTGTTCCTAAATAATAAGGAAAGGTTCTTCTACTCTTGTCAATATAATCTCCCTGTTTCAACAATAACAAACGATTCACCATCTATTATGTTAGATGCTGAATCGACGTAAGACGTTTGCGTTTTCTAAAGTCATTCCAAAAATCTAACATATGTATACTCCAAAGGAAGTAGTATGAAAAGACAATCAGTGCCTTTGAAATGCAGTAGATGAAACGGATGTTAGTGACAATACAATTATATTGGACAGGGATAATGTATGTACATAACAGTCTAAGATATATGCGACAAGGCGTAAATGCTAGGGCAGCTAAAGTGATTTATTTCAAAGACAACTTCGCTTGAAAATCTTAGCTACAAAATGGAAAAGGGTGTACCGCGTATTAATCAAGCCTTTTACCTATGTGGGTTATATATGTAAACTTTTGATTTATAGAGTAATCAAGTGTAATATTTTACTACTCCTCATGCATGTCTATGACGAATAATTAGCCGACACAACGTACGTTCCGCGTGCCAAGCTCGTTAGTCTAATCGACGATTGTTAACTCGTTTCCGGCTTTAATCGATTGATCTTAATTAAATTAGACGCTTACATACATAGGGTTCACGTACAATTTACGAAAGGATCAATAGAAAATGACACATTTTTCTTTGGTTACGAATTGTAGATACATTGGACAAATATACAAAAAACACGTATGCATACATGACCGTAACTATAACACTTTGAGGTACTCTTTTATGGAAGCAGCTTAAGGTTTACCAGGCGGTATCCAAGTAAATTGACTTACAAAAGCTGTGCGAAACCATACATGGGGAGTAGAAAGATTGATTATATTTTGTAGTTTCACGTATGTTAATATAGAATCAATGTAAACTTAAGATTTCCGATCTTCCGTCACCACTGTGTTACGTATTGCAATCCATATCACACACGCTTGCTTATGTTATATACTTGGAATAAGCACACTCATGTTGTTAGTACTGCTTGAAACTACGTCATCTACATGATGATTTATGACTATTACATAACTAACTGAATTTATAACACTAGAATAAAATTTAATTTATAAAATGGGAGAGAACTGACCACAAAATTGGAATTGCTTCAACATGTCAGCCCACAGTCAAGTTTCTTTAGAAACTAAAGAAATGTGAAGAAAAAATGCATTGTTTACTAAAACCTACATTAAAATATACGTAATGAGTGTGGTTAATTGTGTGTGAATGACAGCCTTTTGTTTGGTTTTGAAAACAAAAACCAACCATTGTGTGGAACTACAATCACGCACTTTTTACAGATACCTAAACTAAATATTATCATCTAAATTACGCAAGAAAAAACACTATAGTTCTAAAGAAATTATAGATTAACCAAATCTTAATAGATAAGCTTTGATTGAGATGAAAAATAAACTGTACAATTGCAACAATCTCTAGCTTTTCTTAATTTCTTTAACTGCTAGGTTAGTGATTTATGCAAATCCTATTTCGTAGTTCAATATCTATAAAAGCACGGTTAATCAGTAAACCATTCAGTAAAAATTAAAATGAAAAGATAAAAACTTTCGTATAACAATATTATGTTGGAATCACACATGACTTTCGTAAGAAAACTGCTGACTCGCTTCACCAAATCTTAATAGACTATTAGGCTAGAACGGACTATTATCTGATTGAAAAAGCCTTATTGTCTTCATTTTTGGATCCTCGTTTCCTTAACGACCGTTTCAAGGAGGGATATGCTGGTGCGGAAATTTGATTCGGTAGATCGTAAACGGTGTAATAAAGTACTGTCGCCGAATATTGAGCTTCACACCATACTGTATACGTACATAAATGTATATATTATGTATAAGGTAAGTATATAGTAACGTGTTTATAACGGGTAGCGTATAGAGTGTGATACGATATGTCAAGTGATGGTTTATTTAATAAAGGATTAAATAAGATTTCAAGCCTACATTATTGTAACACAAAAAAATAGTTTCATTTTCATAAATTTTAGGGGTGAATCCATTTTGAAACAAAATAATCTTTTCGATTAAAGTTTGGCTTAATATAGTGACCGGCAACTTAAAACTTTAAGAAATCTATAGTCTTTTTTCTACTACATTTCTGGAAAAAGCTAGAAGTTATTTAGGTACCAAACTATCATGGAACGAAAAAAGTGTTCTTACGGTGTTAACCAGATCACATAACAACTTGTGTAGCAAACTTAATAAGCAATAAAAATGATTGATTTATGATAGAAAATGTTTAGCAATCGTAAGCTGTTAAAATTCATGTTGATGAGACATTTGAATTCGGAACCCATGACAGCCAGTCTGTTATATTGACAGATTTTAGAAAACAGTCGACTAGCGTTGTCGTAATAGACTACTTGCATTAACAATACAGTTACGTGAACACTTGAGTAGAAGTGAATTGTAAAAATCTGTGAGAAGGCGTGTGCTCTTAGCGCCTATTATGAAATAATTATAATCACAATAACAAGTCTCGAGCGAATGGAAAGTGGCGTTGAACTTTTCTTCGGTAATAACGCATTTAAATTACATGACTTGATTTGTATTTCCGATTTCACTTTTATTGCTTTTTAATTTTAATAAAGGAAAGGTCGTGTGGCGTTATAAGTTTATTGAATTAAAATATTCTAGTTATTTCATTTAGACTTAGACAAGAATTGATAACATGTAAATTTGATAATATTTTTCTTTAATTGGAACGGAACGCCAATTAACTTAATACCTTAATAATCTAGATGATGATGTAGAATACTATTTTATTTGTATGCACACCTATTTTAGAGTTTACTAACTTTATCAAGAAGAGGCAATGACACATATAGATAAAATGTCGATAAACTACTCGTATTTTGTTATAAACGTATGTTTCTAATGAAATACTTTCTCACGATTTGAATTTTCCAATTATATGATTTCTTATGGTCATTCAAGCCACCGATTACTTGTAATGTTTCCGTTCCTGATATGTATTTATGTAAGCAAAATCATTGGAAAAAACTTTCATAGAAAACAATTCAAGTAAATAATAATAAACACGATAAAGATGTATATTAGAATAAGCACTGATCAATATGAGTTACATACATTAATACACATCACGGCCGTTTCTTCAAATAGTACACAGTGAAAGCATTTTTTCTCGATTATATGAAACTACTCTTATTTCAATCACATCCGCATAACTCCACATACACATGATGATTATAGCTCATTTTAATGCCACAATTCTTCGGTTAATGCCTTTATATGAGTATGTTTTACAACTAGTATCAAGAATATTACTTGACATTTTGTATTTTTAATAGAGAAGGCAAGATATGACTACTGATTAAATTACTAAAACGTAAAATATTGCATTTAGACATTCCACAGACAGATTTATATCTCGGTCATAATAAATGCGTAATAAAACGAATCCAACAGCACCTCAGGACATTGAATCCCGAAGTCACGTTTGCTATTAAACTAAGGTTTTTCGTACTTTCGAAAAGGCAATGCCTGCTGAGATAAACCTTACCTATCCAGCCTTAAATCTTGACGTATGACTTATATTTAGGTACAAAAATATACTCGAGTGCTTTGCTTAGATAACAAAATGATCGATCATATACAATCAAAAAAGCTTGGAAAATTGTACACTTAAAAGATTGTTAAGTATAAAGACACCGACAATGATAAACTGTCAATTGATTACACAATTGATTTTGGACACTAACATGGATGCTTCTCGTAATAAGCTACGTGAATAACGTCTATCATCAAATTACCACTATCCACGCTACTTGAGATTAATCGAGTAGAGAATTCAACAATAACATTTCCATACATTTTGTGACATAATATCTATAATAAGCTAAGTACCAGCTTGCCCATAGATAATATAGCTAAAATCACATCTATGTATATATCTTTCAAATACTGCCAATGGTATGAGTGCAAATTTGCAGTCTGTTAGCGTATAATTAGACCATGCTTAAAATAAGAAATTCTTTCTTATTATTAGACCATGCTTAAAATAAGAAACTCTTTCTTATTACTGGGTTTACCATTAAGAGACGGCATTTCCAATCCATTAATATCTAATCAAATCATCGAAAGCTTTTATCAGCGCCGCCCTGCAATTAGAGCATTCACATAAAATTGAAACAATAGGTGGCGTTAGCAGTTTTTCTTCCATTCCCACGGTCTGCGGCGAAACTGTTGGTTTTCCACGATCTTTCACCAAGTTTACGTTCACTTTCCTTTTAGACGCAATTCGTAATTAAGAAGCGGAGATCTCGGTTTATGATAATGATAATGGGGTACTTCCACGCTCGGCGGGAAGTAAAAAAATTGCGGTAAAGGGTTTCTGCCTTGCTTTTGGAAAAGGCGGCGGGAAAATGCGACGTCATTTGCAGATACTTTAGGAGAGATGATTTAGTAAGTGCGACACGTCCGTAGGTAAGTTAAGGAGCACCTGAACCCTTTAAGATGTGACATATGACATAATATAAACTAAATCTATAGACATAAGCTAAATACATTGAATCTACGAGTATTAAGCGATGACCTACCAAGCTCACATTATGATCCCCTAAATTTGGTAAAAGTAACCTAAGGACTATAATGTTTGTTTTCTTCGCGATTTTGTATACCACGAGTCAAGTAAAGAGGAAGTACCTATGTAAAATATATATATATAGATTGTAACACTATTTTACACAACCCAAGTAAATAATTTGACAACCACAAAACCGCCTACAAATCGCGCATGATTAGAACCAATTAATTGTTTAGTGTATAGAAGTATTAACTTAAATACCAGAACAGGTGCAGTGTATAATACAACTGGTATTGTAATGAATTTTTAACCAGTCAGGTTAGCGTGGTTAGGAACCAATTTACTAAGCCCCCATTAAGTCATTAGACAGTCAGTCAAATGAAAAATAGTAACTGGTTACAAGTCGACTGAAATTAATAATCGCTGTGTTAGAAATATTGCTCGCGGTGAAAGTTGCCAACTTAAGTATACTGCAGAGTTCACAGTACAATTTATTGCCAACCTTAAGGGTTATATACGTAGAGTTATAAGTTGGTTATGCAATAACTGATAGAATCATGTAAAACGAAAATTAGACATGAATTCAATTTAGGGTATCATTTATCTTATGGTAAAAATTTTATATAATATACGACGTATTTACAAGAGGGACGGTGTAGCTTTTTTGATATATTTGGGCAATAGGCTAATATGACCAATATTTCTTAATTATTTAATTTTTTCGTTAGCAATAGGCTAAATGTTAAGGAAAAGTTCATGAAACATTAAGTTCTGTCTACACCTCAGAGATTAAGGATGTGACTACGTAAGAATGAGGAAATTCATAGGAAATCGAAGGGACAGTTATTCAATAAATATCATAATATGACAGCAATTATCCGGAGCCTTAACAAGGTATTATTATGCTATTAATCAAATTCAGTCTAGTGTAATACCGTCTTTATCCGAATTATCTCATATAGAGTCTTTCGTATCTCTATATTATATTATTTGTATTTTTATGTATAGTAAAAATTACCAAAATTAGTTATGATTACACAGAATAAATTGGGTTCAGGGACATTAATATCCCAGTTTTCTGTAACTAGTATTTTTACGTATTACGATCATACTAATTAAATTTAAGACATATGACATACCCAATTAGACATATGACGCTCAGATTAGTACCTATAACCACCGAGAGTGTGTGTATGTGTACCAATTAAGCGAATGTGTTTTGCCAGGATCGGGACAGATGAGGATCCCAGACCACTCCCTTTCCTTCTACAGGGAAACAGGCGTGATGTGTATGTATGTACTTATTAGAGACATATAAGACATTTAATTTAAATGATGCTTTTCAAAGTAGAACTGTGGTAGAACCTTATTAATCCTTAGGCCAATGGTCTTAAATAAAGGAAGCATACCACTTCAACCGAAAATCTTCGAAAGGAAGTCGTTAAAAGTTACTCACTGTATTGTTATAGACATTGCAACATTACTTATATTGTAGGTGTAGGCTGAAAGGCGAATGTTCAAAGGCTTGTAATCTTAGATACATATATTACCGTTCGTCATATAATATCTTTTGGCTAGGTAACACCATTTGTAAGCATATATTTAGAGCTATAGCGTGAATTTTAACTAACCAAGAACTAACGTTGTGGCGATTCTAACATTTCTGAACACGGTTAAAACGAAAACAATTTTGATTTGTATATTAGTTTTAACTAAGCTCTTAGAACATAGTTGAAATAGGAAGCTGATGTCAGTGATTTTTTTTATCTCAAATTAAATAGAAAATCCCAGTGCATACGTAGGACAAAGTAATCTTCTTTTATAGATTATTTCCGTAAGATAAGTTCTATGTCGTAGGATGGATAATACATTCACGTCCTTTTAACAAATTTAAGTCTGTTAATCTCTTCAGGTTAGATAGAATTGATATTAATTATTGGTTACTGGTTGCTAGGCCAATATATGGATTCTGTCCTAAATAGTATTATAATTAATGACAAAGAACTTGTATTGTGAAAGGAAAATTAAGCATCTTAAATAAATATTCTAGTAACATAGTAAAAATTTTTTTTGTTGAGATGGGCATTCAAGCCTCTGACTACCCCGCCATAATAAAAAAGGGAGTGTGTATACAATTCGTGAAGCGTATGTTATGTTTGTCATGTAGGCGTAACGTTAGTACAATCCCAATTAAAATTCAATCCAGTTTTGGCACAATTCAACTGTGAATATCTGACAAAAACTGTATTGAATTACAAAAACAATAACGTTGTTATTCAGTACATAACTTGATTAAGTTACATACACTTGCGCAACTTGATTGAATAGCTTTATATACGTACATACATTGACTTAACATTCATTATTCGCAAAAGAAAGGATAGAACCTTAATACATATGATACGATTTGCTTTGTTTTAGCGTTGATCAAAGTTACCATAACTGCCGCTCTTAATAAACAAATTTCGTTTCATAAACAGTCACATTATTACCTAATAAAATATAAAAATTCACTCGATGTCTTTAATTGTGTACTATACCCTACACTTTAGATATACTTTTAAATTGATAGCTTTGTATTTACGTTTTAGAACCCAGGTGTCAATTTGGTTGGAATTATCCCTAACTAAAGGGATTGGGTGGTTTCCTTATAAGGTTATCCCTAGCCGAAATACATAGATAAGAACATTGAGTTTACATATAGAGATATACACACAAGTCAACAAACTTCTATCGTATGAAGACAATATGTAACAAGTGTCGAACATATGGCTCGATATGATTGATTTTTTGTTCGTATGTTACATTAAAATGCAATGAACCACTTTTGTCGGCACGAACGCTTGTGTTTCACCAAGCGAGACTGCATCAGTGTTTACTTATCTAAGATGATGTGAATTAAGTAATAACTAAAGTGACTATTGATCTAAGTGTATTGTGTGTGTGATTGATTGTTCGTCTCATTGGCTTAAACATATGACTTTTCAATTGCGGGTCTCGGGTTAATTTCTTGGATACTATGCAATGAAACATGAAAATGATTTTTTCGGGTGTAAGTCTGCAGAGGTTGTATGAGTTAAAAAAGATTTGAAACTATCTTTCGTCATGTCAAGTGGTATAAAATTAAACATAGTTTTGATCAAACATTACGCAAATACTTTACTACATAATTGCCTTTATCAGTTTAAAATAGATTGTTGGTACTTGTTTCTAGGTACTCTGTTTATATTAGTGAAATAAGAATAGATTAATTTTCTGTTTGATATTGTTTGCATACGTGTTTGATTAAAACAGAAGATTTTGTTTGAGATTCTGTTAAAAACTAGGTTGTTTATAATAAAAAAGTTAACAACCTGATCTTTACGAGTGGGTTAGTAACAAAATATCCAATATACGAGTATGTTCTTAAAAGTGGAATCTATTTTAAGTTTTCAGAAAATGAATTTAACGTCAATAGCTATTTTTTAAGTAACTATAGAAACACTGTTCAGGAGATATAAAATAATTTCATAATTCATCTCCCTTCATTGAACTTTGGACCTAACTTACTCTTAGAACACAATTAATATTATAATACCTGCACCTCGTTCAAATTAATTAAACACACATACATCACGCACTTCCAGATAGTACAATAAGATAACTTCTGCTATTTATTTAACCACACAACACATCCGTTAATGAAAAAGTAAATGAAAGTATTACGTACTCGTATTGGCAGAGGGGGGCGCAGAGGCTCTTTCCTTGGGGGGAGTACTGTACACGAAGGCTGGGTTCACACATCCCTTCCTCCCTGAATCCACTGGGAACATATCACTCTCGGAGCCACTTCTCTGCCGCCTTTGGATCACTAGTTGAGTCATTGACTTCGTTGACTCCGACTTCCCCATCCCTTTCTGTTTGCCCTTCCCCTTTTCGATCTCCGGGGAGTATATGTGCAGGATCGCCGCAGCCTTGGGCGGGATCTCGACTGGAACCAGTGGCTCCTTCGCAGAGTTCTTCTGCTTTTTATTCGAGAACAGATCACTGAATTTACTCTTTTCGACTTTGCCATTCTTGGGCACTTTGAAATTGGGGTCCGCTTCGGTGCTCTTCTTCCGCTGTTTGCCAGCGTCGTGTTTTCTCTTCGCCATGACGGGTGTGTTCGGCCTGTACTTTCCCTCGACGCCTTTGTAGCTGATCTCATAGTCCTTGGACCAGACCTGCGTGGAGAAGACCACGGTGTTGCGCTTGAACTTGTCTACGTCCTCGGCATCGTCATCCTTCTGGGAGCGCCAGCGGTTGCCGATCAGGCGCAGAGAGGCGCGGACGGAGCGCGACCGGCGCAGGGTGCCATGTTGGTCCTTGATCCTGTCAACGAGGTCCATGGCCCTGGGGGGCGGCGGCGCGAACAGCTCGATCTCAGCATGGCCCGCGGCGCACTCACCTCACTGTCACACGCGTGCGCGAATCCGAATGGAGGCAGACGTGCGCGCGACACTCCTTTCTCGCGCTGAATGGCTGCGGACCTACAACAACGGGCGACTCAGCATCTGCCAGCCTCGCTTGCACAATCGCTCTCTTGATAAGATACACAACTATCGTAAAACTGAGATTTGTTTTATTGTGACGTCAAATGATATTACGCCTAATGCTGTATAATAAATGGCTCTGTTTCGAATAATTTGTCACGGAGCGTGGAAATGATAAGGGTGACCTGCTTAGAGTATAACTGAACGATACAATGGGGTCGACATCTCTTATTAAATTCGCTTTATTAATTAGATTATTTTCTTAGTTTTCCGTTTCCGTATCAATCAAAACATATTAAAATATGAGTAGTTATGTCTTTGATAATATGTACTAATTTTATGTTATTTAAATTGTTTACATAAAATATTTTGATACAAATCATCAGAAATAATTTCATCATCTGTTTCTTCTCCAAATAAATAAAAACTACAAACAACAACATTTCTCTTCTATTGTTATTTTTTACTTTGTAAACAAATACAAGTGGATAATGTTTATTACACTAATGCACAAACGACATGCATTTCCTTTCACGAGATTATAGCTCTACTTATCTACTGATTTATAAAATGCTACAAGATAAACATAATTCATCAATCCGTCACACTTATACGTGGAATATAAAAAGAATATTTAAAAAGATCCTAGATTAGTTTTTTTGTTTTAGTGCGTAGTTCGTTTTGTAGAAACAACCCAACCGTAACCGCTTCTGTACTTCACCCACAAAATAGTTTTTGTAATTACTAACATCTATCTGCGTAAGATTGTGTGTGGGTTTGTATAGACGAAGCAAAAGTAGGAGAGCATTAAGATATAGGGTAACAGAATGAACGGTCCCTTAAGGTAAGAGTTATTGATACGTGTGCTTAAGATATTATAATTAATATAGAAACTGTAAGTAATGTATTTATTTCGTTATATTAACATAACTAATGTTCTCTCATGTGTAAAGATCATTGACAGCTTCAAGGTTGCATCTGGAGCATACTAAGATCTGCCTCTACTTGTGTCTGTCCAAATAAGAACCTAACTAAACCTAGTCTACATTTATTCTTTTTAAGATATTTTATTTCATAACATAAATAGATGTGTATTTGCTAGGATCGTTCCAGATGGCGATCGAGTCTCTGCATATCCCATTTGAAACGTAGAGTTTGTACACATAATATACCAGTACAAAATTATCATTCATGATATACCTTTTTTGTGCGTACAATGTAATAGTGTGTAGGCGTCTTATGTCACCCAGTTCAATGAGCACATTGTGAATATCATGTTTGAGTAAGGAGGCTAAAAAAGTGTTACGCGCACTTTTTGGTGAATACAAGTTTCTTATACGCATAAATTAAAACGTACTGTGTTTTGTAATTATTAATTACCAATGACACCGAGATTAAACTTATAAAGTTAATTGTCAAACTAATTCTGATTTACTATCTCAATACCTCATTGTTAACTTAACACTCACATTTAGGATTTACTGAACTCTTACCGTAACCTAAACTGACTGCCTGGTACCTAGTTTATACTCTGAAGAAAGTCAGCTTCTTAATTTGCTTTAATTCTAGTTATCTAGATGTGTATAAGTTTGTACTAAAACATTGATAGATATTTTTTTTCTGGCATTGATCCTAACGTATAGTGCCATTGAGATCAATTAGAAGTGGAGCCAATACCGGCATCATTAAGCCCTCCATATATGTGCACAATTTGTCAATTACAAGTAACGACTGTGTTACGTTTGATTTATTCTAGGCCGCGCGATATGTGGTGCGGCCTTTACGAATGATTTATTACGTGTAAAAGGGCAAAAACATGCGAATCCTATGGTTTTATGAATGTATTTGTTACATCAACATCTCTTTTATTTAATTCGCGTTACAGTTGTTTTGTCGTAATATGTGTAAAATAAAAATTGCCGTAGGTATATACATTTTCTATTTACAAACACGAAAACTCTTAGAAACATCCGACGTAGTTCCTAAATAACGCTTTTAAAGGTCAATTAAGATGCTCATTGTTACGTAGCCAGTAAAATTATTTACATTTTCTCAAAAACAGGCAAAATATCATACAAACATCCTCCGAAGACTTTGTTATGTCCGCACTTTCTTTTAAAGAACGAAAGTGCGCATCTAATCAAGAAAATAATTACCGAAAAAAATATCTGACGTGGCACAAAAACTCTTTCCGCCACCTCTTTTGTCTAAAGGTAGCAGGAAATAAAACCTCTTTTTGCAAAGCGCGCCAACCCAGCACTGTCGTCGCCATTTGCAATTTAAACGAACCACCTTTTGTCTTTGTCGGGCAGAGGAATTAGTAGCCGTATGGCATTTGCCGGCACCACTATAAGACAGTTATGTATGGCTAGGGTACTCAACTCATTCATTACACCGTCCTAATCACCTTTAGTTAAATTATATGTGGAAGCAAACTTAACTATACGTGTATCACTGTATTACATAAGTCTATATACGAGTAAAAGAGTATTTCATGTGTTAAATAAAATATTAATTATGCCTAATTGGCCAAAGTTGAGCTAGAATCGGAAAATTGGTAGGATCTATTATATCTACGTAACCCTCTAAAGAGTTGTAATGAGTTGATTAAATTTTCAAGCTGAGAATGGCAATGACACCAATGTATCGATTATTGTGCTTTATAAAATTAATACTATTTTATTGATTTTGACAAGAAGTGATAACAATTATTATATCATATTTGAGACCTAAGGTTCTTAATCCATTCAGCTAGAACCCGAAATGCAAATTAGTTTCGAGACCAACTTCGCACCGAATAATCTAAGTGGTGTAATTAATTAAGAATTTAGTTTGAGATGTTCCCTTCAAACATAACCATAACTGTGTAGAGATAATATGATTAATGCCGTCTCGTGCTGTTCTGGGACTCGAGAAAATAAAACTATTGAAAACTCTGTCATATGTTATAGCATGAAAAAATTCTATACCTACTTATTTGGTTAATATAACATATTAAAGTATTTTTTTTAATTATAAGCCCTGTTAATTTGATACCTACTGAAGGTATGGCTATTCTCAATCCTAAATGATAATATCACATTATCAAAATCGCAGAAGGGTTAGACAGGACCTCGGCCTTTAATCTTACGTATATATCAAATAACAAATGAAGAAAGGTAACCAACAAAATTCCCATCAAATCACAAATGATAAACAACCTACACTGACTGGACTGTTAGATATAATAATAATAAATTATATTTTAACGACATAGCGTAAGTTGTTCGCAATTACATTCCTAAACTAATGATATATTTCATAACCGCTACCTAATGAAGTAATATAATATGGATTATTGTTTTTGAGGCTTAGCAAGGTGGTATGAATGAAGTGCGTTTCTGTGTTTCAAGGTACAAATTTCACGTGGGCGGTAGGTTCTAAGTACGTTCACTACTTTTCAATCTAATATGGCTTGAAAAGTAGTTGACCGCAAGTTAAGTGCTACTTGTATGTTTAAGTGTATCTGTGTAGGTTTTTTCTGAGTATAACTTAGGAGATGATATGGATATTATATGATGAGATAATCATAGTTATTTTACATTTACGTCCTTGAATCTCAGGACAGAACCTTGGAGACGACAATGGATGGAACATTGGTGACAGGTTGCTAGCCCATCGCCCTACAGATTCCGTTGACCACTAGTCCCTTAGTATAAAAGACAAAAGATATATCCCGTCGCATCTCTAAACCCTTGCAGAGTAGCAGAGGTTCGAGTGGCCATCTCCGTAATTACGTGTTGACCAGATATTCAGTACTCAATGTATTAAAGTATACAATGGTAAACCGTGCCGCCGTTTACAAGCACTGACACTATACCCTTAGTATAAAACATATAAAGTATTTTAAATAGCCATAGTAAATACATACTCCTATCCTAATTAAAATTGTATCTAACAGCGATATAATAATATACTCAAGTATTAGTAAGAGCTGACTTAAAGAGAAACGATATCATGACTATGATTTCCTTGTTTACGAATCCAATTCTCGGTGTCCTAGTAATCCTATATCCCACCCTTCTCTCATTTTTCTTGTTGATGCAAGGGTATTGCTGAACAAACGACGCTCGAGGCTCCACTTTGTTCAATTGATATAGTTGACTACTGCAAGGTAGTCAATTGATTGTTATAAAGCAGTTTTATTTATAATTGTTGACAAGTTTGAGATGTAATCAACAAATTTTGACATTCCTGTCTTTAAAATGCATAATTTGCCAGATTGGATATCAATTTTTACTATATTTTTGTAACATTTACATTATATTATTTCAATTCCTACACATTTTCACTGCTTTTAAAGTCATATTGAAACTTCACTTATTTGCCTTAACTCCTAGGAAGATATAAGATACTGATATGCCATTTTACTCGTAGATAGTCCTTCGTCACATTTGTAAAAGGAATGTCTGTACTTTCCTAGTCTTTAGTCCTAGTTACCGCTTTAGTTCAACAATGCAAAGGTGGAAAGATCTCAGTTGGCTCCATACTCTGTATTCTTTTGATATGGCTGGTATTCTAAGAATGTTTTAGGACGAAATTTATGCTTATAAATACGAGTAAGTGGTAAAACAATCACGAGGCGAGGTCATTGAAATTTGAATCTTACTTCTGGTTTGCAGTTTGCAAAGATCAGTTGATAAGAAGCAATCTGTCAGTGGCCATCTAGATAAGTGAAATTTTGATTAGTTTTCTAACAGTACACACTGTTATCTATAGAAAATATTTTATTGACTCAAGACACGACTTCTGGCGTGTGCTCGGACTATTTGATCGCGGTATTCAGATTATGTTATTATAGAATACGGTACAGCCATTATCCAGTATCTTTGGAATAATTAACACTTCATGTAATATTTCACTTTTTTGTAAAGCTTATCTCATGACGATAGATGGCAGTGATCGATTAAATTAACAACACTTAATTGCTCAAATTATAATCGTTTATTTTAACATAACATTATAAATAAACTTTTACTTGATTATTCGGACAGTAGCGACAGTTAGATACATAGTTCTTCTTATTACAGCTAAAGTAATTCATGTGAAATGATATTTGAACAAGACGTTTTAACTATCTATCACATAGTATTGAAACCTAACCTGCAACATAACTTAGAAGTGCCTATTGTAACGTGATAAACATTTGAAGCGTTACGAAACTAATGTATTATGAAACTTCATTCAAATACCGAACATGACTTGGGCACTAAAACATAATTAATAGTTATCAAAGTTCGTTGGTGTTTAGACATAGCAGACACTATTAATTTATCAATTAAGTGCCAAACGTGTCTAACGAAATCATCAATTTGGGTTAGAGTTGATGGGCACTAGACTGGTGGTAATAAGTTATCGGTGAGGACAGGTGCTCTAGAAAATAATGATAGGAAGGTGGTAATAAAGTTTGACGCTCCAAACAGAAGGTCAGAGGTACCGAAACTGCTAAAAGTTCTAACTTTAAGCCAAGTTTATGTAAAAATGCATACAGTGACAGTTTTCACTTTATTGTAAAGCCCTGGGATTTAAATAATTTTTACAGAGACTCAAGAAAGGGCTAAATCCTTATAATTTGTCAACTCGTATTGGTTAAAGCACATTTATTTGATATATTTTTAAGTTCAAATAATGTAAAATAAATTAATAACATTATTTTTACTCTTTAAGATAGTAATAAGTAATGTAATAATCATGACGTACGACTTCTGAAGAATTTTAAGTTTTTATTTCATATTTATACACACCCGATTTACAAAATAAATAAAATTGAAAAATAAACCGAAACATTGTTTAAATAGTTATTCATAGTTATGATGTATGTTGGTACCTATTTATAATTATTTCCAGTTTTAAACATCGATCGCGAATCTCGGTCTCTATATTTTGAGGAGTAAGTAGGTCTCACCTCGACTCCACTTTTCGCCTAACAACATCTCAAACCTTCTTAGGCGAGGGAAATATATTCTAAAGAGAAGATGAGAGTTTTCTCTCAGCTTAATTCGGTTTCTTTTTGCATAGCACGGAGTAAATTCTATTTAGCCGCTGTTTATCGCCGAATAAAAGTTTGAGTGTGGAAAATGTTTGCACTTATGTACGATAGAATGAACTATGAGTGTGCTTAGGGTATAAATTAATGATACTAGAAAGAGAGAGATTAATTTTGGTTTTTGTATGACGTGACAGAATTTGAAAATATTTAATAATATGTCGTATTCTTAGTTATGTATTACTTTTTTTAGTATATTATTGTTAGTCAATCGAAATTGACAGTTTCAGTCTTTACTGAGCCACAGGATATCCAGAAGTCAGCATGTAATCACAATGAACCTGCCCTACCATTTCTCGTGATCTAAGTAAATCACTTTCTCTACTTTAGTAAAGATGACACTTAAACCTTAACCTACCAACCAAGTATTGAAATCGTGATTAAAGTGTCTTACATACTTAATTGCCATGCTTCATGCATGCAAAAGTTATGATTGTCATCCCTTTCAGAGTAATCCTTTGCAAGATTAAGCCGCGTTCCCATTCTGTTTTACAAAGTATACTGGAATAAACAGTTAAACTAAGCCATGGTGATTCGTACAGCGGATGTCATATGTAATTGTGATTAACTTTGTATCTCTTATCTAACTTTTGACTTTAAAATTGCTTTAGATCAAACTACCTACACCAGTAACGTTGCGAATTCGTTTTACTGTACCTAAACGTATTTAGCAAAAGACAGTGTAATTGTAAATAAAAGCTACCTTTAAACTAATATTATAAGTTAGTTATAAACTTGCCAAGAAAGGCACTTAGTTAGGATTACTCTTTGATTATTTCCCTCATTATCACGCACGTGACTGCTGCTTCAAAAAGTTCGGTAATATTATTATAGTACTCGTATAATCAAGCTTAGATATACATACATATCTGAATTTAATAATTTGAATATTGTGTAAGCTTTAGCATATAAAAAAAGTATCGCTCGAAACCTTATCTATTTAAATAAGATTAATATATTACAAAATATATATTTAAATATTTATCGTTTGGCATATTGTATTTAAATAATCGCGGATACGAGCATAATTTCTACGTCAAAACATAATATGTATCACATTGGAATTTCACTTTCTTCCTGCGTAGCGTTTATATTAACATAATTAATTCTAAATAGATGATTATTTATTATTCCCGTGCTAGTTGGTACGTAAATAGAATGGTATCTAGCTGCCGTTCCTTCCAGCACGTCATCGGAAGCGACTACAGGGTTGTTGGTTCCTACTGGGCAATGGGCTGGCAACCTCTTAAAATAATTCCATATTATTGACATTAATACGCCAAAGCAAATGCTAAAAGTCACCAAGGAATATGCCTCAAAAATTATGCCGAACCGAAAAGAAATTAAAGGACGTAAATTATGTAATTCTAAATATCAATTTGAGGAATTTTGTTACACGCTAACAACATCAAAGAATGTTTTTAACCAATAAACAGGTTTAGTCAACAAATCTTCCTATACGTCATGAAATTAATCTTCATGTCTTAACACGAGTTAAATTGTAGTCCATAGCTTTTAAATTTTGAATTAACAGCATTGGGCACTATTTTCTCTGTATTATTTGTTGATTATTTAGACTTATACATATTGCTTAAACAATGAATAGGGAATTATAAATACCTACTTCAAAGTTTATTATACCTACGATGGTTGTACGGTATCCCCTTTGTATTCCACAAAGGAGGTTATCTTTAACAGATTTAGAATAACGTTACAATAAAACAAAACTTTCAAATGAACTCAAAAGTTGATTGTGATCTCGGCTGGTGAGACTGAAATAACAAGCTTAAACCAAAACCCAGACAAATCCGTTTCTTAATCACCTCTTTCAAACACTATCAGCTGCTTAAATAAGCTCGTTCACTTATATTTCGCTTAAATCACGTTTTAACTCGAAAATCGCCAGCATTTCACTAATCCAGACACTAAGCACATTTAAAGCACTGCAGCACTTAAATTACTAGCACTAGACACCGTTTTAATTTATAAAATTCGTTTTATAACGATACAATGCGAAATAAAGCAACGAACGTTCACTTATCACTATCGGCTCGCGTTCAAAACATACTAACACTAACGTAAAAACGAGTTTGCCCCAACCGAATTCTATGCAGCAATAGCACGCCAAAGTTTGACAGTTAAACCAAGATGGCGGATGCAACATGGCTCCCCTGTCAACGGCCTGTATAATGAATGGGGTCGGCTTGGTTGCGGACCAACCTGTTTTGTTTGGGTACAAACCCTGCGTACGGGCAAGTTTTACCTGCTCTTTTTGTAGGAAGCGTTCAAGCCTTTGTTCTGCCGCAGATTCGTTTGTGTTTCCGTTAAGCGCCCTTTATGTTATCGAGTACGATGAGGTTCGTACTTGAGAATGAAAGATTGAACAGCACAATAAACAGGATGTGTCTCGTTTAAAGATAAAGGTTTGTTCCACGATAATATCGCTTTCCGATTGCGCACATATCGTAAGCGTATATCTTAAATTAAAATAAAATCTCTAAAAATAGGATTCTTTTAGGTACCTACTTCCGGTAGTGATAGTGGGGATAATGTTTTGGCAGCAATCGATGTGATTATACTAAACGTCTACATGAATACCACACAAAAAAATTAAACAGTAATCAAAAGCTTTATACAGCAGAAAAAAAATCATTTTAAATCTAACGGTAGCTATTTAGTATTCTAAAAAAATATAATACTAACTAGTTACCGTTCTTCCTAGCATATCGTGGGAGACGACTAAGGGACTAGAGGTAAATTGAATCTATTGGTTAATGGACTAGCAAACTGTCATCAATGTTCCATATGACATCACAACCCTAATATTTATGCTAAAAGGGACCAAGTCGATGTCTTCAAGGGTCTGTCTACCTCGAAAGGGACTAAGGGACATGAATTTATATGTATGTCTCTTGTACAGTCAGCACCAAAAGTCGATGAACAGAATCAACTTAACAAAACACCTGTTCACAATAAAATGCCATAAGTTATAGTCGCAACTAGGAAACAAAATAGCCTGTACACCAGGCTATTTTGTACTGGTGTACAGGCTATTTTGTTTCCTAGTTGCGACTATAACTTATGGCATTTTATTGTGAACAGGTGTTTTGTTAAGTTGATTCTGTTCATCGACTTTTGGTGCTGACTGTACCTATTTAATTTAATGAAGGTATTAATGATAGAAATGTTAAAAAGATGTGTACATGCTAGAGCTCATTATTCACGTGAATTAGTTATTCAACGCTGGGCAAAAAAAGTAGTTTCCGCATTTGCGTATGGAGTACTTCCGCGAATTTTGAACAAAGATCCCACGAGTTTTATATTGTCATTCCACAGTAATTTCTATTGTTCTAACGTTAACAAAAACATTTCTTGTATAACACATGTTGCTTAATTTGGAATCCATTAATAATAGAATTCATGACAAAATAATAGCGATACCAAACAAATTCATACCAATTTCACTCTTTCACGAAGTACCAACACAAAAGTCGAGTTTAAGGAAGTTAAAATAATATAACTACTAAACTTTATTGTATTCGCACATATGGACAATAATAAAATAATAAAGATTCACTTCTATTGATCATCACAGAGTATATGAAGAAAAATATTATGTAAAAATTATATTTAGAGGATCCTTGATAAAACACCTCACAAAGATCATATAAACTCCAGCTGAATTGTAAATTCACTTGAATAAATTACTACCTACATTTAGGCAAATTAGACTAGTCACCGCTTGCAATGAGATGAATTTATTATAATGCCCAGTCCAGATTACGAATGAGCTGTACCCAATTTACACTGTCACAGACTTATTATGATGTAACATTAAAAACAGGAACTTTCTTTCTGCATATGATGAAAATTAATCGTTACCTACATATAGTTGAGTTACCTTAATATGTCATATAGAAAAAAATAAAGAAAACATCTTATTCACTGCATTAAAAAACATTGACAAAAACATTAAACATCAAGAATGAAAACTTTGATGCAGTGAAAAGGTGTTGCCTCAATATATAAGGCAGTTAGGAAACTAGGATGTCTATGGAATCTATTGTTCGATAGGTCATGAGACTGTTACTAATATTTTAGATGTCGTGACCTCCATAGATATACTACAGGTCATTTATCATTGATATTATGTCTCCTTATTTCTGTTTATCCCGAAAGGGTTTAAAGGACGTGAATCAAGATGTATGAATATAACATAAAGGGTCGCGAATGTGATCCTTTTTCGGTAGTCTATCACATGCATTCCTTTTTACTTCCCTGCACCAGTCAGTGAACCGATTGCTATTCTGCGTCATTGCATTTTACCCGGCGTATTTTCTTACATTTTACCTTGCAGGGTATTCAGAAGTTCGCGTCTTTGCATTGCACCCATATTACACCGGATAGTCAATAGGTAACAGGTTCTGTTTCAAATAATATGCAGGTGTCCTCTCAATATTTTCCTAACGTAGAAGTTGATTGATGATAGAAATGAAGCAATTGTGTTTAGAAATATTTACAATAGATAATATTTCCATTGGCTTGTACACTCTCGGAGTAAATATTGGTCACGGAACCTTTGGTTTTCCAATCCTTTGACCCAATACCCAAGCCACATTCAACTGTTACGTTGATGACGTATATAAACTTATACTGAAACCGGGATTCTAGAAGGTTGTTAACTAGAGAATCAGCCCGCCCACTGAAGAATACTAAGCAGAATAGAGAATGAATAACGTAATTACGCACTTTCACTATCGACGCCAGTTCGCTCGGCAATTATCAATGCAGTGCACACGCGATGGACAGTTTTTCTACTATATTGGCCATTTCCCTATACTGATACTGAAGTGGAAATTGCGCGGAACATACTGGCCACGTGTTGGTCTGACCTTCCGTTTTGGTTAACGATTACGTCTGGTAATGAAAATTAAATAAAAAGAATGCGTAGTAAAATAAGTTGACTATTTTGAAAGAAAAAGATAGTTATAAAATGTGTGTCAATATATTTGAATATAAATATATGGTATAAATAAATGTTTTAATGGCATAAATACACAACACACCCAAAATCCTGTAGATTGATTCTGATCCTGACAAATCACTTTCGCTTCTTTGACATTTATACACCTCGAGTGTGTATGACACTTCGCAAAACGTATATCTCACTTTATAATGAGTAAGCAGAAAAGTGAATATAATTAGTTGCTGATGATGCTATGAACAAAAACTCAATTTTATAGATTGCTTCGTCAATGTCAACGTAACTTTGTTCTTAATTAGAGTTTGTTAGGTCGAAATTATTGTGTTACTTGGAACTCCTAAGCCTTATTGTATTAGTCCTATTGGGTTTGCCAATCAGAACTTCCTGTACCATTGAACCTTGATTCCTAGAAGCCTTACGAAAATAATTAAGATATTCTATATGATTCAGGTTCCAGGCAATTTAGAGATATAAGAATCCTTAATCCCTATATCAATGTTACAGTGTAAAATTATTTTGACTCAACGACTTACACCACAATTATTTCAAATACGACAAGAGCAAACGCAATTATAATTTAAGCCGTGCTTGATGAAAATTAAATATTAATAACACTTACACAAGCCATCGAAATACAAGCGTCTGTCGGCGACCGAATGTTTTCACAAATTTCTGGAACAGTTCGCCTGACAAAGTAAATTAGAACAAACAATGTTCTTTGGGGACTGTTCCCAATTGTTCAGGTATTGAATTGAGTTGGTTCAGAAGAAAATAACAAAGATTTATACTCAGTACTTTACTATAGAAAAACTTTAAGCCCTAATCCTTCAACCACATTAAAATTAAAGAAAATCGCTTTTTATAAAAAAAAATTGCACTCATCGGTATTTTATGAGAGACTGCTAAAGACAAGGTAGTAATATCATTTTTTATAAACCATTAACCAACATTTCACCTATATTTACTACCATCAAACTTCAAACCTAAAATACCTAACACGTGTGCTTTTGTATATGTAAAAAAAATACAACTTAAGTATTAAGAGACAGTCTAAAAATTTAATAAGGTCTGTACCCTCATTTCCCAAACAGATTACCTAGAGGCAATAGCAATTTTCATTTGCGTCTTGTGTATTCCGCGAATTGCCAAACGAAGGAATTAAGGGACCTGGGAACAGCGGGAGACGCTAATCGACTGTTTTAAGGAATCACTAACCGAGACAGAAGGGGAATGGCGCCGCAGAAAATAGACTTGGATACACAGTCTAAACAGTGTCATGGTCTGTTACTGTTACTGAAAGAAATAAGTTTAGATATTGTGAGTTTCAATAAGAGTATCGTCAGGATTTTCAGGGTAATATTTTAATAAATATGGTATGGGTAATGGTATTAACATATAGATATCTTTAGATAAGACTATAATATGAATTTTGTCTCAACTTTAATATGCGGTTATATCTATCTTTCGTTCACACATATACAGGTATAACATTCCTAAATTATTAAAATTTAGGGTGACTTTTTTCCAGTATCTCTTAAAGTATGTATAACTTTATTAATTCCTTACCCTTCTTACATTTACTTGATGATTCCAAGCAATAACTAGATCTTAATTAAGGTTTACGATTTGATTGCTGCCAAAAGGGAACTTTCCCTTTAATTAATTTTGTTGGTCTTATAATCAAGGTATTTTAGGTCAGGCTAATTTATTTAACCTGGCCTTTGTGAATACGCTGATCTGGGATCAAAACTAAGATTTATGATGATTTCGTCTGCCAAGTTGCTAATTTAAAAATATGTATGTTTTACCTTCCTTTTGGTGATAAATGTGGCTATGAAGATACTTTTACAAAGTTTGATCGAACCCAAAATAGTTGAAAGGACATTATATTACTGTTAAACATAAGAAGGTATCTTACTGCACTATATTATATTATACTATTATATATACTATACTAGTATAGTGTCAATGAAACCAAAGTAGTCTATCAGAATCGGGACAAATGAGGATTCATGATCTCTGGCTACCCCTCTACAGGCAGGTGTGATGTGTATGTACATACATAATATGTTACTGCACTAGTAGTATGTTTATTTTAATCCCTTGTTGTTTTTAAGCACACTATTAAATGCAGTCCAATTTACTTTGTAATAAAATGGGAAAGCACTTTAGTTTTCAAATCAAACCGCTAACAAAGAACCCTTTAGTTATAAAATTCCCGATTCATCCCCTGCAGTTTCCATTCTTAAATTCACGGTCCAAAGACAAAATAACAAACGCGTTCACTACCCTTGCGGGGCAGTCAGAGGTTCAGATTTCCATCTCAGCAATTGCGAAGGTAGTAATTCTAAACACCTCGAACCCATGTGTTGACCAGATAGTCATTACGGAATGTGACAGGTGGTAAGCCATGTCGTCATTTACAAGTGCTAACTATTACCTATTCGGGGAACAGATAGGTTTCCTCACTATGTTTTCCCTCACCGTAATATTCGTAAATGTATTTTTATACGAAAATCTGCATAGAAAATCTAAGTAAAAATACGCTCCAAAGTTTATTCTTATTCGCAAATAAGCTTGTCGAATGAGACGACGATTCCTGAAATAAAGCCAAGAGAACCTCGACCTCATTTGAGGATTCTTCAGCTCATTGTTTGAGGGACATGCTTTGATGCGATTCAATAGTAGAATTTTAATAAGGGCGCCGAAAGAATTGTTCTGTGATGGTCGCGGACTTGAATTTCATTAAAGTCACTACATTTCTTACAGTCTTAAGTTGAAAATTACTGAACAAGGATGTAAATTGCTTCTAAAAGAGCGATGGATTAGTAATCATGTAGCATATAAATGCAATAACATCTCGTTCTTACTACTTTTTACATAAAAATACTATAACGAGGTTCTGTTCACCCCAAAACCTAAAAAAGTACATTAGTATGTGAATGTATAAGTATGCATTCACGTCCCTTATTCCCTTTCGGGGTGGACAGAACCTCAAAAATCATAAGATCCCCAAGATCATGTTTTAGCATGAATATTGGGGTTTGAGATGTCATATGAAACATTGGTGACAGGTTGCTAGCCCATCATCCAATTAATTCTATTGACTCCTATTCCCTTAGTCTTCTCCTACAACATGCCGGGAAGAACGGCAGATAGTTAGTATTCTGTTTACGACTCAGACTAGCACGGGATGTATAATATAAAGACGAAAAGACAAACGCGTTCACGACCATTAACCCTTGCGGGGTAGTATGAGGTTTCAGGTAATGCTATGGACGCCTTGAACCCACGTGTTGACCAGACAGTCAGTACTCAATGTGACAGCCATGTCGCCATTTACAAGTACTAACTATTACCTGTTCTGGGAACAGGTAGGTTTCCTCACGATGTTTTTGCCTCACCGTATAATTCGATGCATTTCGTTAATGTGTTTTCATTACGAAAATGTACATAGAAATTCATTAAACTTCATTTCCATTGGTACATGCTCAGGCGGGTTTTATTTACTTTGTATAATATAATACTTGTGTATACGTATAATACTAGTGTATTCCAAATGTTAGCATACCTAGAATACCTAGGAGCAAAGGGTTGTCCTTAGGGTCACTCAGTGTCGTTAGGTTTTATTATGCGAGCTAAAAGCGTCCTAGCATTGTAGCTTTAGGAATCCGCAAATGGAATACATCTGTCATTTATATACACGCGACTTTCATTCATAATATCACTTCGGTCATTCGGTGATATCGGGGTTGTGATTGAATTTATATGCAAGAGATTCCCTGCTAGTAACAAACGAATAAAAACGGTTTTACCAGCAATAACCCTTACAGGGTTGTCAGAGGTTCACGTGACCATCTCCACAATATCTTGCTTTAAGTTTAGTACGAGTATTAGTAACACTAAGGATATCTTCTCAATATATGTATGGAGAAATACACATCACTGCAATCAGGTCACTGCATTTGGTATTAAATCAGTTTACATAAGTTTATTTACGTTCCAGAGCATCATGAGAAACAAGTTTAAGCCACAAAATTTTAATTTCTTACGAGTATTATCACGATTATTCGAAGACTACCGATAGCCTAAAATGTTTGTAACTGAGGGGTTTTAGTCAGGAATTACCAGTTTGTATTGTACGTAAATACGCGTATATTAAGTAAGAATATACTTTATTTCAGTGTCGGTCTTATTTGAATTTAAGCTAGGGCTTAGGTCGTTCAAGATACCTAAAAAGAGGTTGTAAGAACATTTTTGTAAATGGCTTTCTGTATTCTCAATAGACTTGACCCGTTTCCGAACTACTTGAGACTTGAAAGGATTCAACCTTATATTGTTTAACATACAAATGTTCAGGGAATGTTATATAATAGCTGATTTATGAAAGTATCTTAAAAGATTGTAGATTTGAGTTTCAAATATAAAGGGACACGGACATCATCATATAATATATTTTATATTAGAAAGTATATTAAAAATATAAAATAGCACAAGCTAGTTATTTTTCAATCAGTTTATTAGGAAAATGACAATACCCTCAGTAACAATGATCGCAAAGTTTATATAATATGTATATAAAACAAATAGGTAATAATATCGAGTTGGCATTATATTGTATAGTTTAAAGGCTTAAACATTTTCTATTTACTGACACTAAGCTGTCTCAACAATTTACTCTTATTGTAGACTGTGATCTTGTAAATTAATCTAATCACCTGAACATCAATTCTAATTAAGAAATTCGGAATTGTTTCCAAAGATTTTCGCAGAAACTTTTGTTTATTTTGTATTACTGAGTATTTCCTTGTATCTCAGATTATCCAGTTAGGAAAGAGTAATTTCTCAGCTGAGACATAGTAGTTATATATAAAATTCTGTATCACGTGCGCATGAAAGGTTTATTTTGTGTCGCATTTATTGAGGTCCATATATATGCAAAGATTAATCTTGGAAGCTATCACGAAGCATCTTTATATACGTTTATCTACCTTAAGCAAAATAATTAATTTGTATTCCCATAATGTTTGAAGACTTATGATAAATATTTTAGGGTTACAGTGACTTATTTTTATGATTTACTATCGCAAATATCGCAATTTAATAACCGACAAATACGTCGTGAATATATTTCAAACAAAGGAAGTTAGACTTACCAACCAATTCATTACGATTGATTGTAACATCGTAGTCAGGTTGCGACACTAATCAATGTTTACTAAACTAATTAACCGACCTCAGACCCAGCCAGTTTCAAGAGCACGTTCTGTGAATAACAATTTTAACAACGTAGAAACTTCATTCTCAGGTATGGCGTAGGATTAAGGTAAAAGCCGGCACCTGACAACGTATTTTCCCTGCTAGTCTGCAAGAAAATTCACTGGAGCTTTGCCCAATCCTAAACGTTGTCCTATGTTTAAATTCCTTTACATTTTCTGAATGGGTTAGGTTAATAAATAGCCTAAGAATGAATGGGGAAATTAGTAGTAAAAAGTTTTTATTATACGTAGTCATATTCTTTGTTAATAATTACCTCATGTCTGTATATGAGGCTTTCAATAGGATTTATTAGAACTGTTTTACCCATCGTGTATACATTCTTAATTTTTTATTCGGAAACGGATAATAAACTTAATCATGAGAGACAAATTATCAACTATCAATTTTTAAATAGCAATCTCTCAATAGCAAAATCTCTTGACCATAAACTAAACTCATACCCCGATATAAAGGTACACCCTCATACACCTCAAATTCATACGTAGCTAAACCCAAGCACACCTGTCCACTTTGCACTCCATTACCAAAATAAACGAAGCTAAAAGGCAACAGGGGTCCCGTACAAACAACGTAACCTCCAAATTCCCGTGCTTTGGTGAACCCGCATCAATTATAAAGTTAAAGTAAACAACATTAATACAATAAGTCGCATAATTAAGGCGACGTTGTCCCTCGTCACGCCAAACATGAGGCGTCGTAAGTTCTGGAATAATTTAAGATGGCGCCAGGAGTAATGATCACAGCTGCAAGTTGACTCGTTGCTAGTTCTGTTTGAGTTTCTGTTTTATATCTTCCTCAGGGACTGGGCGAGCCTGGGATGAGGGATGGTTGCTTAGCGATTTAGATTTAGATTCTTATAGCTCGGGTTAGACAGGAATTGGTACTGTAATGTATTTGTTATATATTATAAAATATTATTTTTTATGTAGCTCAAGCCCAAATCTCGAGACCGATATAATCTAACGATGAACGATGGGACATGGCCTTTAATATAGAATATAAATAGTCTGAATATTTAGGTTACTAATATTTCGTTCACCTTTTTCATAATACATATATAGTTATACAATAGTAATCGATGTTTTTCTACATACATAAATAAATCATTTTTTTTTCTCCTTCGCACAAAATAAGCATCCCCATTTATACATTCTGGTAAACCACTGTTGCTTCATTGATATCTATAGACCTTGGTATACACAATAAAACACATTCGATGCTTATACACGTACTTCTATGTGGAATGATTGGCAAACCACAAATACAGGCGTTCTGGTATTTGCCACAATGCCACAAGCACTGTGGTTAACTAGTTGAATGATAGAGGATTTATTTTTATCAATAATATAGACTAGTCTGTGAATATCTGAAATCATTAATCTGTTTCATTAATAAGATGTTTTAGGACATATAATTCTGAATTTATAACTACTACGTGTTGTTTAAAGTAGCCATAACTTTTGAGATGCAAGGGTAATCAATCAAAAGTCTGAACATCTCAAAAAGAATTGGTTTTAAAACGTATGTTATTTTGTAGTAATACCAAATAAGCAAACGAGTCAAGCCCACTTACTTATAGATTAATAGACAAAGATCAAGGATGCCCTTTTCACAAAAGTGTAACGACATTTTCCAGTAGCATACATGCAATACTGGGATAGATTTTCCGTATTGCATCGGGTGAGAAATGCCAGAGAATAAATCCAATTCACAGAAAATATATCGACATCTTTTCCCAATGTGTGAGATGTCATTTTTCACACACCAACTGTGATCAAACCATATTTTGCGGGCCTCAAGCAACCGTTAGAAATAAACGGAGGTCTAAAATATTACTACATGTATGTATAATAACCGATATTGTATACGATGTTTAGACACGTAAACAACTGATCATGGTTGTAGTCTTTGCCCCCTTGCAACTTACTTTTTACCGGACAATTAGTATCTATAGTGACAGTTGTTAAATCGTACCACCATACATACATATACATAGATACTGATTATTACTTATTCTAGAAATAGGTTCATTTTAATCAGTATCTATCACGAGTCACGATTGACAGGTGTTAAACTATGCCACCGTATATACATGCATAGATACTGACAATTACTTATTCTTAAAAAAGGCTCATTTTATCACGATATATCCCTTACCGAACCTTACGCTTAATCATCAATATGTTATTTATAGCTATAGTCACAGCTGGTTAAGAAATATTACAAATTGAGTTTGTCGATTATAAACATATGTTTAATCCACCTAATGCGCAATAACTTCTACCACGCGTGACATATCACTAAGCAATTAACGTAATGGAAGTTTAAACTAAGCTCTGCTTCCTTCATTACCCGATCGGATTAGAATTTCAACTTCGCGATGTATTTCTGTACTTTGCTTACCGAATGCTATTCGTAAATAAAACTCTTATAACAAACGTAGAGACAAAAAAATTGATTTACTGACTACCTTTTAGGTATTTTGGTAATATCGTTAAAAGGACACCGAATAAACGGAATCTTTTGGGCAATGGACTAGCAATATGCCACTAATGCTATATAGTCATGTCAACACAACTCTAATGTTAATTATAAAGGTTACTAAGGACTATGACTCTTTGTGGTTTTTTCCACCCCGAAAGGAGTTATACAACGTGGCAGAATATAATAGTTATGGAAATGATCTAAATATATGAATAACATATCGAATGATTGTTATTTGTAATTTAAGTTTTTTAGTATTTTAGTATTAATATAAGGAAAAGTTTTAGTTTAATTACGGACGTATAATTGTAAATGTGACATCACAGAGCCTGTAAAATCACTTTCGCTACATTGATATCTTTACACTTCATTATTTTGGTATGCTTCAAATAGACATTGTATTAAACTATTTCATTCCAATGATTACGTGTATTTGGTCTCGCGTTTAACTATTTCTTATGTATTGAGCACGATCGAGGCATTAATAACATATTTCTGGAACTGAAAGTATAATGACTCGTAACAGCATTTAACTAAAAACTTCGCTGTTATTAATTACTAATGTAACGAAAGGTTAAGCCGTGCTTTTACTCGTGCGATATTTTATACATACGTATATAAATATGCACTGTGTAACTGGATTATTATGTATCATTGTAATAGTGAAAGAATTTTCGATACAATTTTGATAAAAATTGTTAAGGTACATTTCTAACAGACTAAATTGAGTAAGAATTGAATGGTCTATCTAATTCATATATTTGGAACGATATTATGCCTTTTTAGGATATTTGAAACAGAATGATCGCCTACAGACAGACATATGTATATATTTCAAACTTATTCAGATGACTCTAAGTACGCCTTAGAGTAAGACCAGAATAAAGATTAGTACCAACTAATAAAATTGTGTCTCTGATAAACATTTCACCCTTAGACTTTAAATGAAAAATATTATTACTTTATTGTCTAAACAATCAATATAATTATTTAGCTATCCTCGAGGCAAATATAGTTTCCCTTGTTTATCCCAGCGGAATCTAGAGTCAGGTGTTAACAATAATTACGCGGCGGTTAGTAATAATGACAGTGTCGTGCATGCATGTCTGGTGTATGAAGCAGAATATAGGAGCTTTCCCACGCTGGCAATTTGGGGAGACGCCTAGTTGAGCAGAACGATTAACGACATCTGTCGCCAAAGCGGGACAAATTTAACGCTTGGTGAGGATCTTACGTGAACAATTCTGCTGTACAGGTATAAGGTACGGTTAAAATGTTTCAAAAATGTATATATATGAAATAATAGAGGATAATTGAGCATATTTAAGACCATGTCATGAAAAGAGAGATGAGGGTAATAGTAAAATTTGAATACTTGGACATTAAAAGCTAATATGAACGAGATTTATTCTTGCTTTTTAAATTAGTATTTAGGTAACGTAGTAAGGATCTGGATAATGCCAATTCAATAACATATTAATAAACTTAGGAAAAGAGCATTTACAAAATTACCCTTTCTCGTAATTAAGACATGGATAAGATATGTTAATGTTTCGATGCTTTTGTTACTAAAGATTATATAATATATAGTTTATAAAACAATAATAATCACGCTATTATAGTGTGGAATCAACCTTCTTGGACACAAATTCGTTAAGTTCGTACGCCGTGAAGGAAACTATGCCTTCACATATGGCGGCTACATCATTGTTTCGGTGAGAACTCAGTTCTTATATTAAAGAATACTACAATTGATTACTTCTTGTTAGTTAATACTTGCGAGGAAATAGTTTCTGTATGATATAACAAAATGTGTATGAGATGATACATATTGCGTAAGTATTAAATCGGGTGTACGCACCGTGAAGAACAGAAGAGCATGTATGATAAGGCTAATTGGTGTGAGTGAAGTAAGAAAGATTCGTCAATATCGTTCCAGGTGGTGATTGAAAGCCTCTGTCTTTTCCTTTGCGGATGTAGAATGATGAATATAATACATATTTACTAACTATCTTATAATTACCGTAGAATCTTCGCAATATCCTGGAATACGTGTAGCTATGAGGCATTTTCTATCAAACGTGACGAGATTTGTAGCGCGTATTCATAATGTATAAAATGTAACATTAATCACACATTACTAGTATTAACGATCTCAGTGCTAACTCAAAATAAAAAGCGAACTTCCAGTGTCATCGAACCCCGAACAAAGTTTCTGAAAACTTCGGGCGTCCGTCTCGAAATACCAGAGGTTTTTATGCCAAAACTTGTCAAATGAAATACGTGCTCTGTTGTTACGAGAAACATTCGCAATTAGAGTTTCCTTGCTTGAAAAGGAATGAAGGGAGGACAGATTACATGCTGAGATAATGCGAAGATTATCTCGTTAATAAGCTATTGATACGGATTATAGCAGTGCTTGTCCTTGTAAGGTGTACTTCGCATAAATCACATCAGTACGAGAAGGGTGATATTAGAATTTACCATACCACAGATAATATAATACTACCATACTATAATAATAATGTTATATAAAAGTAAGATATATGCGAGTAAAAAGATATGCCATTAGATGACTATAGAGATGAAATATATTGTGTATGTTTCTTTCTTCTATATACTGTATTTATGTAAAATTTGTTTCTCATCGTACACTTTTTTTGGGAAGAATATTGATAAATAGAAACTCTCATTTGAACAAAATGAAACTGAAAGAAAGGAAGATACAAACATGTCTTTAAACTATTGCCCATATAACTATATATGCGTAGTTTAACACAGGATATTGCTAAAATCTGACAAAAAGACAGTAATTATTGAATATTAGTTATAATCTTGCTGTAATATACCTAGAATGTTAATGGTATTCATAATTAACACGTATAATTTTCATTATCATCTTACGCCTAAATATCGCTTAGGGGGTAACTAGTTCCTTGTTTACAAATGCCTCTAACGTTCGGTGTTTAGAAATGTAGATAGAAATTTCCTGAAACATATATGTATTTCCATAACAAATCTACGAGTAATAAATTTATATAATCCTATTCTATTTAAACCCTAGTTTGTTTTACCTCTACGAGTCTTTAAATATATTGTTCTTTTAATACAATATGTACTGTCCAATGACCAAAAATCCAATGACTTTAATAGCCGCAAAAAGCCCGTTTATCGTATAATCAAATTATATTAAGTAAACGTGGGTGCAGAGTAAATGAACGATTTGTAGGTTACTAGATTAGTTTCATAGATACATGGAACGATTACATATATACATTCATACTTAAATGTCAAGGATATAATTATAATGTATTTAGAATAAGTAGTGTCAAAGATTTATAGGCTATAATTATAAACAATAAAAAAGCAGGTTTTGTTACGTATTATGACAAAATATGGATCTTATCTATAAGTACGATCAGAAATAATTTCAGGTGATTTGAATGTGATTTTGTATTATTATTTTCTAAGAACTCAAATCTCAAAGGGCAGGGAAATTACTAGTCTATATACAATAGAGAAATGATTCAATTAATTTTATATTGTAGTTATTGTAAAGTTCATAATATAGTATTTGTTTATCTGTAATGATATATTTATTGTGTATAGGCAAAAGTAGTATACAAATATAGAGGCAAAAGTAATATATATTTTCAAGGTTTCCCAAACGGAATGTTTATTTCTTGAATAAGGGAACAGTAACTGATCTATAGGATAATTTAAGGCTGGATAAAAATACAATTCGCTACAAAAACCAGATCTAATCGTCTTACTGTTTATTTTTAATCTTCTTTCCAATAAAGAGTCTTCAAGTGCAGAAGTTTTTCTTACTTTTACTTTTTTCGCTTGTTACAAAGGAAACCTTAGTTTAGAAATAACTACTGAACAGAGAATGAAATAGACATTTTTAATAACTTGTAAAGTAGATGTAGACTGAAAGGTTAACATAATATCTTGCTATGATAATATGATGCTGGCTTTAAGGTAAATTAAGGTTTTATCTAAAAACCAAAGCATTAAATGATGAGTTATTCAACATCTACCTATCTCAATTTTATATCTATATTATGTAAATATAACGGAATCAATTTAACAAATAAACGATTTAATATTTTGCTTCTTTGCAACAATATTCGGAACTCAGGTTCAGTTCTTGGAAAGACCATCTGTCATTATTTTGACAGTTTCCTTTGACAATTCTTTGGAGGTTTTGCCAATATTTATTTACTTTCATAATAAACGTAGCCAGCAGTTTCTTACTTGTCGACTCTGTTAATGTAACTTAGGTTAATACGTGTCATCTTTACCCCAACTTCTATGCGATAAGATACTAAAGTTTATGTCCACTCCTTCAGTGTTTATGGGCGTGAATTAGTGTAACAGAATAGTTGAAAGGCCTTTCTAAGCATAAAATTCATATTCAGAACAAGGTTACTAAGTTCGCCTCTCGTTACACGTTTTAACTAATTAGACATTACTTGGTGTACCTATAACCGCCGAGAGTGTATGAGAAGATGTATGAATGTCAATGAAGCGAAAGTGGTCTGTCGGGATCGAAACATTTGGGGATCCGTGATCTCTTCCTACCCCTCTACAGGGAATCAAGCGTGATGTGTATGTTATGTATGTTTATGTTACATTACTTGATAAGATTTTGAGAGAAAAACTGACTTATATTTTATCGCTCTAGTGCATCACTAATTCAAAAAAGCTCTCAAATCAGGTTTATACTCTCTGCTTACCTTGTAACAGGAAACGAGCGTGATTTTATGAATAATTTTACTTATCGAAAAGCTATTAATCTTAGTAAGTATAAGTACCATGACTTTTGTTGTTAACTTACTCGTATCATAGTACATATATGATCTTTATGAACTTAAAAGTTTATAAAGTTCAACTTAACGTGTTCTAGTTACTATATTGAACATGAAGTATTAACTTAGCATGTACATTTGAAATTTATACGTGCATACACAGTTACTATGTATTACTCTCTACAATTGATCAAAAATCAATCAATGTTTATATGCAAATGTAATAGAATAAAAAGTAAAGAGGACTTACGTTTCAGCCTAAATTTGATACTGTTTTTAGGTGCCCAATTCGAGAATATATTCGTCCCAAACACTTCCGTATTCATTTATGCTAGCACGTTCTCTCACTTAAACAACACTGTTACAACATAATAGTCGAATAAAGCGAAGTTTTATTCACAACAACATTGAATTAATTCCACAATAAGGCACAATTTTGTATATAAAAAGATCCTTATGCCTTCACGCAGGTTTTACTACTGTCTACCTGTCAAAGGTTACCGGTTACCGCCGCTAGTTAGCGCCACAGTAAACGAAAGAGATAGATGTATGAGCTTTTGTCTTGTTGAAAAGAGATGCAGTATGTCAAAGGCTTTTAGGCACTTTTTACGAGAAGTTGTAGTGCATTGTCTCAAGATATTGTTACATGCAGATGGTTTTTAACTTTATAACGTTACCAATAGGGTTTAATGTTGTTTACGGAAATAATTTGAATAAATACAGGGATAGATAAGTACTGAGTTTAACCTTGGAGGTAAGATTTAATACTTTATCCAGATTTATTATCTTTTAGGTGCCTTTTTTGGAGTACTGTATCTAGATAGCACTATTTTGAATTCGTTGTTAATATTCATGTCTACAACACAATACGTAATTACTAACGCTATAAGAAGAAATTAATAATTTTACCAATGCAAGCCAGTAGTCACATTGAAAGCTCTTATATATAATTTAAGACGACTAAAAACAGTTCAATAATCTCATTAATATTGTATTACATTACCGAAGTAGTTAGAAAATCAGGAATCTTTGTGGTTGCTAGTCTGGGCATTAAATATACGTAAAAACCTAGTCCCTTCTTAGAATTGTTAGCAATATTTCTTTTCCTACATTTTATATTCTTAACAATAGTCTAAATGGAACAATAGATTCTTTGGAATTTCTATTCTATATACTTCCTAAAGACGTAAATGTATTAATATATATTCAGCGATGTGTGTTATTTAAGTAATTTACTGTTAATAAAAAAACAATTAACTCAACGTAATGGATCTTACATGTAATATATTTTATTCAGTTAATAATGATATAAAGACAAAGACAAACGCGTTCACGACCATTAATCCTTGCGGGGTAGTCAAAGGTTCAGGTGTCCATATCCGCAATTGCGAAGGTAGTAATTCTATGGCCACCTCGAATCCACACGTTGATAGTCAGTACTCAATGTGACAGGTGGTAAGCCATGTCGCCATTTACAAGCACTAACTATTACCTGTTCAGGGAACTGGTAGGTTTCCTGAAGATATTTTCCCTCACCGTAGTATTTGACGCATTTCGTAAATGTATTATTATTACGAAACTATACATCGAAATTCATTTAACTTCTTTTTCATTTGGTACATTCTCAAGCGAGATTTGAACCCTGTACCCACTAATACAGAGTCAAGCCCCAGACGACTGAGCCGCGTCGAATTAATAATGATATAAATACCTAAATAAGTCATGTATGAAACCCTTCATGAATGATAACTACAAATGTAAATTGCAATATGCAGTGAATAAACTATTTTTCATTCTTTCTTTCTTTATGTATGTATATGATAGCAGATTGACAAAAGGAATATATATTAGTGAAGTGGAAGGGCGGTTACGTAGGGGCTGGCCTAATAAGACATATAACAGTCAAATAGACGCTATATTGAAAAAAGGTGGCGTTAGGCGTACCTATAACCGCCGAGAGTGTATGAGAAGATGTATGAATGTCAATGAAGCGAAAGTGGTCTGTCAGGATCGAGACAAATGGGGATCTGGGATCTCTGCCTACCCCTCTACAGGGAATCAGGCGTGATGAGTATGTATGTAGGTATGGCTCAGGTATTATGTCTATAAGGTTATCTAGGTAATGTCTATCACTATTCCTAGGCACCTAATGATATTTGTCGGGTGATATCGTGGTAGTTGCAAGAGATAACTGTCCCTAGTGCCCGAGAGAACAGGTCTCGTGAACTAAATGCCTATCTCCAGTTGCCTTGGGGGATTACGGAGGCTGTGGAGTCGAGATCTCAGAGCAAAATATACTTGAATTCATGTCCATGACATGGCCATTGCAACATGGCTGAAACGTCGGGTAACAAAGGTAATACTTTGTTTATAAAACATACGTGATAAGTCCCGATTTTTTGTCTCTAAAACATATTATATTTATTTTATAGTCATACATTAATATGAGGTTCTCAACTAAAGTTGTACAGAGGGAAATGGCAGACCAAAAGAGCAGAAAAACTATAGTTAAAAGAGTTTGTCGAGTACCAAGAAGTAAAAAAATACGTCACTTTTCAACATTATAAAAATGCATTAAACTTCCTTTTACGCCTCATGCAACATGTGTTATATGTAAACTCAGTTGCCACCAAACAAACAGAACAACTGTTGTGCATTACGTTATTATAAATACTTATATCAAAGTCAACTAAGTCCGTAAAAGGATGAATAAGAAAATATTTTATTGACAAAAACTTAGTATGCAAGGCAGTATCAATTTTGACAACAGACAAGCTCCACGCCATCTTTTGGCCAAAATTACAGGTCAGTTAAAACCCGTCGGTATTTAGGGAGACTGGGTTCCCCGTATCGTTTAGGCATGCGTGTCCCATCACTGTGATTATGCGAACAAATCTCTTGTAATTTCACTCCGTGTATGCTAATACGAGAAACCTTTTTGCCAAGAGGGTTTATGTCATTCGAAACTCCATAATCGGCTATGTGACATCTTAATCCATTCGGATCCATTGAATCTGGATTGATACTGACAGTTATTTATTCAGTTTTGTTACACAAATAAATGTTTACGAGAGAGATAATGGACTGTAAACCCATTGCCAATATCAGAATAAAAATAATTAAATGTACATCACAAACACCGAAAATATAAGATTTGTGTTGAAATGGAATTATTTTGGTGTAATTTGAATTCTAATTGCGTGGAATTGTAATTTTTGCACACTTGTCCTTTCTAAAATAGTTCCTTCTCATCCCTATTCTTATAAGGCATATATTTAAGGTATAATCTTATATATGATATATTTTATCCTAAATAATTTGATACATGCGAGTATGTGTAATTGGAAACTTGGGAAATTATGGATTATTGAACAAATTCCATACCTAACAACGTGAAAAAAAAACGACGTAAATTCAATTACTTAATACGTCATCCGCTACAATGCACGTAGAGATCCCGCCACATAAGGTGGCAGTAGCCAAACTTGGAACTAAATTTGACGTTACCGCCATTGCGTGTTATTTTGTATGAAAGGTAAATTTAGTATTACCAGCGTTGTGGTTTTTGCCCACTCTTTGTAATTTTTATGTTTGTTAAGGGTGATTATAATAAATTGATTTCCGGAGTTTCTTGTTAGTTCTTCTCCAAGCTAGGGTCTCCGCTGATTTAACCTCGGTAAAAAATATGTAAAGACAATGCTCTGTACCATGTTTGAAATAATAGTTTTAAGAGATTCGCGATTTATACTCATGATATAAGATATAAGGGTGTGTATAAGATTGATTGCAGCTGTGGGAAATCCTACGTCGAACACACTAAACGGTCTATTGCGGACAGAGTGAAGGAACACATAATATATGTAATATATAATAAGAAGGATAAGTCCCGTTAATTATTAATCATGTTTGAAATAGTTTAATAAACATATTTTGACTTTGATATATTAATTTGTTTTATTTGAGTTTATAGCTCTGCAACCAAAGACCGTTACAAATGAAACCTATAATGTATCGAGCCGTATGGCACACTGAGTGCTAGTTTTGGCGTGTTTACTGGTAACACTGAATTACGCGACTGTGGCGACGCCTCCAACTGTCACCTTATGTGGCGGGATCTCTAAGAGCTTTTTATAAGGTAAGCAAAAATGTCATAACGCAATACCGTCGTATTAACTCGAATTTTGTTAAGAATTTATTACTGAGCCCTTGAGGAAAACATCTCATGTCTGCTTTACAGGAAATATATTAAAATTGCAATGTCAACATTATGGAACATCTGCGAAGAACGTGGACGCTGTATTTGAAAAGTATCAGCGTAATAAATTAGATTAAGGTAGTTGCTATCAAATGCATATGTATACACTCACGTCATTTTATTAATCTTTGCTTATACGGAAAAATATAAGAATGAGTTTTCGTCACTTGTATACTATTGTTGCAGTGAAACATGCAGGATATTAGGAATTATATATCATATTTTGTATATTTAGTTTCTTTATAACCTCTTATATTAGACCGATAGAAGGTTATGTTCTATTAAAGAAGCTAGCAAGAAACTTTAAAGCAATAATATTATCTAAGCTGATAAATGGTGAACGATTTTTTATAATAAACCTTTTTACAAGTATAACTTAGTTGCTTGCGTTCTATCCTTTGATGTACGAGCATCAGAGTAAAAACCTAAGAAAACTTAAGCATGATAATCGTCCTCGTCATGCAAAATATAATACGTAGTCGGATCTCGGGAGAACGGGTGCCCGTCGTGGTGGCTTCGAATTAATTGTAACTTGGAATGGAACAGTGTTTTGCTGAATCCAAATTGCTTTGAAACACGAATGCTGAGCACAAATAGAACCTAACTGCAGTTTTATGCACGAATTTTGCTAAAGTGCTTGTGGTTTTTAGTTGAATCCATGAACGTTGACGTCACAGTTAGAGAAGTTTTGTATGCACCACAAATTCCAAGATATTTACTTATTAATTATTGATTGTCATTGTATTCCCTTTGGGTGGGACATTAAGTAAAGTATTATTATTATTAACGGGATTGTGATGGAGTTATGACATATTTGTGACACGTTGTTAGACGAGTTTTCAATTACACTTGAACCTTTAGTCTTCAAAGACCTGCTGGAAAATCAGAGAGGTATCTACTTATTTATCTCAATGCTTTATTAATTCATTGAAATCATGTTTTATAGGGATCCTAGTTTGTTAAACGTGAATATGTATTAAGGTATGGTAGGTTATGTAGTTGTATACTAGTTGATTTTTACGTTGTGTTTCTGTCTTTTGCGAATGTTGTAACAATTATTTATTTGTATATCTTAGAGTGCTTATATTTCAACTTCAGGTACCTCAACCCCACACAGTTATGGAGCCAAAGCCAACATTTCGATCGTACATCCGCACTGATTTACATTTCAAAGGGATGTATCTGCGCGATCAGAAACTCGTTCAATCCTCATTGACACCAATTGACTGGGAAAATTCGGTATTTTATAAAGCCTACATACAATGAGAACTACCAGGTCGAAAGGACCTCAGATCCTCTTCCAAATCAATTGGAATAAATGATAGAAACATTAGTTAACATGGTTGCAGAGGATTTTTTACAAAACATGATTTTAATTACTAGTATTTATATCAACTCATTATTGAATATCCTACCTACAATTACATTTATGTGCTAAGAATTAGTGCCCAGAAGTATGCTGATACCAACAATCCAATTGTCAATCCTCCAAACACAAACTAAAAATATTCTCATATATTTTTAACTTCTTCTCACATACTGTCTAAGGATCCAAACCCACAAAATTCCTCTACAAAATAGCTCTAAACTCACCAGCTTGTCGACTTTGAGCCTTAGTACGCCTGCCCACTGCTGGTGACACCAAACTCAGAGCTCTGTCCGCCCTGGCAGGGGTCAACAGCGCTGGTGGCGAGGGGTCGGAGTGCCTGGCGCAGATCGCTGCTTCCACTATACTGTCAATGCTGGCTGAACGTGGCAGCTGGTTTGAGGAGTCGCGTCTGAAACGAGGAAATAAATACATTATGCCCGTTTCTGTAAAGACAGATGTCATGGATCCCGATTTGTCGCGATCCAGACAAACACTTTCGCTTCATTGAGAGACATATTGCGTCATATGTAAGCTCGGTGGTTATAGGTGCTTCTTACACCACGTTTACGGTCAGACTGTCATATAAAGAGAAAATGTATATAAGTAGTTAGTGTAAATAATATGCTACTATTGATCTTTCTTTTTGGTGTTTCTTATGTACATAGAGTATTGAACGAGTTAAAATTCTATGTATATCGTTAGTTTCCATATGAATACTTATTTAATATAACTACCCACCAACCAAACCCACTTTTGTAAGATTATTATTAGTACATGTATATATGCATTACGATAACTATGCCTTACGGGGTAGTGAGAGGAGCACGGCTCTACAATTACGTAGTAAGTGCTATATGGGAACATCTAGCCTACCATTTCACCAGATAATTTGCACTCAACGTAACAAACAAGTACTACCTATTACGGCAAAGGGGCTCTTATAAAAGTATATAAGGACAGTTACGTAACAAAAAAGAAATTTTCGGAATGCACCAAATATAGTGAAAGGAAAACATTGTGAGGAAACCTACTAATAGTTTCAGTGCTTGTTTATGGCGACACCGCTCATTACCTTTTACAATAGGTGATGACTATCTCGTGAACATTTGCGAAGTAGGTACATATGTACAACATCATACATTAAAAAGCGAATGTAGCCTACTGGCAAAGACCTCTGACTTCTTCGGCCTTATGTACGAATCCCGGATCTGGCATGTACCAATTAATTAAATAAAAAAAGTTTTTCATTTGACCCAAATAATTTGAAGTTGCTAACGGCGAGGGAAGACATCGTAAGGAAACATACTTACGTTGTACTGTCTATCTACTGAAACGTGGGCTTTGAGTGACTCATCGCTAAAATGTCTTAGAAATTTCCAAGATAGGTACACAAGTTTCTAACTTCTCCGCCACCATAAAATGGAAGTATGTATATCAAAGTCATGAAACGTATGTTATGTTCGTTTCATACATACATCACTTACTCCCAATTGCGTAGCTAGACACTCGAACAACGGAAAACCTTGCAGGGGATAATGCTCATTAATAATATATGTTAGTTTATGTATAAAACACCATTCAATAATGAAATGACGTCACTTTGATACAGATTACCCACTTTGCTGATAACAAGATTAAATACTATTGGAGAGTCGACAGAGCGTCGCCAGTTACACGTCTATTTGCATTTTAATAGAGACTTTTAGTTTGACGATTGCAAAGTTCTCACTGGAATGCTGAATAGGGATGTCTTTGTAATGGAAAAAGTGCTGGAGTCTGCTACTAACGCGTTTTAGCACAATCGTAGTTCAATGTCACTTCAGTAATAATGTGAAGTTTGTAGTGAAGTGTATTAGGTGAAGTATATGTTATTAGGAACAGTGTCAAAATTCCCGTTAAAATGGAAAAAAACTTACTTTTACTATTCCACGAACAAATTACACTGTTACTGAAGTGAATACGAACTAATATTATGCAAAAATCATTAGTGAAATTTGGCTCCTGGTATTGGATTAAAAAGTAAGCAACTGCCATGTTCTGTTTTCTAAGGTTTAACTCATTAAGGAACTATTACTTATCTATGATAATATTTTTGAGACTAACACACTTCATGACTTGTGAATACTGCCCTGCTAATTAAAAACGCAGTACTTGTTTAATAGCAGTTCGGAGAAAAACGCGTGAAACACATTTTTGGTTATTTACGTAAGATGCAACGTGTTTCTTGAATATACAATTAGATAAAAAATTAAAAAAAAATCAATCTTTTACAGGACATATTTTTTTATTGAAATTTGCTCGCCTCTATGAAATAATGTGTATTACTGCACTTTAGCTTAGCATATTGTAAAGTGATAACTAGCTCATAACTAAGCAAAAATGCAGTACTTGCGCTAATTACTGCATGCCTGGCACTTGCATGATACTGCATTCATTGTAAGCATATATTTATGATTTCTTGTCTTATGCTAAAGTTAAACTGAAGTTTAATAATTTTGTTATATAATTTTTTATTTTTATGTTATGTAAAATACTGCATTTTAGTTTAGGATTTCATAGATTGGTGTTAGATCAAAATGCAGTAATCGTTGCAAGTACTGCAATTAGGTTTAGTTATGTATTGCAAATACTGCGTTAATTTCTAGTACATGACTATTACCGCACTTCTCTTTAGCACAGTCTTCTTTTTCATGCAATTACGGCAAATTAAATTAAAAAAAAAACCATATTTGTAGAACAAAATTATTATTTTTTAATTTTTACCCTGTTACTTAAGTCTTAAGAAGGCCAATTCCGTAAAAAAGTGAAATTGGATAAATTGTCGATTGCCGCGTTCTTGATTAGCAGGGCAGAATAGACTCCCATGTTTTTATTGTGGCGGGGTAGTCAAAGGCTGAAGTATCCATCTCCGAAATGTCCTAGGCATGTACAATATTAATGAGTATTTTGGTCCTTTTTGTTCTGTGCACGTCTTTACTATATATATACGTATGTGTGTACATTAGGTTACAATATATAAATTACCTGTTAATAATTGTAACTGCAGATCGAAAGTAATATGTATAACATTATAACCTTTACTCGTGTCTCTTATCAAGATGAAATGTGATATTACCTAGGTCTTTTTTGCCACCTTTATAATCAAAATATTCAAGAGTCGTGTCGTACTAAATATGAATATCAATATCAGTGAGATCATGTTCTGGGTCTCAAATTCTAATGCTAAGGATGTGATTGGAATATCTGATAGACTCCCAAAACCAGTATTTTTTAAGTAAATTAGAAGAGGTTTATAAGTGGGTTTCGAAGATTAACTTATTATAGTATTTAGTTAGTAATTTTACAAAGTAATCATTTTGTATTCTTACCTAAATTTTTACCCTAAGAAAATATTATTTATACCTCGGAGTAGGTATAGTATTTTTATATCTGTAACCGTGCGAACAATTTATTACACAATTTATTCCAATTTTGTAATAAGTATATCTGTGTTAACTTTATAGTTTACTAAATTATTTTTTACTTACCTTTTTTGTAATAAGTCTAAACTTTATCACATCCTTATCACGACATGTTTGATTTTCACCTACCTAGCAATTTCATTACTACATCCATATGACAAATGGGAACGCCTGCAAAAGCGTGAATAGCAAAATACGCACGAGTGGGTTGCGATAACAGAGACGAATTCTTATCACAGGCGCAAGCTGTTTATTCCGAATACTCGATCAGAGACATTGTTATTCAGGGAGCGTGTCCTTCTTACTCAATCCCAAGAACTTAGGGTTGCTGATCTCTTTTGTAACGTTATCTAATAAGTCCCCGCCATACTGGGCCTCATGTAATATCAGAAAGTAACGACATAATAATAGGAAGGGTAACATCATGTATGCAGTATATACAAAATGGCATAATTGGGAAAGAAATTGTTTTATAATCCTTGCTTATGTATATAAAAGAACACTTCTCATGAGTTTGTATGTTTGATTATATATTATTTAGGTTACCTTTATGCAGGTCAATGATAATGATAAGAAATCCTTACCTACATTAAATCAAATATTCTTCCTTAGATTTCCTTTTTGGAGCAAGTATATTAACTATTGCTATACTTAAAAAAATATTCCATTGTATGTATGTGTATAAATAAACGCGTTCACGACGATTAACCCTTGCAGGGTACTCAGAGGTTCAGATTACTCTCCAATTGCGAAGTATGTATTTATTGAAATATTCTTGCAGTAATACTAAGTCATATACGAGTCATGAATTTTTTTATAGTTACAAGACAGGTGTCACAACCCTACCCACTAAACCTTTCTACTTCATTAGTACATTCAGATCAAGATCGTGCGTCATGACACGTGGAATGGAACGGAGTATGAGAAACGTAAATTCTACCAATATTGGCTGTAACATAAATCGGATACAAAATATCGGAGATTATGTAGTGCACCAGATTTTGTTTATGGGACGAGGTTAGTGTAATGTTGTACGTGGCGAAACGAAGATGTTCGATTGCTTTTAAATCAGAAGAAAATCTTTTGTTTTATTTTTTTGTTAGTTTATTTTACGTAATATGCACGTCCATATTCCAAAATGGTTCATTGAACATGAGTCCGTATAAAATTTTGAGTCATTTTTTCTGTTCTTGTGAATGATGTGCTTTAACTAGCTAAATGCCCGAAATACGAGTACATATAAAAGCCTTTCTTCGTTGTATTTATATGGAGAGATAGCACTATAAACTTGAATAAAACGAATTTTGGCAACAAAATACCACTAAGGACATCTATATTATAATCTTCATAAACCTTTTAAATAAAATTAAATCCTGCTGGCAAAAATGAAGCATCCATTCTTCATAATCTGATCCGTTGTTAGGATTTGATAACAGAAAGAAATCTAATCAGAGACTCAGCGACGGACCACCATAAATCTTGATTACGGCCGAATGAGAAATGCGGGCCGCGAACAACTCTACAATGCTGCTGCGGACTGTTCGTGTAAAACTCTAGCAGTAAAAAAATACTCAATTCTTAAACAGTAAAGAACTTTGATTAGTAGAACTGGTTCAGTGGCCATAGAATGACTACCTTCGCAATTACGAAGATGGAAACCTGAACCTCGGACTATCCCGCAAGTGTTAATTGACGTGAATACGATTGTTTTTTATCTGTGTAGTAGAGGATGACTATTTCTTATTTATAAGCGTCCCAAGCAGGTTCGTAGTGGAATAGAAAGCAACCAGATGTCATATTAGTCAATGATGCACTAACGAACCTATGTCTCTAGTACCTATGTAATACGGTAGGTATCTATGTAATAAAAAGACAAATTATCGATATAATTTGTTGTCTATATTTTTCAGTTAATTATGTATGAAATTTGATGTTTTTTAAGTTTAAGCCTGCAATAAGAATAAATATCATCATTAATAACTACTGTTGGCCAAATCTTGTATCAAATCCTCTATGACATGTTACATTAACATAGTACCTATAAATTCCATTCCTTGATGTACAACGGTCTTCACTAGAATCAATAACATAACAATAAATAAAAAGGTATTAAAACGGGTCTTGAACTATCCTGATCTCTTTATTACACCCTAATGTTCAGAGCAATAACTAGGTAATACTTTCTTCAAAATTTCAGTTTCGAACCCTCGAAACCCTGAGTGAAATGGGAACAAACCGTGACGCGACGAAAACCCCGCTGTCCTAAAATGTTCTTGGCGGAAATTGGAACATTCCATACCTACTTTGCAACATAATAAATAAACTGCCAAGCGTAAGGATTACGGTGGAAACCCTTCAAGGGATGCCCGTGACCTGCAGTAGGAATAAAGTGAACTGTAGTGGAAAAGGTATGAAGGAAGATTAAGATGTATGTTTAGTTTGGTAAACTGCATGTTTATATTTATTCATTCACGATGGTGAAACCCTTTCGGGGAAGCCAAAGGTTGAATGTACACCTTTAACTAGTATTTAGTTAATCTCACCCACTTTTTAACCCATATAGACCTAGCGTACCGTATGTGGTACAGCAACTTTGTAAAATTATTTTGTTTTACTTACAAAACAATGAATGCATTATTCAGTTATGAGAACCGCACCGAAGTGTTAGTTAAACATTAGTTGTGTTACAAAGACGTTCTGTGCAAGTGATTTTGAGCAATCACCGATATTTCGTGGAAGAAATTATAAAAATATTGGACCATGTCTTCGAAGAGGTAAGTCTCACATTATTTGTTATGTAATGTATTATTTGTTGGTGTTTCTATGAAGTATAAGATTCAAATTGATGTTGTAATTGAAGGAATTTATACCTACATTATTTTTGCAAGAAATACTGAGCCCTCAATTAGGTGTACCGTATACGGTACGGTAGGTCTAAGCACGAGCAACATGTGACTAAACACTACTGTTGTTTTTATTGTCTAAATCTTGTGTTTTGTTGTTTTAGATCATTGACACTTCATGAGATTGCAACACTTCTTGCGGAAGATGATGATAATAGCAGCCAGGGAAAAGATTTTGATATTTTTATACTACCTCCTGACACCGTCAACGATGATCAGACTGACGAAGACTCGGGTGATGAAGATACAGTCAACATAAATAACTTGCCCCCGAGTTTGCTTCGAGCCCCAGCGGAGCTTGCAGCATCTGCTTCTTCAGACGAGCCAGAAAATAAAGACCGACACCGTGACGAGTCTAACCAACCCTTACAAAAACGTGGTATGACGTATAACTGGAGAAAACAAGACATACAACCTAAAGACCACATGGCACCTAAGAAACCACATTTCATCATGTTCATCATGGCAACCAGTTCATCATGTTTCCCTTGAAAGAACGCCAATGGAATGGTTTTCTTTGTTGTTTTCTGAAGATATCTTTGAGTTACTAACGATGGAAACTAATAGATATTTGACCCGAAAACTTCTTCCTGGTGATGTCAAGATGGAAGAAATGAAATGTTTGGTTGGAATTTTGTTAGTCAGCGGCTACAGTCAAGTAAACAGATGAAGAATGTACTGGGAAAATGTGCCAGATTCAAGAAATGAGTTGATTGTTTCCGCCTTGTTTAGAGATAGATTTGCACTCATTTACTCCAACATTCATGTCGCTGATAATATGAACTTAGACGGATCCGATAAATTTGCAAAAGTGCGCCCAATGCTAAATCTCTTAGTATTCAAGTTCCTTCTGCATTGTCCGCATAAGGAGAATCACAGCATTGTTGAGGCTATGGTACTGGACCCAGTCGGCCTTCTTCAATAACATATAATGATTCTCGATATGATGGTAAAGACCACTATGTGACCAAGCAGGAGAAAAGAACCAGGTGTGGACAATGCCACAAACAATGCCCGACGAGATGTGTCAAGTGCAATGTCGGTGTTTATGTGGAATGTTTCATCAAATTACATACGAAAAAATGAATAAAAGTTCCTATGAGAAATCTTTGGTTTTGCTTTCGCATAGTCCTACCGTACCCTATATGGTACGCCCCCCCTGAGCCCCCCTATTTAAGGAATATTTTTTTAAATATTTTTTTCATTACTCTTGAACTCTAATTATTACGATTTCCTTAAGTAAACTCATTTCTGTCGCAAAAATAGTTACCGGTCTAAATGGGTTAACTTAATAATCAGCATCTAACGTGACAGGATGCCAACGTATACAGATTTTTTTAGAATCAGGCTGGTTTCTTCACTCAAATCAAAAGCACATGGAAATCTAGATGATCACCTATTCAGATCTTTATCACAACCGCGTAGCTATATTTCGGTGATTGAGTCTTTCTCTCTCTCTTTCTCAAAAATATATGTCAGTGTGGCTACGATCGTTGCATTTTAACTAATAATCATATCATAATTGTAATTTGTCTAGTCAATTAAAAATATAACATACATTACGTCCATCATTAAGATTCAAACCTTTCAGGATGGATAAAACCTCGAATACATGTAATCCCTCAGCTATTTGGATAATGTAAGTACATTATTCAAACTTAGTATCGTACTAACACCGGATGAGGTCCTGAATATAGGAAGCACAGTGAGCATATTGAATCAGGAAGTATGCTTGAGACTACGAGTATATCAAGTCATGCCTGAACGAGCGCATAGATATGTTACACTAATGTGGTGTATGAAACTTACTTCGAACCTAATACAACACAAATAATAAAGCACAGATAGTATAAGGCTAAAGTTTGCACAGTGACAACGTTGTGAATTACAACGGACTTGATAATATGTACAAAAATTTAGGTATGATAATGTTAGAAATCACTGAAATGGTGTAGAAAACAATATTATAAAGATCCTTACCAGCTCCATTTTAAGGAACGGAATATTCTACACAATTTTACTCACCTCATTTTATACAATAAAAATTAAAAAAAAAACATTAAAAAATAGGATTACTTACATATTATTCACAGTACTACTTCCTCACAAAAGTTATATTTGGTACATTTGATTTTCGTGTTTAACTGAAAACCTGTATTCCCTAACAATAATAAATAGTAGTGTGAAAGTCACTTACTTTCTAATAAAAGCGAACCATTTCAATTTCTTAATTAATATTTTCATTAATATTAATTAAGAAATTGAATGAAATGAAATGAATGAAATGAATTCATTAATATCTTAAGTGCGATGGGAGTCTACGTTTTTGTTAAGACCACTCAATAATTTGAAGGTAAGTTATTGAATGGTTCAAGTAATGTTTGAATTATGTGAAATTCCCGTCTTCTAATTAATAAGATTTATTGCTCTATAAAAGGACACCCTTTTCTCATCCAAATATCTTTCCTTTTAATGAGCATTCTCACACAACTCAAGTATAGATACATGTTGAACCAGTTATTTCTATTGTAATTTGGGTAGTAATTTGACTTTTCAAATCACTAGACCGAAAGGAAAGGCAGGTGTGACGAAACTAAGAAAATAATTATTATAACATATTCCACCTAAATCTATGTGTCTTTTGACTACTAGAATACAATTAATGACTTTATATACAGAATATTTAGATTGTGTAGTTGTATATGCCTTAAAATGAAACTAATTGGAATTTTATTACTGAACTTTTCGACGATCGTAGTAAAATATTCCTCATGATGAAATACTCTGGCAGAACTCACGATGAACACTCATAGCAGAAATTCATGAACATGTTATGGTTAATTCCACTTCAAAGTTTAGTAAATATTTTCATCGCTAACCAGCGCAATAATTTCTAATGAACTTAGTTAATGTGATGCAGTGTATAAAGTAGTTTGTTTCGTCTTAAACTTTTAGCACCACTTTGTTTCTCGGTTGAGGAGCGTTTGCTCTTAATACTACCAAGTTTCTAAAATTAATTAGTGTTCTGAGGATGAAGTATGAAATGTTGAGTTCCTTGATGTTTAAAACGGGGAAATAATTTAAATATTTGTAAACGAGTTTGTACTGAACACAAAATGTTTAATGGCAAATACTCGCATATAAAATTCTAATAAACCCTTTAGTAGAAGATGCCAAAAAATAATATGGGTCATATATGAGAGAGTGGATGGATAAAAAAGTAAGATAGGCTTTTTTTGAAAAAGATGTTCATGAAAACATATCGAAATAGAATACTTTTTGTATACAGGGTAGCGCATTGAAAACGGTCAGTATGGGAAAGTCTGAAACTATGAGAGATACGAAGATTTGTTGTTAGAAACCATGTCACCGATTTTGATAAAAATAAAAACTGCATTCATACTTTCTTTGAAAAAACAACTGTATCCAGTACGGTTGCTTTGAAAAAAATAACTTGCCATTTTCACTTTTTCTTTTTAAATATCGATTGTGTAGGTCTTAAGCTGTAAATGCCTTTATGAAACATGATGACCAAAATGAATAAAATGCATTGTTTTGGCATACTTTAGTTTATCATCTTCGTATCTCTTATAGTTTCAGTCATTCCCATACTGACCGTTTTGAATGCGCCACTCTGTATAGCGATTATGGTGGAAAAGATGCTTGAGAAGGTCATAAGCTGTACTTTATTTTCTTAGTCCCTTTTATATCACCGAGTAAGCTTTTACAACACAGGGTAGAATATGCTCAATTGATCCACATACATTTAGTATACCTACTATTAAGCTAGTATTAAACTAATAAAGAGCACATCCATTCCAAATTAATGGACTTGCTGATTGGAACAATAGCGTGAAATCCAATTAAATTGGTTAATATTTTAAATCGGTTCGGCGCAATGTGGCCTCGTTCGCTGCAGTGACATAGTTAACATATGGAATTTAATTAAAGCACTCAGCTCCTAGCACATGATTTATTGCGAATCCTGTTTTAAACGTTCGGCTCACAGAGGGCGTGACCCAGTGTTTGCAAAAGGGTTCGATCCCCAGGAAACTTTGTATACTTATATGTACATAGTGTAACTTGTAATACGCATCACATTAACAGTAAAAGAAACATTCTTAAAACTTGATTTTTCAGAACAGGCAAGAGTCCGTGCCTACAATATGGCACGTGAAGTTGTAAATGATAAGGATTAAGTTTTCAAAAGCGCGTAGACCGTCCCTGAATGACGCTTCCGCCAGCCATACTTTTTGTCACATAAATAAGTAAAAATTAAGACTAGCATAGTCTTTAGTATTGTTTCGTCAAGATTAGGATCAGTACAAAATTTTGATCGCCATTCATATCTATAGAGACACCATAATATATCAGTGAACCAAACGTCAGTATGAATCTTATTGTTTCATGAATTCGAGAACAACTTGTGTAGTCGATATGTTGGAGACTAGTAATTTATCGAGAATCTTTTTACTCTAGGGAACACTTAGTGTATTGGAAAGCAACTATCATCTGTCACTACCTGAGTAATAAGTTCCTAGGCCATTAGCTAATTGAACCTCACTAGTATTACTTATATATCACACTCGATTTTTAGAGAACAGAGATGTCGAATACTTGTTTGTAATATAAGAAGTACTCTTAAATAAATTATATAACAGTACAATACGGTAAGTAAAGTGCAAGTGGTTTGTCAGGATCGGGACAAATGGGGATCTGTGATTTCTGCCAACTCCTCTACAGGGTATCAGATGTGATGTGTATGTATGTAATACTCATAGCTACTAAAACTTACGTTTTTTAACATCCATAAGACTACATTCACACTCAGTTCTAGGTCTCGTCCTAAAGCGTATGACACAAAATGGAATCTGACTATACCCAACACCGAAATTACTAGAAAACCACCACTTCTTAAAGTGTCATCAACCCTTAAAACGTGACAGGAATAAAATCCAAAGTACTGTGCGCTTCAATCAATAAAAAACTAAAACCAATATAGAGAGTCGACGACCGACCCGGTCAGTAACCGGATTACCCGGATCAAGGCTTTTCAGGTGTCCTAAAGCTCGTGGAATGCAAGGGGTTAAATCCGGACCTGAGTAATACAGTATTTCACATTGCTATGTATAGATTTGTCAGGATCGTGTCAAGTAGCGATCGATAGCCTCTGCCTATCCCGTTGGAGACGTTGAGGCGTGAATATATGTATGTACTTTGCTATGTCACAGATCTAAATTTATAATTGGGTAAATAGACAATGCCACACAGATTATACGAGACAAATTAAACTTTAAATAAATAGTAAGCATTTAGGTCTTAGATTATCTGCTGAAACATGCATTCGAATTGGTCAAACATAAACAATTCTACAGCTCTTGTTGTAGTTCTTGGGTTCCATGGTTCTATAAGTTCATGTGCGTACCTCTAACAACCCCACAAAGCAAATTAGTCGTGAATAAGGTCGGGTAGTTTTACATTCATTTTTCGCTTCAACGAATTTAGCACGTGAACACGCTACTATCGAGTTATACTAGCTAAAATGCCTTTAAGTCACGTCCCTGTTGTGAAATAGAATCTAGAACAAAAAAACTAAAAGGTTAGCGAAACAGTTTTGCTTATGTGGCCATAGAATTACTACCTCAGCTTACCGAGATGGATACCCGAACCTCCTACAAGAGTATATGTTCGTGTCTGCGTTTGCCTTTTGTCTTTGAAAAAAAGGAGCCCAAGTCTGCTAATGCGTTTTAGCTCAATCGTAACTCATATCACTTCATTGGTACAATGAAGTTGGTAGTGGATAAACAAGTGTCAAAATTCATCATTGATGACGTCAAAAGTGTCAAAAATCGGCGTAAGAATGGAGTAATAGGTCACTTTTACTGTTCCAGTAGGAACTTTTACTAAAGCAATATTTTGTAAAAAGCATTAGTGAACTTTGGTGTTTAATTTCCTGCAAGGGTATATGATCCAGCGTTTGTCTTGTATCTTAGCGAAACCGTACTATAGTTGGCAAAAGTTTTATCCTCGAGAGAACGTGTGACATAATAAGGAAGACACCTGGAGTGGAAGTCCCTTCCCCACGTAATTGTTGACGTGAGAATCAGTGCAGCAAGGGAAAACACTCAGTGCCACTCTGCACTGTATTATTGAATCATGGAGATAGAAAATGGTTTAGCAGGAGTGGAATGCTGAGCAGACTTTGTATTATTTTAAAGGTACATTTCCACGTGGTTATATAGAGTAAATTATAATACTTCTTGTTGGTGTAAAGTCAATAAACGAAAATGAAATCTATTATAACAAGAGACCGACTTATTTGGAATTAAGAAAGCTTACTTACTGGGCTCATATTGGGCTGTATCCTTCATTAGTCTTGTAATCTGTCTGTTTTAATCTAGTGTAGAGTCATTTAAGATATGATTTTTCGTAAACATATAACTGTATGGACCAACAAACCAATGTTAGCATATATTTAAAGAACAAATGAAAGATTGTGCTTATCGAAGAATATTTAGTACGAGATGGATATAAAAGTAAAATTAAACTTATTTCAATAGACGTGTAGGAAAAACACTGAGATTTTATCTAAAGAAAACTCTTTTAAGATTCACCACGTGTAGCGATTGATGTACACTATCAACTGAACCGTAAGAATTTTTCCTGTCCTGCCAGTACCAAATCAACCCTTCCACGAATTCAGAAGGGACAAAAGTCGCAACATATATCCTTAATATTCAAATCCTTAATCCCTTTCAGGGTCAGCGGATACATGGAGACACAATAAATATCCCCTCGGTCATATCTCGGAGAACTATAAAGGCTATGACGTTATTTATATAGATTATAATTACATACATATATATTTAAGCCTACGCGACCCCAATGGGATAGGCAGAGTCTATCAATCCTAACAACGATCCTAATAAATCTATCTTGTTTCACTCACACCATTAACTATCTCATACATGCTCTTTTTTCTTCACACTACGTATCCCCGCCTTGAGAAGAATGTCTCCAATATGATCTGTATATTCTACACGGCTCACCCCGTCCAGCTCTACCTTCCAATTTTTACAAAAAGAATCGATTATGCTAAAGTCCAGTTCTATCTTCGACTTTGACTTTATTGATTCCTTTAGTAAAAAGTGGAAGATATTATAATAAGAAAAGAAAGTTTATTCATTATAATGTGGGTTACCACATCGAGTATTGATACATAAAACTTATAGCATATCGTATATAGATTCCATCCACTTCTAACTCTTTATTCTAACCTACGACATAATAATATCAAAAGCAGCTAGTATTAGTAGTAGCAATTAATTAACATACCAAAATAAAAGGAACACATTCGTAACCTGTTCATTCACACTTCTTCTACTTGTAACTTTAAAAGCAGTCTCTTGCAGCCCATTCATTTTTCATGTGACTTAATGCGAAGGTTTGGGAACCCTCGAGTTGCTAAAAGCTTTTTCGAGTGCATTTAGACTACGTTCTTAACGACCTTCATGGTCGATAGGACGCCATGGAATAAGATCTAACTGTAAATAGTGACAATAAGAATAGTTAGCATTTAGCGGAGATAATTACTTAAAAGGTTATATTGCAAATAAAGCTAATCTCATTACAGATAGCTCCTAATAGATAGTGCAAATTTATAAGAATACTATTTAATTACATATTAATTGCTTTTATTACACTACAATGGTACCCACAAAAATCTGTGTTGTACATAAGTTGTATTATGACTTTATGTGTGTCTTATACTATTGTTAAAAAGCGTTTTTATTATTATTTATAGTTATTATATATCGTTATTTATAGTTTTTAGTTATTATTATTTATTATGTAAAGACTTTTTAAGCTTCTTAACTAAACTTTATAGCCTACATATTCGTTAGAAAGAATTTTATTTAATAAGTCGAAACTAGTACCACATATCAACCTTAGTAATTCCTGAAATTTCGGAGATGGGCATTCAAGCCCCTGACTACCCCGCCATAATAAAAAAGGGAGTGTATATATACCAGTCGTGAAGCGTATGTAATTCCTGAAATCCGAATAACAGAACGAGTAATTTTTACTTTCCAAATATACCGTGATGGATAACTCAATTATTTCAGTAAATGGTATTTACAGTATGCATTAACATTGGTTTCCTACTATTTGCCCACAGCGGTTGAATGTAGCCAGGCGTAATCAAACCAGGTCCCTCTTAATGAAAAGTAATTCAATTAAAAAGTTACCAGCACCATTCCTGTTCACAAGGACGGTCTGATTGGCCAATCACACGCGTATTGATTGACAGACGGCTTGTGGAGAGTCCTTTGTGACGACGTGTCATTGGCAAAATTATGGCACACTTTGTGTTCATATTTGGAACAAAATGTATTGAAATCCTTAACAGTCCAGTTCAATATGTTCACAAATTTACCGAATTTCTAGTTTTCTCTCAACAATAATCTTAATGTAACGCAAGTCCAGTAGAACTTTGAGTTCTCTCCACTCCTTAAAGGATTAAATCAAATATACTTTTACAAGTCACCTATTTATTGTCTAGTTAAGTTACTCTTACACACTGATGTACAAGAAAAATATTATCCCTCCTAGTAACTCAGCAATATAGGTAAATTTTATTCAAATTGAGTCAAATTTCATACAGGGACGAATACGAAAACGTTCTAGACATCTACTTAAGGCACTTCAGACTTGTATGACGTTACCAAAGAGATGAAAGGTAATATACATATTCATACAGTGTGAAGTCCCTTTAGTTATTCAAGTGCTTGACTAACTCTCTGTGATAACATAGCTTTACGTACTGTTCTAGAACATAAGAGAGATAACATGGTGAGGAATCCTATCTATTCCTCTTGTTAAGTTCAAGATCTATCATGTTTGACATTATAGTGACTCTGATAGTGGTAGTTCTAGGGCTATCCTGAAAAAGTAGGTCTTCAAGTATATAAACACATATATAATGTTTTGGGGATATTGGGTTGCATAAAATCTGTAACACACATAAATCAGGTTGTAAGAATGTAAAAAATTCTACATTATACATCCATATACATCACGCCTGATTCCATGTAGAAGGGTAGGTAGATATGACGGAACCGCATCTGTCCCGATCTTGACAAAGCACTTTCGCTTCATTGACACTCATAATTTATACTCCTAACTACACCCTTTTTCAATTCTTCATAATATATACGAAAAAATGTACCTACTGTGTTCTTAACCTATATTTTATATGTGCTCATAATTTCAGATTGAAACTAATAAAACTATATATTCTCTTATAGTTTCTTTCCAATTATTATCGAACATAAAAACTCTACACAGTTTTGTTTCTCGTTAACAATGTTCCTAAAGTTACTTTTTCTTTCCAATTTCTTGTCTCTCAACTTTCGGATCAACTATCAAAATTACGAACTCAATAAAGAATATTCTCTTGGAAGCTGAAAAATTGTATACGAGTACGTGAGTAAGTTAGTTCCTCTCAGATCGAGTTAGGATTTGCTACAACTTTTATAGGTCAGCGCTTAAATAATGTAAGTCAGTTGAGCTCCAAGTCAATAGAAAATAGGAAAGCGATTATTTACGAGTATTTGCTGCATTTTTTATCAATGTTTTCATAGAGGATTATAGAGTCTTTAATAGAAGATAACCAGATTACTTAAGCAAGGTATATCGTTAAAGATTAAGAGTTTATAGGCAGTTTAAACAATTAGCTATCCAATATCACTGTACATCATATGTATTACTAAACTACAACAAAAGATACTATGTCCTTCGTCCGTCCCCGGAAAATTTGGGAAATTTAGGGAATAGTCTTTATTATCACTTTCTTTTAGTTTATTTTTCTGGAATGAGTCATGATTAGAATGGCAATTACTTTAAGTCCATATTCTGCAGATATAGCATAGATGCACTCATTGCCAACTTTGAACATCAGCAAGACCTACACAGCAAAACTAGTTACAGATGTTCTCTGTACACCCTTTAATGAATAGAGTGATCTGTCCACGTTCATTAAGATCAATGGAGATGCGTCGAATTAAGTCGGCACGTGACGCCTTGCCTTCTTGGCGCGACCATCTGACTGACAGCCGCCATTATGCTAATCAGTTTAACCCGCCACGCGCAAAAGTTTAAGACATTTAATAAATAAGTAAAATCAAATCCATGAAAACGTATATTTTCGCAATTTAAATGCCAAACTCATCTATTTTATGACCAACTCAACACGGAGTTGGTCATAAAAGGTGGTTTTGATGTGAACAACTTCGAAATTCGAAAGATGGACACACGAGTTTCTGATTACCTGATGTCATGTTGTATGTGTATGTAGTAAATAAATAAAATTGGAGCTATTATTCTAAAGGCGGGTGTGTGTAGAGGAAAAATTAAAAGAGTGTGCATGAAAAAGGTACTAGGTAGACAAGAAATTGATGCAAGAGACGTTTGTTAGGTTGCGCAAAATAGTATGTAGGTACTTATAATTTTAGTACCCAGAGATGTAACTAGATATGTTACGCCCTCATGAGCTGTTATCCATTCGGTCACCTTCATTCTAGAAAGACAGCAAATGGCTTATATCAAGTCTCTGACCATCTAAAGCACCTAATAAAATCTCATTCGCAACGACAGTAACAGAATATAAATTTCATGTGGCTCCCCGTTAATAGACGAGTCAGCGACCTTTGTCTTTGGCACACACAAATGTTTGTAGTGCAAAATAAACGGCCGAAAGTGGCTTATACAAATTTGTTCGATGAATAACACATGACTCACTCAGCCGGGTGACACCTCGCGCCGCTGTCAGTTCTCGTTTCACACGCAAATGCCTCCACGGGTTAAGGGTTGGGATCAATAAGGCTTTAGTTCTGATCTCTATTTTAATCCACTCTTTATTATATACATAACTATGTATCGTTTCTTGGAAATATCTACAAATCTTAGGAGATATAAAAAATAAGTTACAAAAATAAGTACAAGTTGGAATTGTATCATCGGACGAAGAAAGGAGCTCAGGTAGAAGTTGTAATTGTATCGTAAAACGAAAGAAAGGATTTAGAATTGGGAGTGCGAACTAGGATTCAGCAATGAATGACTAGTATAGTGTCACAAATATTCTATATCAACACCATCATCACCCCGATAATTATGTTAAAGGTTACCAAAAAGTCGTAACGCTTCCAAAGTTTTGTACAACTCCGAAAGGATGACAAGACATGAAAATATTATTAATTTTTCCCGTCTTTAATTTATAAAAGTAGAATAGGAGGGGGCAGGTCGTGTAGAACTTATACCGATCAAATTGGGGACAGTTTTTTTAGGGGGGTGTACGTATCGTGAAGAACAGAAAGTGTATGTGAAGATAATGGGTGAGTGAAGCAAGAGAGACTTTTCAGGATCGCTCCAGGTTGCGATCGCTAGTCTCTTCCTATCCCGTTGGGGACGTAGAGGCGAGAACATAAAAATAATGTATTATAAAATCAATACACCTATAAGACAAATCATGGAGTTATAATCCTAGACTTGCACGAGACAACTAATCCTGGTAGCATAAATATTTAACAGATCAATAGTCGACTGTCAACCGCATTTCTATTGGCAATTTGCTTAGCCGGTTGTATATCGGATTCGATATTCGACTACGAGAATGTCACTCAAATATGAGAGATACGTATTTATTTTATCCTCTTGCATACAGAATATCATAAATGAATAAAAACGGGATCTTTACCTAAAAAAGACAAATGACAAATGCATTCACGACCATTAACCCTTGCGGGGTAGTCAGAGGTTCAGGTGTCCATCTCCGCAATTGCGAAGTTAGTAATTCTATGGCCACCTCAAACCCACGTGTTGACCAGATATTCAGTACTCAATGTGCCAGTTGGTAAGCCATATCGCCATTTACAAGCAGTAACTATTACCTGTTCGGAGAACAGGTAGGTTTCCTCACAATGTTTTCCCTCACCGTATAATTCATAATTTCAGCATTTAAAAGAGGTAAATAAGAGATACGTATTTATTTACAGGTTATGTTTACCAATTGACTGTTAATACATAAAGATGTGTTAAAATCATCTGAACCTCAATCAAAATCAAAACTCAAAAAAAAAAAATTACTGACAAGCTTTAAAGTTATGCGATTTCGTAGAGCTTCTCATTAGCAATGAATGCTTAGATACTCGTACATCGTAGCAAGCTAGGTAAATCACCTGCGTTTCACATCATCCATACATCTCCGCGTAGTGCTTATAGTGCTAGAAAGTATTGAACTTATAATTAAAAAAAAAGAATAAAAGAAAATACTTTCTACACAAACATATAGTAAATACATAAATAACAATAAAAAAAAGAAAACCATGATGCAGTCAGTGAAAAGATGCTAGTGTATAAGTATTTACGGTAGACCCATAATTTATTTATGCCATTTGTTGCCATATATTACAAATACTTTTCGTGTAGAACAGAATATTGGAGACATAATATTGTTTGTGTGAACCTCCAAACGCTTGTATTTGAAAGATCGATCTTAACAGCGTTTAGGAACATCACATCGCTTCCTGATCTGCATTGAGGAAACATTCCTTACCTAAATTGAATATTGATTATTACAATACCGTATTGGTGCTTTGATGTAAAATTATATTTACAATTTAATAATAATAATAATAATAAAAAGCATTTATTTAAAGCAACAAAAACATACACAATACAAACATTTTACAAATCAAACTTACGAACTAGGAGGTATAGCTTGTGCATGTTATTGTCGCAGCAAAAGGGTTCTAACTCAGCTTGGTATGTTACGTTTGGTGGCAAACGCAACGCTGATATTACGTTAGAACCAACAAGAGGGCAAAATTAACAATAAGAGCTTAATAAACATACATATTAATAAGTGTAAACTATAAATAAATTATTGTGTTACATATTGTAATAACATATTGAAATTATACATACAGTATATAAATGTTTTTTAATGCTTATATTATGTGTACGATACATGTATTTACAAATACATACAATACAAAGATATTCAACGTAAAATATGAGAAAAATTAATGTGTCACAATTACATGTTATTGTCCAGTCAACACAGTGTAGCGGCCGGATCGGGGGGCAACGTTGGGAGCACACGCCTCTTTTTGCTGGCTGAGGAAATGTTCCTTGAGTAACCGTTTTAGTTTTGGCTTAGACGTTACCTGCCTCATCGGTGGGGGGATGTTATTCCAGCACTTAGAGGCGGCGTACTTGAAAGCACCCCTGAAGGCAGTGGTGCGGTGTCGGGGCAAGATAATTATTACTTACTACAAGGCTTGGCTGTCCGTTTCTACAATTCACGTTACTTGATTATAATGAATAAATACATATACATTCACTTGGATACGTGATAATATCTCTAAGGTCACTTTTTAGCAAAAATACATTTGATATTTAAAATTTGACATAACCAGTTTCTACGAATACGAGACTACGAAAGAAACCTATCAAAGACAATTGAGTGACTTAAATACAACTTTTATCTCTCAAGATTCTGATTACGCTCATAATTATTTGCATACATAAATACATGTCCTTTAATCCCATTGAGGGGTGGACAGAACCTCCTATATCTCCTAGGTTACTTATCAGCATGAATACATAATATATTAAGTTCTTTTTATCTTCAGTGACATACTAAAAAGATAACACCAAATATTATGTATTTAAAGCTGTAGTTAAAACAAAACCAGCGACTGAAATTAAAACATTGAAGATTTTAAGTCAATGATTTTTCACTTCAATTCACAGTCCCAGTGGATTGTTCAAGCTACATCTCAACTTTTCCTTCGGTCTTTGGCAATATGAACTTCGGACAGTTATTAAAAAGTTATTTATTTGAAGAGTTCTATTGAACACCTTTGAGTTTTCGCGATCTATACGAGAGTTTAATTGTTGTAGTCTATCGTTGTTTACTAATAAGATAACATAATTGCTAAACCTTACATTGCCTTTTGCAGATAAATAACTCAATACCTACTGTCTTTTTCCTCATTTTTTATAAGTTTATTTTCATTAAGATATTTATATAAATTTATCTCTGCTATAAATAGTATCTTATCCATCAGTCAGATCTGACGTTTTACTAATGATTGACTGCCTGGTGGCTGATTAATTTTCATTGTAGTCTTACTCACTGAGCAGGTAAATAAGTATCTTACTTGTTATCAAAAAGGACTTCTTATTTATTTTGTCGCGTCATACAAGTCATATGCCATTAACTCATTATTAGAATTTACTTGGTCATCTACGAAATAAAAAAATAAATAATTCATCTGACATAAGAAGTCACCTTAGAAATTCCTGTTAGAGTTTATTAAAGCAATATGCTTACATGACAAAGCAATATAATACTAAACTACACAATAAATAAATACATTCATCACGCCCGTATTTCTACAGGGTGGTAGGCAGAGATAACGGATGTCCCATTAAATACTACAAACATACCTCTCCCAACTAAGTCTTCTTGGGGCGTCACTGCCATCGTCTGGGGCGCCCTTGATCCCCTGGTTGAATAGTCTGGCTATTCTGGAGCTGGTGGAACTGCTTGTGCTGGAGACTGACCCTCGAGCGCCGGGGACCCTGGTTAGAGAATTTACTTTTAGTATATATAACAAATATGTGGTATGTATACAAAGATTTTACAAATATAGTAGTACATATAAAAAAATATTACGATTACATTGGTGTTTTCCTTTACTTAATCTATTTTCAAGTTTATATCTTTTTTTGAGTAATTTGATGAATATAATCATCCTAAAATGTTACCAAGTCGATGTATTCATGTTCCCGAAAGTCTTTCCGCCCCAAAAGCGATTAAAGCTTGTGAATGTATGTGTATCTATCTGTTTATATAAATTTTTCCTATTTTGTTTGATAGCCAATAGTTAGCTTTTAGGAACAAGACATACAACGATCAATATTGACTATGTATATGGTAAATATTAGATTTGATCTGGCGCAATAAGTAAATACAATATTGTTGTCGTACAGGAGTTTTACTACTGCAATCAATGTAGCAATGCCATACGTAATAAAGGAAAAAATCTGTATCTACAAAAGCACTTGGATTTTAGCACTCCCACAATAATACTTGTCGTAAAATCTTATATTAGCTGGTGCAAAGTTTCTGCAAGAGAAACAGAGACGGCACTAGACTTCATTTCATGATCCCAGGTTCATTCCCATGGGATTAAGAATAAAATAATATATAGTAAATAAAAATTGACTTAATAAATATTTAATTATGTACTTTGATTACTATATACATTTGAATTGATTAAATTATATCAAGTTTAAAAACAAATATTTCTGCGAATTTAGGACTCTGCAGGACAAACAGAGTCTTGAAGACGCGATGTCTGATCGCTCAATAGTGAAACGTATCTATCAAATTCACGATAACATTAATAAGATTAAAAGTGACAAATTGCTACCCTATCACCTAGAAGATCAATTCATATCTATATTCCATTTTTTTGTATCTGTATCAAAGAACAGTGTAAATGAAATTCCTTAGAACTTTTCCTTTTCCATCAACCGCTTAGGGAATAATACAATAAAGTGTATATGCATGTACCAAACAACAGTTCCTTCTAAGTATAAGGCTCATATCATTACACTAAAGGGTTATTCCACTCGGATTTCTCACGAAAACATCGTACTAAGAATGACTTGAAAGATTTCCCGTGTTTTCATTTGACAGGAAACACCTCGAAACCCTGTCTCTCGAGAAAGAAAGTGTAAAAAGTTATGGTTTCAATAAAAAGGTATTGTCTGAAGAGGTTGAATACTTCGCGACACAAATTGTGAGGCGTGAGCTATCAACCTTTGTGGTCCATGGAAGATTTCGCTTATTTGGCGTCTCTTTGAACTTTTGTACCTGACAATATACAGGCGTAGATATGTACATATTTTGTAAACATATAAAATTGTATACGTCATTCTAAGTCCTTTGCGGATTCTGGCAATATATGAGTTTATGTTTTGTTTACTTATACATTTGGTATGCATTTATAATGGTGAAGTATGTAATTTAAAGGTCGGTAAAATTTTCCATATCAACTTTAATTTTACGACGTTGCCTTAGTAACTAAAATGAGTTTAATTATCTCTACTACTTATTATCACCATAAATATATAATTTGTCATTATATTTTCACTTTTTTTATTCAATTATGCAATTTTTTGTTTTTTTTTCAGTTTTCAATCTGCTCCAGTTTCCAACATTATCTAAATTAAACTTCAACCACAAACAAGTAACACAACGTAACATTTCGCAGAATTCACGAACTTTATCACGAACAGAGATCTTATTCAGGTGAAAATGCACACGGATTTCCAGCTGACCTGCCCCACAATAGGGAAACACAATGCACGCCATTTTTACATTCAGAACACATCGAGTTGAGCCGTTGACACTATATATGTCTCTATATATGTCTCTATACTCATGTCCTCTTTAGGACAAACAGAGTCTTGAAGACGCAATGTCTGATCTCTCACTAGTTAAACGTACATATCAAATTCATGAAAACATTAATGTGGTTTATTCGTGACAGGTTGCTACCACATCACCTAGTATATATTCATATTTTTTGTATCTGTATCTAAGAACAGTGTAAATGAAATTCCTTAGAACTTTTTCTTTTCTATCTACCGCTTAGGGAATAATACAATAGAGTGTTTATGCGTGTATCAAACAACAGTTCCTTCTAAGTATAAATGTCTCATATCATTACACTAAAGGGTTATTCCACTCGGATTTCTCACGAAAACATTGTACTAAGAATGACTTGAAAGATTTCCCGTGTTTTCATTTGACAGGAAACACCTCGAAATCCTCTGTCCCGAGAAAGAAAGTGCAAAAAGTTATGGTTTCAATAAAAAGGTATTGTCTGAAGAGGTTGAATACTTCGCGACACAAATTGTGAGGCGTGAGCTATCAACCTTTATGGTCCATGGAAGATTTCGCTTATTTGGCGTCTCTTTGAACTTTTGTACCTGACAATATACAGGCGTAGACATGTATTTTGTTAACATATAAAATTGTATACGACATTCAAAGTCCTTTGTGGATTCTGACAATATATGAGCTTATGTTTTGTTAGCTTATACATTTCGTATCCATTTATAATGGTGAAGTATGTAATTTAAGGGTCGGTGAAATTTTCCATATAAACTTTTATTTAACGACGTTGCCTCAGTAATTAAAATGAGTTAAATTTATCTCTACTGCTTAATATCACCAGAAATATATAATATGTCATTATATTTTAACTTTTTTTATTCAATTATTTAAATTTTGTTTTTTGTTCAGTTTTCAATTTGCTCCAGTTTCCAACATTATCTAAATTAAACTTTAACCACAAACAAGTAACACAACACAACAATTCGCAGAATTCACGAACTTTATCACGAACAGAGATCTTATTCAGGTGAAAATGCACACGGATTTCCAGCTGACCTGCCCCACAATAGGGAAACACAATGCACGCCATTTTTACATTCAGAACACATCGAGTTGAGCCGTTGACACTACTGTGGATATAATGTATTATAGTAGTCTTATATATGTGCCTATACATTTACCTCTGAATACGATTTCATCCGAATTAATGGTATGAGCTTCTTGACGTACATACAAAGTTTACTCTTTGTAAGAAGTGTTCATAGAAACGTCTTTGAGATTTAGTGTTAAATAATCTGTTAGGCGATAGACTAGTAGCGTGTTACTAATGTGCCATATTAATGCCATTAAAGCTTTCTAAGTACCTCTATAAATATAAGTCAATGGCTATGTTTAAAAGATCAAGGAAACGTATCATTATATACATACATTCACATTACGCTCATTTCCCTGTAGAGAGGCAGGCTGAGATTACAAATGGCCCTTATTACGTAAATTTAACGTGTTATAACCATTAAGATGTTTTATTAAACATTAATTCCCGTTAATATTACTTTAATAGCACATTTAAGGCTAGTAACACTATGTGTGAAATCGTCCAACAGGAAAAACTCATCAAACTCAAACTATCCCCGTTGTATTGTATTAAGAGTTTATCTATACTTTTCCGGGTCCATGCACAAAATCGTTCGATTGAAGCGTCTCTACAACCGCCGCAATCTCGAGGGAAATCAGCCATATCGGATGCACCAAGTGGCATTCGAGAGCGGTGTTTTGGTGAAATCAGAGCCATTTTCCTTCTCTAATTGATTGCGAGGAAAAATCTCGAACAGAGCAAAGAGTATATTAATGTGCTGTAAGTGGTATGAAGAGAAAGTGACGAATGTTTTGATTTTTGAATCATTATTAGTTTATAAATCTTTAAAAAGCCAACTACTGAAATCTCCAATACGATGTAACTTACTTATAAATTGATTAGTATATTTTTTATTTTTTTCATACATTGCATTGCAGATGTTACTTACAAGAACGGTATATAAATCAAGTTTAGATCAATATCAAGTTATTTTTTTTTTCCGGTACAGAGAGAAAAAAGATATGCGCTCTATATCTTTATTACGAGCAATGAATTCGCTAACAGGTTTTTGTATGCTTCATTTTTTATTTAGTTTAATATTAAATCAACCAATGATAATTATTTGGGTAAGCTTAATTTCAAATTTAGTTCAGTTTAAAGGCTAATTACAATTGTGTTAATGATCACTACAAATGAACGAGGTCATTTCTGAACTAGCAACTATGTGCATTAACAAAGTGCAGTGTATTTTACGACTGAGGTGTAGTTATGGCGGTTTAAATGTTTTATGACTAGCCATATGTACAGTAACGAACATAAAGCAATCGTTTCAATTTAATGAGTTGATAATGTATTGAGAGTTTGAAGAAACATTTTATAGTGCAAGAAATTATGTGCATTAGTATAAGGAAATTAATATACCTAGAAGATTTTGAGGGCGATTTTTTATTTTATCACCACTGATATACATTTCGGGGTGATAATTTGAGTGTTATTAGAATGATCTGAGAGCATTAGAAACCCAATTTTCCTGTTCACTAATCAACGTACGCGCTATTTCGAACATTGCTTTCTTTTCAACCTGTAATAAAAATCCAATCTATTGCGTTTTGCACATTTTCGTTTCAATAACTATGGTAGTTTTCCGTCATGTGTTTGTGACATCTACGATATACGTATAATTATTTTGTGAAGGGGTATGGTAGCCTCGATCGAAACTTTACCTTAATAACAAAATATAAAAATATTAATTTCTAGTCGGCTACATGTATCTTGAGAATTCTATTTTATGGAGTATTGATTAAATTCTAATTGGACATGCGGTTAAGTTCTGTTTATTGTTATATGGCTTGAGCAACGACAATTCTGCCAAACGCAAATTTGGGTTTCCGTAATCGTAAATCAAAAAACTCGTTCGTTTTAAAGTTTTCAAACGAAGAATTACTTTCGAGTATCTCGGATGGAATTCCCAAAGTTCTGACTAGTTCTTAGTTGGGAATGCTATGTGAGCTTTCCTTGAGCTTTGAGCAAGTGAGTTTTGCGAACGTGCAAGTGACATACTTGTGCCCGAAACCTTGGCTCAAGTTTATCCCGGACACTGAATTAAATCTTACTGAGAATGAAACTGAAAATTGAATTGTTTTTTATGTATAACCTAATTTATTAATACACTAATAACATCGTTTATAATGTGAATTTCTTTTTTAATGTTGTGGTAATATTATCCTTATAAAATGAATCAATACCTTACATACCACTTTAACTAATAAAATATTTTTTATGTACATAGGATTATATTAAATGTGCATGTATAATCCTTTAAACGGGACAGATCCTCAGTGACACGACAATTGATGATAATAATTATTGAATATATTGGCCTGGTATCGTATAGAATATCCTTTAAAATGTGAATTCTTTGCATAAAAACATTTACACCGCGCTGAAAACTAAACGTTATTTAGGCAATATTTATACGTAGGATTTGAGATTAATAATAGATACCCGTGAAATCTGCCTACCCTAGTGCCGAGAAAAAATTGAGTAGGTATATATTAGAGAAGAATGCTGAGTCTAGATTCTATAACTTTGAAATTTCGAAGGGTTTGTAAAATAGAAACGTAATTGGAATCCAGCTAGAGCATTTAAGCGACTCAGCAAAACCATTTCTCGGAAAACTTAAATTATTTTGCGAACCAACATTACTAAGTTTTAGAACATACTCATATGTAACTTTGGTGTTAAAATGTTTAAGTTAATATTCATTGTATGTACAACATAATACGATGACAGTGAGAGATAATTTAGTGAGAAAACATAATAGTAAACCGTTTTAGATGGTGAAATTGATAAAATACTAGGTGTCATAAACTAATGCAAAGTTGTTTCGATGTAGTCATTAATTAAATTTCGACAGGAATATCAGACCACTCCGCAAGAGACAGTGGTCGTGAAGTATAGTAGATATCATACCTAATCTTAAAAAAGTAAGTTATTAAGGTTTACAAGGATCCACTGATATCGAAAAAAGCTATTTATATTCAATTCTAGTTTCCATGACAACCACTAACAAAATCTTGAACAGTGTGAAAGAAATAATCTCTATTGTACTCGTTTTGTAACGTAATAAACTCTTATCCCTAGAATCACATGTTTATTCGCAAGACCTAGTGATCTGAAGATCACGGTAACTGCTTGCTAAGGAAACTAAGCTTCTTGTAGGTCTCATAATAACGAGAAAGGCAAAATAATATCCAAGAACATTTAGTTATTATGACATACCACAATCACGTATACTAAATTGGTACTATGTAAAGAATAGAAGAAATTAATTCCTTACTAGTTACTGACATTTCAGGTATATCCTAGGATAGAACTAAAGGACTATGACTCACTAATATTCCCTATTGATGCCTTCACATTTCTGATGCTAAAGTAAAAAGTTTCAAAGAAGATATGTCTGCGCGGTACTGTCTACCGCTAAAGAGATTAAAGGTTTAATCATCTGTCCATAATTAATGTCACCAGTGCTAAGAATCACCAAAAATATATGACGGAGACGTTATGTATTCCCTGTAAGGTATTAAAGAGTTTTAAGTGATACCTGAGAACAATCCCATCATTCCTGTCATCACTGGCGATGCTGGATCTTGGTGAACAGCCCAGCCTGCTGGAGGCCGATCTCCTACGAAGGTCGTTGACTTCCTCGTCTTTGCCGGTGAAGGATATCCTTGGAGTGTTGGCACGGAGACCACAGACTTTGTGGTTGAGGCCACGGGTCAGCATTTGGCTCTGGGTCAGGTCTGGAACAAAGGAATGGTAGGCTTTAATTACTAGGGAATAATACTAATTATTTGAGGTAAAATCGTAGTTCAGTAGAATGGCTTTCATAGTTTGATAGCAGTTATATGGTGTGTAGTTGTTATTGGAGTAGAAAAAATGATAGATTTCGCCATTGAACTAGTACGGTTGTTATTACAACGATATAAAATGAATTAGTTCGGTCCCGGTTAGGAAACAAATCGTGAGGCAATTGATAGAAATCACTGCTAGTTCGATATGGCCCATTATACATACTTTCTGTGACAATCCTTTAAAAAATATTTATAATACTATTAAAGAAAATAATATATGTTCAAAATAATTATTAGATTTCAAGTTTGTTTAAGATTTGTCTCTCTATATATAAAAGCTGCTTCATTTTTAAGATCTATTTATTTTCAAATAAAAAATAACATTCACAGTCAATCTCTTCATTAATTAAAACATAACACAGTCAAACTAATTTTAATGCAACCTAATCCGTTTCATGGGTCAATAACATAATAAAAAGGCATAAATCTATAGCACACAAATAGTAAGAGACCAATGATGAACAATCCAAGAGAACGTCCATAAAAAGATCAAATCTTATCGGGAAACCTATCAAACGGGATATGGGCAAAAGTTTCAAACAAATAAAATGCCCATCAAGGGAATCGATTGTCACTACATACCTACGGAACGGGCGAAAAGACGGATTGGGTCACACGGGGTCAGTAATAGTTTGGCAGGCTTACAAGTCTTCTTCATGAGGCATTTAAAGTGTGTAGAATTTTCGCTTCCTTTTCAACTTTTATATATTTCCCAAATCATCACGTAATACTACGGTGAGGGAAAAAACGTGAAGAGACCTACATGTTCTCCGTACAGGTTAGTGCTTGTAAATGGCGACATGGCTTACCACCTGTCACATAGAGTACTAACTATCTGGTCAACACGTGGGTTCAAGGTGGCCATAGAATTACTACCTTCGCTAATGTGGAGTTCTACAAGGGTTAATGGTCGTGAACGCGTTTGTCTTTTTTGTCGCAAATTATTTACTTCTGCGATCCGATATATCAAGGCAAGTAGTCAATACATAAGTAAGTATTTTAATTTTAAGTCGCTCTGTAGCTGGCATACATCTATTTAGAAGCGTTATTATAGAAAAGCAAGATTGGAAAATAGAAAAACTTGCTTTGAGCGAAATAAGCGGTTAACCGTCAACTGCCACATTATTTTAACCGTATTTTCCTTTCAAACATTGAGGGAAAACGTTGTGAGGAAACCTGCTAATCCTTCGGGATAGGTAATAGCCAATGCCTGTATAGACCATAACTATTAACTATTTATCACTTTGAGTGCTGTCTATACAGTGAAACGTGGCTTTGAGAAGCTAGTACCTAACATGCCTTAGAAATTTTAGAGATTGGCACTCAGTTCTCTGACTACCCCTCCACAATAAAAAAGGGAGTGTGCATCCACAGTTCTTGAAGCGTACGTATATTCCGTCAAACTAACCTTTCTCTAAATTATACGTCAAATATTTGTTATACACACACTAGATAGATTAGTTGTAATATAGGTTAAATATAATGGGTGTAATTACCTCTGATTATACATATAGTTGAAACAAGTTATTGATTTTGATTCACTTATTATTTGTAACGTTCACTTAGGAATAATATACACCTACAGACACTGCCCAAAATAACAGTAACTAACCAATTTTAACCTGAAATACACATTTAAATATCAGTTTTGAGTAGTGTATGATATGTAATTTACATATTTGACACGACTTATTTTTAACTTGTATTTGTAAGGGTCGACCCAATACGACAAATTCGTATGACAGTCAAATAGGCTATATATTGAAAATGGGTGATGTTAAAAGCACCTGTAATCACCGAATGTCGATCTTTATCGATGTCAATGATGCAAAAATGGTTTGTCAGGATCGGGAATAATAGGTATTAGTGATCAAACGAGCGTGATGTGCATGTATTTAGTATTTTAGCTTGTATATTAGCATTCCAATTTTTTATTTGTATACAACAAAGTTTATTTAAATAAATAATTTGCTCTTACATACAGGTAAAATTATAGAGGTGCGTCTAACATGTAACTAAGATATAATCTTTTAAACAATATAACGATATAATGTTTGTTACATAACAAAAAAGTCGACCACAACCATCAACCTTTGCCGCGTAGCCAAAGGTTTGGAAGTATATGTCCGCAATTACGGAGGTCAAAAATCTTTGTTTTAGACACCCTAATGTGACCCGCAAATTGATGGGCAGCGCTTTTTCAGTATTCGCTTTACCCTAAACGGAATTGAGTAACAGCAAACCAATAGCTGTCAATGGGATGCCAAATAACACCCCGAGTGTGAAACGAAAAAGTGACTATAGGACTATTGGATAGGTTGTATGTACGAGGCTTGGAAGCTACGAATGTAAAGCATAGTTAGTATAGTTGAAATTGATTTCGATTTTGTTGTTTAACGTACATTTACATCTGACATATGGTGATAGTTACCTATATGATTTTACACTTTAAAGCCACTTAAACTTCTATTGTTATTGCATACATACAGACATACACATCACCCCTGATTCCCTGTAGATGGGTAGGCAGAGATCACGGATCCCCATTTATCCCGATCCTGACAGACCACTTTCGCTTTATTGACACTCATTCATCTTCTCATACACACTCGGCGGTTATAGGTACTCCTAATATTATTATACATATAAAGCATGTATAATAACAATAACTATAGAATTTAGCATGGTTTAATTAGCTAGAAATACGAATACACATACACATAAGAATAATATATACACATAACAAATATTTATACTGGAAAAGGATGCCATTAGAAGTACTTATAATCAACAAATATGTATGAAGAGTCACAAAAATGTTAGTTAACTTTAGAATTTTTTAATAATCACTGCGAAACCAATCTCTGTAAAGTAAATACTGTACGTAAATACGAGTATAAACAAAGGTTCTGTCCACTTTAAAAGGGATAAAATTACTTGAATATAAACATAAACTGCTTGCACGATAGTTTTCTAGAATGTTCGACTGAACATAGTGAAATAATAACAGGATGTGGGTTTATATCAAGCAATAATTAATCTCTTAATAACGATCATCAATTAATATTCTTTCATTAAGAAGGAGATACATTAATATAATCCCTTATGACGGGATAGTCTATTATCTAAGGCCCATGTTAAATGACGCCCACGTACGTCAACTCTGTTTTGGGAGATTAGTGCGACATCTCTAGAGGTCATCGAACAAAACGACGCTAATTTGTACGTATTAGTCTAATCATTCATATTAGTATGAGTGTTCTTGTATAAGATATTATAATAAATGATAGATAATAATGTTTCTTATTTAATTTTATAGAAATAATAATCATAGTGAAGTTCTTACTAAGCTACGAATATAATATCGTAGCAGTTGTTCGTAGTAATAGTCAACTATTTTGTTACTACGAGATTATGTTCGGTTTGACATCTAAAACACTTTAGAGTTATGATAAAGCTTAGACAAAAATAACCATTCCATTCTACTAAAATCATACAATAGACCTAAAAGCATATAATCCACATCAAATATACCTTGGTGTAAGTGGTCCGAGATAATGGCCCTTCACTACCTGTAGTAAGGTACTTGTAACTTACAAGTACCTTTCAAATTTCTCGGCGTAAGTGGTCAGTAACGACATCTGTGATAACAAGTTGGGAAATTATTTTCCAAGTCTCGTTAGACTTTGCACTAAGGATCTTCAATATTTCTTTCGTATTCACAGTTTTATTCATTTCATTCCCAATTGATATGTCAAACCTGACTCACAAGTTTCTATACAGGGATTTCTCTGTAGATGACTCTAAGGACTATTATGTGAAACATTTTTAAATCTTATATTTATATACCGAACTGTTTTATGAATTTGGTGAAATACTTATAAACTTGTTGTGATTATTTGATTAATTAACTTAGCGAAATACCTATATTTCACTCACCGTAATTGGTTCATTTCACAAATGCAATTGCCTAAACGTACTTAGAAAATCAAAAAACTTCAAACTCGTTCAACACCCTAGCTACTTAGCATATCGAAACATTCCTCCACCTCATTGTTGAAAATATCCTTTCCAAAGTATTACCAATTCATACGTCTACAAAGACTTAAGTCCTGCTGACAATAGCATGGTTCCTTGAATTTGTAAATCGTTTGTTTAATGCAAATACTGATTCTGGCTAATGCTGTTTGATAGCGGAACGAGGAAGACACCAAAGTCAACAAGGGGATTCTGTTCCTCAGTTATTCCGGAAAGGCTCTAAGCTGCAATAACACATTCAAATCCTTACAGACAATAAACGAATCGGGAATGTTTTACTTTCGTTTCACAGGGTTTTTTATTCAGTTTACTTTCTTTTAGGTACAAATAGCTTGTAGAGATTCTTGGGTTTTGAAAAGAGAAAGAAAAAGATTTTGGTGATTCCAGTTAATAGTTATTTTTACACACTCGTGATTTATACTCATTTTGTTTACTATATGAGATATGGAAGAGTATCTTCTGCGACCACGGCCTATGCAACTGGGTCGAAACGTCGGGCGATGTAAAGGTATCTATATCTTTATTAATTTATTGTGATATGACCCGGTCTCATATAGTAAATAAAATTCCAGTTAGTAAAAACTATGATATCACTATCATATTGGCTAGTTATTTTTTATCAAGTTTACTAAAACGTTCAAATTAACTTACTTTCTTTTCGATTTTTCATTTAGAAAGATATTACTAGCAAATGTTTGTTTGATAATCATAAATAAATGCTTTAACACAACCACATAAACTAGCTTATACAATTAAACCGATTACTCACTCATACATATCACTGAAACAGTCTTAAAATATGCAGTCAGCTCCTGATAAGATCCGTAATGACTTTTTTATTCATGAGACCTATATGTTAGACCTAAATTAACATAGAGAAAGTACTGATGTCGCAGAAACTCATATACATGTATTTACTTAAGAATGTCTCGCTGTTTTATTGCCCCTTTCATGATAAGACTCGACTCTAATTCAATCGAGTGTACACGCTTACACTTAGACATATAACCATGTTATAAATGTCAAATAAGACAAAAATATACGGGTTCTAAAGAGAATCAGATCGTACGGTGACTGAAAATATCGTGAGGTAACCAGTTTTTTATCGGCCTTTACAATAATAGATAAATTGTACAGGGTAACATCGCTCAGTAACGTTGAGTGCTGACTGCTATGAAATATTGAGATTTAATGTCAAAAACAAGCGAAATTATTTGTTTAATTTAAGAGATACTGATTTTATGTATTTCCAAATATTAAAATAACTATGCTAGACCAATGGTTAAACAAATAAAGTAGGTACGAATGAAAATTACTACATTGGATTGCATTCTACATAATTCGAGGATATATGATACAACTGCTTATACAAGATTATCGAAGCACGAATTAGACTCATTGAATCAAATACACATCCCTTTTGAATCAGGCACCATAATGATTATTATAAAGTGTGTGTATTTACACAGAAAATAAAGTGGAGTACAGAAAGGGTAAACTAAATTTTGAATAAAATACTTTGCTATCAACATGATGTGATTACTTTAACACACGGGTCAGGTAAAAAGTTAAAAAAGAGAATATACTCATCTCGACCGTTAGCTCTTTCGGGATTATTAGAGATTTTAATGACCACCGCAATTTTAACATATTTTTAGTAGCCCACAGCTAAAGTGGTCCATAACCAAACGTGGTATTAGTTATTGAAAAGAAGTATATTTAATCATTAATGTTCTATTAATCGCGTAGTTCAATAATAGCAACCAAAATTAAACAGTGTCATTATTTGTTTAGTTTGGAATACGGGTGCAATAGTAAAGAGTGAGTGAATATTTAATCTGTCACAATGCTCTGAAAACAAATCGCTGTATCTATAAAATTTAATTTTGATGCTAATATATAGCTAATAATAACAGTTTTAAGGGAGTAACAGATGTGTATGTAGTATAGCTGTGTGAGTATGTACATATACATAAATTTTAACTTGCTTTGTTACGTTCATTTCGTGTAAGTAGGTATGTTTTCTCTCATGTAATTTCCTAATACATTCCTCGCGAAGTGGGTGCTTTGAGCGCCGAAACCTTTTAGCTTACCCTACACAAAATTAATATTCCTTACGGAACATCTGAGAGAGTTCTATAAGATACAAGAATATACTTATATATATTTAGAATATAATGTTAAAAATAAGGTATTGGATAAATAAATAATTTAATTAAAGTATAGCATTAATGGTTATGGCCAAAGACCACTTATCATATACGTATATTAATAATATTAAAATCGTATTTGACATCAATATACTTGTCAGGGTTGGAAAAATAATTCCTTCCTTGCACATTTGAATACATTCACGTCCTTAAATCCGTTTTGGGGTGGACAGAAACTCAGTGATATAATGCTATGCTATGCCATTCATTCTATTTACCCCTAGTCCCTTAGCCACCTCCTACGTCATGCCGGGAAGAACGGCAGCTAGTTAGCATTTTTTTTACATCCCAAACTACCACAGGACTTACACGTTTCACTAAAAAACTAACTATCAAGAAGTTTCCAATCTATTACCGTTAACAGATATAGTAATAATTAATAACAAAATCAAAGGTCTACGGTGTATGATACACATACATATATGGATTGCACGCAATGTTTGACGTCTGGTTGAAGGCTCCTTCAATCAATCCTAACCACTCTGGCTCGAATGCGTATGCAATCAAATGTGTGTATGTGTGTGTGGTTTCACGCCAATCACCCTGATTGTACTTGACTTGTATTCAATGAAACGTTGCGCTGTATGTTGTTCCAAAACGTTGGATTTGATATGTAATATTCTGTATTGAAAATTTGGTAGATAGATATCTTTGGAAATCTTGTAAAGAGTGAGGTTAAAAGAGTTGTAATAAAAGAATTATTAATATTGAATTGAGTTTCTTAATTGATACATTCAATCGATTTGAGATATATCTAATACTTCAGATATAGTTATATAGCTTTCGTACTTACACAAAACTTTAATAACTAAAATTCCATACATATATTTACGCCTCTATGTCCCTAAGACGATATGCAAACACTATCGATCGCTACTTGGAACGATCCTGACATTTTTTCTTGCTTCTTTCACACCCATTAACCTTCCATATATTCTTATATATACATTTTCTGTAGACATGTACGTATTAAGATACAAAGCCGAATCAAAACAAATTTGTATATACCTAAACACTAATAGAACCCGGAAGCTAAATAATAATACGAAAATAAATTAATTTCGTATCAAAGGAAAACAAATTATTATATATATATTCCGCATGCCAAAAGAGCCTTTGAACTAAATTCCTTATTATCTTATTCCATTCCTATTATTACAATGATAACATAAAAGATTTACCTTGCAGGATTTCGAATTAAGATAATTAAATTATTTTTATAGGTAGGAATATATGCTTACCTGTGGTATTCTATATATTATATATTTACAAGCGCTATCTGTTACGGAAAACATCGTGAGAAAACCTGCCTGGTAATAGCCAGTGCCTATCTATCTATAACGTTGGATGCTGTCTATCTAGTGAAACGCGCTTCGAGTGGCCCATACCTAGCGTGCCTTTGTTATTCCGGATATGGTCCCTCAAGCCTCTGACTACCCCGCCACAATAAAAAGGGAGCGTAATGAAATGATAAGATGAACGATTGGCATATATTTTGATGAATGAACAATAAAAAAATTGTTTAGGAGAGATATCTCTACATCACGCTATAACGACCAAAATCAGCTTCATAGAGTAAGTATAATATTAAGACACCGTAGTTATATTGTTTCCCCTTTTCCGAGTTTTCAACCTAAAATCAACTACATCGCTAGATTCATGCAAACTAAGCTAAGTCCAGCGGATTGCTTCTCATGAATAAAAAAAGCATTAACCGCCTTATCTTGGGGTGGCACCACACTTAGGCTGATTCAAGCGCTTTTTTGTCAATTAAAATGCGATTCGATAGATCTATCTCGATTTATTTCATCAATTTGTCTGTATTAAGAGATTGCACTGAATTTTCAGCTGATGCCTCCGAATTTAGAAGGAAGATGGTTTTGATAAAAGAAGATGGATGTTCCGGGTTGGGGCTTTATTAATGTAGCCTGCTGCGTTCTATACTACGGTTTTCTTCAGGATTTTTGGTCGATAGGCTATCAATATCTTATCTCTGTCAATACCAAGAATTTCTTATATTTAGTTTTAGGTAACACCCTACATGAAATTTGTTCTGTTTTCTGTTGTTCTGTTTACCTCATAGTGGGTTAAGAAAGGGAGTGTGTTAACAAAAGTGTACTCTTTAAATGTCCAAAACATTCTCGGAATGTGCGACTGCAATTTCTTTCTGACTAAAAACGTACTTGCTCGTTTAATAAGATTCAAAGAACTTATGTAATTAAATAGGAATAAAATATTCTAAACACACATGTACACCATATTTTTAATCCATTATTAAGGAAAATGTGTCAAGAGGACGTTAAGAGTAACTATAACCGCCAAATGTATATGAGTAGTACGGATGTCAATAAAGCAAAAATGATTTGTGGAAAAATGGAAGTCCAATGTCACTGTCTACTCCTTTACTACTGGTCGCATCACTACTGCATCATATTCATACTAGTTTTAACTACTATATCCGATAAAAATACAAACACTAAACTTCTTAGGTGGTACATTATACGTACGTATTTAAGCTGCCGAGTCCAATTTATCTAACATAAAACAAGCTTACGAAGTAATCCCACTGATCTACGCATTATGACGCGCAAAATCTATTTATACCACACTGTCGCGTGATACGCGTTTTTTGCGACTATTAACACATATGTTTGTATACCTATATACTTATTATGTATACGTGTATAAAAAGATTAAGGACGTGTGAGTATATAAACTAATGATTAACCGTTTAAAGTCAGGCTAGCTAGTTACTCTACATATACAAGCATATCCCGTCTGCCTCTCTATAGAGTGGTAGGCAGAGATCTAGAATTTCGATGGCGACACTTCTAAGTTTACCCTGTAAGACGTTTTTCTACGTTTATTTCAGCTAAATTTAATTTACATTGACACCCATCGTTAGCCTTAATATTTACGATAGTAACAAGATATATCACACCCATGTATTGTTTAATCTCCGACAATGTCTCGGGTAAAAATATCCTTTAGTATCGCCAATGACATCGGGGTCAAAGTGGAGGCTTTATTCGATTGGTGATAGGCTATCAGCGTATCGCTCAAAAAATATTATCGAAGTAGATCTTTAGACAGAAAGTTATCAACGAAAAAGAAATTATCAGCAACTCTATATTACATTTCTATACACTTTTATAACTGCATTAAAAATATCTTACATCAAAATATCACAATGCAGTATTTCGCAAAGTTTGCAGTATCTTAGTCATAGTCAGAACAGTGCATTCACGCTTATCATAACTCATGCACCATTTGAAAGACAAACACCAACCTATTATTAATGCTACTAAATTCACACGGGTAAAAATAGAGTGATATTTTACAGTGGCATATACTAAATTATTATAATTATTTGCATTTCATTTGTTGTGGCATTTTGAAACCTCTTTCGTTACTTTATTTCACAGTTCGTTGTCATGTATGTAAAGCTACTTAATTTATAAGTGATCTTACATAAATCAAAAGAGTACTGCTAAGTTTCTAGGTAAGTCCTTTTGAATTTGATTATTGGCATACCTGTTTCACAGCTTCCTTCCTTATTGAAAAGACATAGTATCGAAAATTTTAAACTCTTTTTCGTTACATTTTAAAGGTTATAACTATTAGTATGTTTATATTTCAGTGTAGTCACATTTTTTACAGTTCATGTACATCAAAAACATCATTTCCAGCATTCCTAACTCGAATTTTAATACTTTGAAGAGATTACGCCAGCTGAAGCATGTATTGTGGCCGTAAATCCAGCCTTCTCTTCTCGCAAGCTGCAGGTCGTTAAAGGAAGCTGCTACCTAGTAGTGACGTCAGTTTGTTTCAAGCTTTTCATGACCAAGCTTAATGCTATTCCTATGTAAGTAGTATTGCAGTATAGGTTCTATACTAATTAGGTAAACAATGTCCTTTTTCAAAGGTAAAAAATTTTCAATTTTAAAGGCATGTTAGATATGGATCACTCAAAGCTCGCGTTTCACTAGATAGACAGCACCCGACGCGCAAGGCAGGTTTTCTCACGATGTTTTCCCTCACCGTCAGCAACTTTAAATCATGTACGTAAATGAAAAACACATAATTACATTTCATGCATTGGTACCTGCCAGAGCCGGGATTCTAACCTTGGACCTGTCTCATAAGAAGTCAGGAGCCTTTAGGCTACATCCGCTACAAACTATTTCAAACAGGAATATCTTATCTGAAGTACTAGAAGGCTTTAAGAGGTCGAAGATCTTTTCAATTACGACTGCCGTCAATAAAATGTTTAAACACGGAAAGGGTTAACTGTTTTTGTTATGACAGCTTTCTGGGTCCATTTCGGCAAAGGTACTTTACACGAATATTCGGTAGGCGTACGGTCCAAAGAGAATAGCTCAGTAGGTCACTGTAAAGTGGTAACTTAAATGCCTCGTAATAGGTTCTCTTGGCATTTTGCCAAACTGCAGTTATTTGTGGATAGCTGCGAGTACTGAGAAGCTATTGCGGCGGAAATTGTGTCTTAAGTACAGACACAAAAGGTTTCCTTTTAAATGTCACGGTTTATTATTTATTATAAACCATACACTACATAGTTATTAAGAATTTTTCGGCGCATTTAACATGTATTAAGGAATTAAAGAGTAGCAAATTTAGATCAACTACGTGTACAATCCATTGATTAAAAATACCTACTCGTTTCATCCCCCGTTCTTCTTAATGTTTTTTTACATTTGATCTTTAAATAAGTGTAGTAGGTACGCTCATTGCTTTATAACACAGGCAGTAACTATCTCACAATTCTTTTATTAGCAAATGAAATAATTTCTTTTCGTTGCAGACTGTACAAGTGCCTTTTCATTACCTTCACTGAAGAAAGTAGTCATAAATGTTAAAGTACTGAAAAGCTAGCATTTATTTAAGGTACAACAATAAAAATACTAGGAACAATTTTCTTTAACACTAATGTAGCGAAAGTATGAATACTTACTGAAAAATGTAAATACTTAAACATGACCTTTTGCTTTGGGTAACTATCTAGTGTCTTAAATACTTCGACTACAAGGATTCGTAATGTCGCCGGAATTTACTATAAACTTTCTGACAAACCCGTAAAGCTTGATAATCATGAAGCTTATTTATGTATGAATTTATATTGTCATTGATATTAAATTACTTTGTCTGGCCTGGGTAAATACGATTATGCCAATTCTTATCTACACGCGAAAGACTTCATCACTTCGCTACTTAGCCACTCTTGGTGTCAAATATTGGCCTAAATATTTGTAATTTAGACCTTTCCTTCTAAAGGTAAACAGACTTCATTGTAAATAAATAATATACGAGTAATATGATTTAGCAACACGTGCACAAAGTAACTTTAAAACATCGGCTTTCACGCTAAGAGCGCATAAAAAGTTTAACTGCGTCGTAAAAGATCATAAGTGCATTGTCGGAAGCGGAAATAGACATCGAAACGCCATCATTGTGTAACAACAATGAATATTTGGTATTATGAGGACTAGTTATTTTTAAACACTCGCGATTTATACTCATTTTATTTACTATGTGAAACCGGGTCATATCACGATAAATTAATAAAGATATCTGATTACCTATATTTTGCTGCGGATGTGTCTTCGGTTAGTGTGAGTGTAGTGTGTCGTGCTATGAATTAACAAAAATTGTGAGGGTAGACAGACAGACATTAGCTGAGACGCTAGTCTTCCCGCGACCACGGCCTATGCAACTGGCTTGAAACGTCGGGCAAAATAAAGGTAATCAGATATCTTTATTAATTTATCGTGACATGACCCGGTCTCACATAGTAAATATTATGAGGACTATATATATTGTGTATATTTATAGTCAATGTTTGTAAATGGCGACATGGCTTGCCAACTGTCACATTGAGTACTAACTATCTGGTCAACACGTGGGTTCAAAGTGGCCTAGAATTACTTACTACCTTCGCAATTGCGGAGATGGACACCTGAACCTCTGACTACCCCGCAAAGGGTTAATGGTTGTGAACGCGTTGGTTTTTGGTTTTGTATATGTATATTTATGTTATATACGCATAAATGGTCCCGTGCCAGTCTGGGACGTAAAAAGAATGCTAACTGTCGTAACTCCTGGAATATCGTAAGAATCTATTAGGGGATGAGCTATCAACCTATCACAAAATGGCATCATCTGTCCAATACGTATGCTAAAAAGTGAGTTATGAAAATAATCGTGTCCAAGGTCCACCCGGAATGGAATTAACAGACGTGAATGTATATGTCGTATTATATTTTTATGATAGGAAATTTTACATATTATATTTTTTTTATTATTAATAACTGTCCAGCGATTGACCCCTATCTCACCTGATGGTAAGTGTCGATGAGGTCGATGATGTAGCTCGCTGGTCCAGTAATAGCCTATTCACTCTAGCCTTGAAGATACCTAAGTTATATTCTACCGGGAATACAGACGGGGGAAATATGCACAAGAATTTATGTAGGTACATCAACATACGAGTATTTGTAGTATGAGTTTTTGGCCAGAATCAAGAAAATTACACTGCCAATCTTATAAGAAAATGGGTGTTTAATATATAGTATATGTATATCTTTTTACCAACATAAGACTTATAACTCCCTTAGTCAATTCGTAATTAAAACTTGAAGGTATATTAATTTACAACGTGCCTATACGCTAGTTACGATCGTTGAGCTGAATAATTATTTCGCTCTTTATTCACTCTTATGGTTTGCAGTCACTAATTTAACTTTTGTCTTTAAATACCAGGATCGAAAAAATACGGATCCCATCCTATTGCTCTCAATAAATATTGCTGATATCGTCAAAAGGCGTTCATTTCTTTGACCTAGACAAGCCCAGTCGCTGTTTCCTTATCAACGCAAAGTAAGCAGTAATTATAATTCTCTTCATTGTCAGTTTTCCGCCCTATCATTTATTGTTATAAATGAGCGTTCTGCCGTATAATTAATGTCTTTCTTAGAGAGAAGGGAGCAAGTAGGAAATTTCGTGTTTGATGTCGGAACTCTTCCTGTTGTTGGCAACTTGTGATATTATTAATCAAGTGACTGGAATACAGGCTTTGTTAAACACTTCCTTTGTAATAGATTAACTCAAGTTTCTGCGTCAATTTAGGTGCGAGTTTCACGAGAGAACATTATTAATTCTAGAACGTAGAACGTTTTAATGTGGCTGTTCTGAGAATGTAACCATCTGTCTTCAGTCGTCTGTGGTTCATCGACAAAGTCAGCAGCTCAGTGAAAGTTGAAAATACAAATAATTATTTTCGGCTAAGTATTTAGTCAATTGTGATGCCAAACTGGCTAAATATGTTTGCTTTGGGATTATATTTGGATCATCAATTGGAACGAACCGAAGACTCGACGAAAAGAGAAGAATTGGAGCTTCGACTTCGTTTTTCTTAGATTGTAGCGGCTGGCGGCGTTGGTGTAACCATGGCAACGGAATAACAAGAAGTGCAAACGCCGTGGCATCAGTGTTTGTACTTGAGCCGACATAATCTTACTGGTGAATGGCTTATTAAACAATAAAAAAAACATCAGTCTTCTTTCTTTTCTGCCGTGAGTGATGAGAGATGATTTTGTAGCTGTTTTTCACTCAATATACATACATACGCTTCATGGCTTGTGTATGCACACTCCCTTTTTTATTGTGGCAGGGTAGTCAGAGGCTTGAGTACCCATCTCCGAAATTTTGAAACATGTTAGGTATAGGTCACTCAAAGCCCGCGCTTCACTATATAGACAGCACCCAACCTGATAAGTAGTGAACCGTATCGCCCTATATAGGCACTGGCTATTACCTATCCCGAGAAATAGGCGGGTTTCTTCATGATGTTTTCCCTCACCGTACACTCAATATGTGCTGCAATTATGCAACAATCCCGATACTTGAGCTAGTATCCAAGAACATAAGTATAATGCATGCGATATTCTGTTTACCTCAAAAGGGAAATAACATGAGGTATCTGTTCCCAACAATAAGCTTAAGTGCACCAAATGTTTGAAGCCATCATCTTGTGTGCTTTTGGAGAAGTTCTCGACTTATGTGCTTACTCGTACTCGTATATACATTAATATATACTTAAATATATATATATACATACACATGACGCCTGATTCCCTGTAGAGGGGTAGGCAGAGATCACGAATCCCCATTTGTCCACTGACAGACCACTTTCGTTTCATAGACACTCATACACATTTGGCGGTTATAGGTACTCCTTAACCTTTTTCACCCTTTTTTAATATGGCATCTATCTATCTTAAGTCTTTTTTGTTTTTTTGTTTCTTTAATAAGTCAATCACCGCTAAGGTTATGTCGGCTCAAGTACAAACACTGATGCCAAGGCGTTTTCTCTTGTTATTCAGTCGCCATGGTTACACCAACGCCGCCAGCCGCTATAATCGAAGAAAAACGAGTTGTTCGGTTCGTTCCAGTTGGGGATCCAAATATAATCCAAACATATTTAGCCAGTTTGGCATCACAATTGACTAAATATTCTGCCGAAAATAAATTATTTGTATTTTCAACTTTCACTGAGCTGCTGACTTTGTTGACGAACCATAGACGACTGACTAAAGTCTTTATATACTTAAATATTTGGAACTAATCCGTACGTAACACTACGTATTAAGTGTAAGGGAAACACTCAGTGCGGAAGGTACGTTCCAAAGCGCATGTTTCTTATAAATTGCCATATAAAGCTGTCAGCGGCTGTTTCCCGAAATGGGTCGAGGAATTCTTGGAATAGATAACGTTGCTTTGCGGGACCCATGGGAACTGTCTGTGTGTACGATGGAACTTTCCAGAAAGAACGAAAGAAGAAAGATTATAAAACAGTAATGAAGATTATACACGTGTTTTGAAAAGTCTTGAGTATTTCTTTCATCAACTGCATAGATGTAATAAGTACACGTAGTCGTCTGCATTGAATTAAGGTCTCAATTTTCGAATTACGAAACAAAAAGTCTATGACTACATTGAGACTTCTTTTCACCAGATGATCAATGAAGGTTATGGTAGAAAAGTTAATTATCGTTCTCAGTTACCGACTATCATTTATCTAGAACAATTATTGCAAAGTTACAACATAATATCTCCAACATCGAATAACATATTCGGGTGTTTAAGTAGCAAATTAGTAATTTATAATACGATGCAGATTATTGGAAAATTATGTTAGGACAAGGGTTATGGAGGTCTCGTTGATTTTGAATTTTAAATCCCATACTCCTTTTTTTACCCCTTTACCTATATTATAAGTACTTATTGATTTAGCCCCTATCTTGATTAACAATGACTGTGTGACGTATTGGAGTACTGACCACTCAAACTTCATAGCGTAGGTACTAGATGAAAATAAATTAAGGGATGTGGTAAAACCTTTACTAAATGCGGACGTTTATAAATTACATACGTCCTTCAATCCCTTTCGGAGATTTAGCATCTACTAGGTCACTTTTTAGCATGGATATTGGGGCTGTGATGTCTTATATGCAAAGGACTGGACAGAACCATAGACTCGATGATATCTCCAAGATTCTGTCCACCCCGAAAGGGATTAGAAGACGTGAATGTATATGTCACAAAGCAACCATAAATTTAACCAGTAACCATTCACGGTAGTTGATTTTCAAAGTACACATTCCCGAAACTAGTACGCAACTGTTAGAATTATACCAAGCGGCCATGCAAATATAATGAACGAGAATTTGTATAATTGTATGGGAATCACGAATAGACGGAACCACGTTTGCTTAATCGATAGCTGAGTTGTATGAAATGTATTATTCATGGTGTGGAAGCCAATTCCAATAAATGACCTTTGCTAGTTGCAGTACAGGTATTTCGAAGTTTTAATTTTATTGATTTTCGTATTTTAAGTATTGATGATTTAAGTATTTTAAGGTCTCTTACTTTCTTTCCTGTCATAATTATTATACTTATGTGAATTATTTTAATTAAAATCCTACCTAATTATAAAGCAATATCCAACTATTATTAGTTGTAAACAAAGATTCGTAAAAGCATATTAAAAAACGTATGAAGTTTACCACACATTGCTTCTATTTATTCATTTGTTTTATTTTGTTATTTCTTTCAACACTTACCTAATGTCATCCAAAAAGTGTTTGTTGGTAAGTAGGCCAAAAAGTAAAATAACATTTGCCCGAAACCCCGCAAAACTCGTTACAAACAGAAAAAGGTTTAATTAGGAATGTGGGGCCAAATATTTGTCCTCCCTGTTTACTTTTTCATATCCTTAATTGGTTAAATAATGTTTGCAAGGAGGGATTTGCATACATGTTTTGGGGGAATTCGCAAATGTTTTAAGTGTTTACAAAGGTTTTCGTGTTAACATTTACAAAGATTAAAAGGTTACCGTAATCAAATTAAATAGACGCTATGGTAATATAAATTAATTTTGGGGTTTTAAAGTAATGGAAAGATGGGACAAAGAGTTCAAAAAGGAATGGTCCATGTATGAAAGGAAATGAAAAAAAAGAATTTAAAAAACTAAATTTACTCTTCGAGATATCACCCCTATTTACCATAAGTATGTTCCAAAGAACGAACGAAAAGAACGTGAATGTATATGTATATAAATACACATCACGACCGTTTCGCTACAGAGAAGTATGCAAAGGTCACAATTCCCCATTTGTTTCAACATATGTTCCATTAACGACAAATATATCCTGCATTTTCCATTTTCCACTCATTCTTCTCTTTTAATTAACCCCTGGTTAACCTATCAGAATCCCGTGCTCGTAGTAGCGACGAAAAAGAATGCTAACTAACTGCTGTTCTTCCCGGTATGTCGTAGGAGGCGTCTAAGGGACTACGGGATACGGTTTATATTGGGCGATAAGCTACCTGTAACCAATATTCCATGTGACATCATAACTCCAATATACAAGCTATTAAGTGACCAAGAAATCTTTCATATCTCCAAGTTTCTGTTATTGAACGTGAATGTACATATATTGTCCTTTGAAAGTAAACTCACCATCTTTCCTCTGAGGGTCGATCTGGGCCTGCAGGATGGAGAGACCAGGCACCACGATGGCTGGCAGGGTCCTGGAGCGCAGCAGCGGAGGAGGCATCCGGTGGCCCGTGCCCAGGGCTTCAGCTGCCGCCGCCGTCGCAGCACTGGGGTAAGAGAAGAAGAAATGCATTTATTCAGTTATACGGTAATTATTGATATTTAACTCTTGAAACTACTTCAGTCATCAATTTCAGTCTTTCATTATGCTATCTTGAAAGTATGATAGGTGTCAGTAAGTTCTATATAGGTTTAAACTGAAAAATGAAAACACTCATTTCGCCTATTTCCGCGAACAATACCCTTAAGAAATCTTATCTTAAAGGAATGGGAGTCAAATATAAATGCAAACATACTCATCATGCCCGTTCTCCTTTAGAGGTCTAGCAGAGAGCACAGATCCACGTCTGTCACGACATTTCCAGTCAGATGGACGACATATTGATAAAGGGTGACCTATAACCACCGAGTGTGTATAAAGTGTGTAGAGAAGAATGTACTTAATCACTATTTAAAATGGTCTGAGACGCAATGATACTCTGTTTTCAATGAGTGCAGGTAAGATTTATTTCCAATGTAAATACACTATATATGTATCTATAGGTAGTTTGTTTGTTATTGACACTAAGTAAACATGAGTTAAGTTATAGTCTCCTCTAGAAACAAATAGCCTGATTCATAGCAACCTTTATTAATCGTTCAATATACGTCCTTGAATCAAGATATAATAACTAGACTCATTAGTTCCATTGCAACTCAACAATTAAAAATCTCTAGGAGCTTCCAAGTATCCAATAGTTGGATGTACTTAATAAGAAAAGGTTCTACCTACGAGTAAGGCTCAGTGGCTTGAGGGTCTGAGAAATCGTGTTCAAGAACCCAAGACACGGTTCTCAGTGGATTGGCTGCAATAGACTGCTCTCAACGTTGTACCTTTTCAAGACGCTCTTTTATTAACAATGCTCCATAAACCCGTGCTAGTTTGACGTATTTTCTTTCTTACTTCAGGGCAGTATGGACTAGTACTAGAGGAGCCACAAAGATTTCGGGATTTACTAAAGCGCGTCAGATAAATATATAGGGGAAACCTTGTGCCTGCTTCAGTATTCAATTATAGGGTGAAATTAATTTATTTGGCAAAGAGTTAAGAATAAAACTATAGCCCTTATTATGCCATTATAATCTTGATAGTTTAGTACATCTTGATGATGATCGACTGGGTATTATGTATCAAAATTTTTGTCCAACTAGAAAGTAACAAAAACACGTAAATTTATGTAAATGCATGTAATTCATTTGACAATGTGTTTTATATCTTCCTTTGTAAAATAGTTGAACACTTTTGGAGAAAATAATGCATAGAAAGATTAATATTCCTTTTACTGCAAAACCACGGCACCGAATTTCACGAACAAAGACAAAGCTTAAAGTTTATGATAAAAAGACGACCTCTGCCCCTTAGTGACTTCACCTCACAGGGTGCTTAACACCAGCAATTAAATCTCAAGCGTTAATAAGTCCCTAATCAACCTTTGTGAGGTAAACAACTGTGAGAACTAATTGCCCCGTTAATAATGGAATTTAATTTATGCTCCAGCTGTCAGAACCACGCGAAGATTTACTTTGTTCCACGAATTGTTATTCTAAGAATACAAAAGCGTACATACATATGTAACCGTCCTATTTTCAGACGTATATTAAAGCTAACTAGCTGCTTTTCATACATATTGCAAAGTATGATGTAAGTTGAGTAGTATATAGTTATCTACATCTATAGATAACAGCTTTTTGCACTCGGAAATGCGTGAATATTTTGCATTGTTTACGAACACTTAACAGAGCACTGGGTAATGGAAAATATACTTTAGGGAAACACACATACTGTGTTAAAATACAAGGGGAATAAATCGATTGGGTTTGAGGTAACTATATATACCATTTCGACATAACATTATGTTAATACAGCGTTTAAATGACTATACGTACATATCACAGTCAACCAATATTAGTCGCAATCCTGAAACGTTTATAAATGTATAGAACAATTAGTACGCACGCAATAACACAGCTGCAGACATTTATTTCAATCCAGGACTAGCACGGAACCTAAGATACCTTTCTACAGGGAAATCTGGAAACACGTGGGCTCTCCCGGGCATTATGTGGAGAACTTATGATCGCTTTTATTGCCTGTTTCCTAGGGTTTAGAATTGGACCCTTTTGTGCCTTTGAAAGAGATATATGAGGGTTCGGACCTTTTCTTCTAAAACAAATTCTTACCGACAATTTATATGAATACTATAACACTGAATAGAATAAAACTGGACACTAAGTGAAATTAACAATTAAGCAGACAGTATTTTTAAATGGGCTTATCACCTTATAATATATCACGCCCAGGACCCTCAACGCAATAGGCAGATACTATAGATCGCCACCTGGATAGATTGTGACAAATCTCTCTTGCGTCACTCACACCCATTAACCTTCTCATACTTGCTGTTCTGTTCTTCACATTACGTACTGCCGCCTTGAGTAGACCAGTAGTAACGAGATTGTATACCGACATATTTCAAACAATAAAATGACGTTCTGACTTATAAATTTGTCTAGAAATGTATGTATGTAGAAATGTGAGAGGTCAGGATTTGTCAAACAATCAATCAGCCTATGACAGTCCACTGCTGGACGTAGGCCTCCCCAAGGTAACGCCACAAAACACGATCACTCGTGGCCCTCAGCCAACCACTACCAGCGACCTTTTTCAGGTCATCAGTCCACCTGGTATACCTGGTTTCGTTTTCAATTATTCACCAGGATTTGTAACCTTTCCAAATAAGATGTACGAGTATGTTTATTATTTAGGTACAAAAGTATCTACGTCACGTTATGTGTGATAAGTCGACGAACGCATGAAACCACAAAGTTTATTGTTTTGACACTAAATGGAAATGTTACGATTGCATTGCATCCAGCTTAAGGGACGACGTGTATTGCTCATTTGAAACGTCTGCATCAGATGTTTTGTATAAACAAATTGAATTGAATTGATAGAATTGAATTGTTTCTAGAGAATGTGATATCATGATACTGGTATGTTTATTTAATGAGCGCACTTTATTTTGTTTTGTTTGGCATATCGGAAAATAGAAAGCATTGCGTTTTCTATTGTTTTTATAAATCTAAGGACTGCATTATAAATCAAATCTATATTAGTAATTCTACAAACAAGTATGAACACAAACATTTACACTACACAATTTATTCTTGTCATAATTTATCACTCTTAAAATTTCGCACGTTATCATTGTCATAGTTCTTTATATAAAACATTTTTTCGACTTTACCTTTTATACATAACGTCCTAGTGTAGTATTATGCCCATTACCCATATTTAAAAACACAAATATAACAATATTTACGTATTTTATTCTACCCAAGGCCAAGTACACATCAACCCTTAATTGTTGAGCGATTGCGTTTTATTTATAAAACCTCAAATGCAACAATATTGTTCCGCTCGTAAATCGGTTGCAATCGGCGGACTGTTAAGGGGAATGCGCCTCGTGTTTTGAGATTGGCTTAAAATGTTGCCCCGTTTACGTTAGGGCAATGGTGTTAGCATGTTCAATGTAACGTTGATTAAACTGTTGGTATTACGCGAATTACAGGCTCGTGTATGAGATTTGAGTGGCCATTTTCGACGGTATAAGCGCGTTAGTAGTTTTAAGCTATGGCTTTTGATAGGTTATCAATTACGGCATGTATTTAGTATTATCGTGTTATTGTTGTGATGTGAACTACCTGTTTTCCTCAGCGTATAGTACACATACATTCAGTCCTTTAATCCCTTTGGGGTGAAAGGAATTTGGAGAATATTGGTTTTGTGATGTCATATGGAACATTAGTGACAGGTTTCTCGCCTATTCCAATAAATTCCATTGATCTCTAGTCCCTGAGTCGCCCCCTACGACATGTCGACAAGAACGGCAGCTAGTTAATTTTACGTTCCAGAGTAGCACAAGACCGTAAAGCAAAAGGTATAGGTATAAGGAGAAAGTATAATAGGAGTATTGATTGATATTTATTCACTTCAATGTTATGAACAGGGTTGTCTACGTATTTATATCCCAATAAATGTCTCCGACAAACTTTTCTTACATTTTGTTCTTTTCTTTCTTTGAAATCCGATGTTTCTAAAACTGAGCGAGAATCAGACTGGACCTTTCTTTGGAATGATTTGAATACGAAATGGGTTTTTCTCTGAAAATTGCTATCGGAACTGGAATTTCGTTTTCAATTATTCATGTGCCCACAATAAGCGCCAGCTGTTGCCCGAGAACGGGTTATTGTTTTTTTCATTCAACCTTTTCACTTTTTCATTCAATGTCGTGAGATATGTACTCGTGTATGCATAGTGAAAGATTGGGTTTGAATGGAATCTATTGGGCGATAAAGTATCTATAGTATTAGCTGTGTTTATAGGACGGTTTTATTAGTTTGGCTTTTATCTCTATGTAACGATTGAGATATAATACGTTAATATATGTACACACATAAACAATCGAATATACACCGCTCTGTCACTTTAAAAACGTAAAAAGTTTTGGATTTTAGTGGATGAATAAGAATGTATGTAATCCCAGCCTATTAACAACTGAAGTTTTTTATACGCTTTATTATCTAAGAACAAACTTAGAACCATACAACTGATAAATTAATGTTAATCTCTCTCTCAATTTCAATTCATGCAACTAAAATAACACCGAATCCTCATAATCCGAATTCCGCTACCAAACTCGGGTTAAAGTAAGCAAAACTAAAGCGCCAAGTGGATCGCACGGTACAAAAGATTGCGGCGAAGGGGACTTGGGAACCCGCACGTGATTCGAATCGAAACTACTTAACGAAGTTACGGATTAAAGTTGGGGAATTAGGGCGTTTCACTTCACTTCGTACGGGAAGTATTTTGTTCACGCCAGCGGCTTGTAGCTAGAAAGTTCAGTGGTTTGGCATTTAGCTTTATAAAGAAATGTATGGATATTAATAAAGTGGAATTAATTTGCCTGGATTGGAAGAAGTGTTTCTAATCATATTTCAACCGCAGGGTAGTGCAAAGAGCGAGGTGGTTAAGAAAATAAATTGTTAAATTCTTAGAAAACGTCTATTTCTCGTGTATTTAATAAGGTTTTCCCTGTCGCTTAGATTTTCACTTCTTTTGCTTTTCCGTCTGGTCGTTGACCAATTTGTATAGTGATTCTGAGTAAAGCAGAGCATTAATGTACAAAATCTTGGCAATAATGTGTTTCAATGCAATCCATTAATATTATTAATCTGTTTTTCCGTAATATCTTATATAATTTTAGTATATTCATACATAGATACGTACATACAGATCACACTCGTATCCCTACAAAGTGAAAAACAAAGATCACGATCACGCTTGTGATAAACCACTTCATTGACATCCATCCTCTTATGCACACAATGGTTAATACTACTATTAACCTCACCCATTACACCCTAGCATAACATACAAAACTTACTGTTTCTCCTTCCGCTGCTGCCTTTTCTTCTTGAAGGCCCTTTTGACCCTCAGGAGTAGGAAGGCCGCCCTGTCGATGGTGAGCACGGACGGGCGCTTGGCGGCGCCACTGTCTTCCATCTCGCCCTCTTCCTCATCAGCCGGCTCATCGCACAACCTCAGGCCGAGCCATCTCTGCTTGGACGCAGTACGCGTGGTGCCTCCCGCGGGAACGGACGTCTTTCTGGCTACGGCTGGACCACCACGTGAAAACTCTTACGTTATTTGCCAAACATGTTCCGTCATTTACAAATCCTTGAGTTAAGCACTGAGAGTTGGAGTTTAGAACTTTTGTTTTTTCACTTCACTAATTCACTAGTACCTGAAACAATAAAAATGTATGGCTTTAATATCGATATTGTTGTTATTTAAAGTACAATGTAACTAAACGAAGTTTTTTATATGATGATAGGAAGATAACGTATGGCTTTTATTCAATTTCATTATATATATAAACCCATTATAAATAAGAATGCTTTTCGAGGTATGATGTCATGTGGTGGTAAACATTGACGAAGTAAATGTTATAACAATAACTAGTGTTCTATAATAATGTTATAACATTTTCCGAATTGGTTAAAATTAGTATGGTCCCTACTATCTACTTTATAGGGTATGAAATGACATATAAGTACATAAGTTAAATAGCCTTAGGATAGTGGCAAAGTGCTCGGGGCCTCAAACGGCGGAATAATAGCGAGCAGTATTCAATTAAGACAACACGAAGGCAATTCCATTTCATATCACTAGCATTTCATCGCTTGATAATACTTCAATACGTATAACTTTAGTAATTGAATAGATGTAGTGCCATAGCTTAGGTACTAAGATGACCAAAAACGAAGAACATAACGTTTAATACATGTTTTAGAAGAAAATTTTACTTAATAATACATACATACACATCTTGCCTGCTTTACTATAGATGGGTAGGCAGTAATCAAGGTTGCTCAATTGTTTCGATCTTAAAAAACCACTTTCGCTTCATTTACATTTGGTGGTTATAGGTTCTTCTAGCGTCACCCGTTCTCAATATGTCGTCTTTCTGACTATCAGTGTTATTTATACACCCGCTTTGAGAACAATGTATCTAAATTAATCTCTATATGTTCTACGCGGCCTACCCTGTATATCTGTACCTTCCACTATAATTTTTTTATAAAGTTTGGCACTATAAATTCCTATTAGTTATAGTTCATAATACAAAGTTCATGATGTCGAGTACATAATAAAGCGCTATCGCATTGTATTCCGCAAATTTCCCCACGTTGTCATTGAATATAAACTAGTATTGAATGTTCAGAAGCATCTTCAAGTTTAGCTGCTATCTAATTGTTATACGCTCATAAACTTGGAAACTTGATCCTAGATCCCGTTCAGTACCAAAAGTAAGGATTGGCGTTAATATAATACAGTTGGGAATCGAAATTGTAGATTGGTACAGTTGATTATTAATTCCAATATTCGGAAACTACGATAATATTAACAGTTTATTAATAATTGTCTGGAATACCAAGTCCTTAATTGAATATTACTAACTATTCTAACATACTAGATAGAAAGATACAAAGAGAGTGTGTACATTAGTGTTTAAGCTTGATGTTAGTATTAATTCTTTTTTTGTAAAGAAAACGGGAATTAACTATAGAGTAAATTTTTTAAACACGATACGTTTTTTTTAAAAATGAATAAAAATCACAAGTCTTGTACGTTATATACGGTTTTTGCCCAACAAGAGTATATATTGAAAACATTCTTCTCAAGGCAGGTATGCAGCGTATAGAATAGAAGAGCTTATATAAGAAAGTTAATGGGTATTAGTGAAGCAAGGGAGATTTGTCAGGATCATTCTACGTGACGATCGGTAGTCACTGCTTATCCTAATACTAATAATAATAATTGGACATTATTACACCAATTGAACTAGCCCCTTGGTAAGTACATTTAAGACTTGTATTAAGGGTACTAGTCAACATACATTTAAGAAATGTATACATATTATAGATAGATAAATACATATATAGCATATATAATCAACGACCAGAATGAAAAGCAGTAGAAAAGCGTAGTTCTTAACTCTGCCTCCACCGGGAATCGAACCCGGGACCTCACGATTAGCATTCAGGTGTCTAACCGATCGCGCCACAGAGGTCGTCGATATATGTATGTACATTATGATATTTGCATTATGGATGTAAGAGTATGTTTGTTAACAGGAAAGCATATTACCATATTCTGATGCAACATGCGTTCTCATTGTATGAAGTTCTGCATTTGCATATCCAAAGCATTTTGATTACAATTAGAGAGTGTATGAGTTGCTCTCTTGGTTCTTGTAAGCCATGAGTTCTGAGTATTTATTGATTTAGTTCATTAGGTAAGGTCGAAGTTACCTGTTCAAATTATACTCGTATATTATCTTTATTAATCATTTCGTGTGGTACAGTACACTCAATCGAAATATTATATGAATGAAGGAACCATAAAAATTATTGATGTAGAGTTGACAATATAATGCATACACAAGTTCGTTGCAAAATTCGTATTATAAAGTATTTTGTTAAATTCTAATGGATCTAGCCTTTTTTTTTTTGGTATGGCTTATTTGTGTTTTTATGGCTTTGGTATCGACAATTCTGCCGAAAACTGTCATTACCAATGTTAACTTATATTCTTAACAAAACATTAACTCTATCACGATTTTCTGACGCCATTTCTCCACCTTTTCAAGTAACGTCATACATCAGCTTAATACTCGACTTAACCCAAACAGCGTCATAATGTAGCGACTACGACAAAAACGTAGTAAGCAAACTCATCTAGCTTAGCGCTAAGTGGTTTCTTACATACTACGCTGTTAATTAAAGCATGTCTCGTAGCAAATGTTGCTTCCAAGATGTACTACGAGTAAATTTGCATTCAGAACCACTGCGCTGGAATCTCATAATGATATATTACGTAGTATTAGGATTTATTGTTTCTAACGTAGTTTATGGTTGTGGAAGAAAAAGAGCATTATAGTTGATAATTATCAATGCCATTGAAATGCGGTCGTTGTTGGGATGTTGTAATGAGTAAAATTAGGTGATTCAGCGAAGTACATATAGTCAAAGTTAGAGTTGTGGGCTAAAAGAAGTAGTATATTTTATATTTGGCCTGGAAGAAGTTGTAAACTTTATTAAAAAATATTTAACGTTTTTATTAAGTTTTATGAAATATGTAAAGTTAACTGTGATAATTAAATTGAATTGTAATATTTTTAACCGTTAAGATAATCTTTGAACGTCAAAAGGTAAAGTGACGTAAATGTATATATATATTTGTATATATGATACATATATTTTATTCCTTAAGGCTTATAAGATCCTCCGATATACAGACGTAAGACTTCTCGAAGCTTTGCGGTAACTTTTAAAACATCTAGTTATACAAAAAACGTTTATATTAATTATACATTTTGAGTAATTATTCGTAGGTTTATACTATAAAACAAAATGGTCACTTTCGTGACGATCTCAGATTAAGATCTTGATGGATCAGCTTCCTTAGCGATTTTTAACAAACTTTTCTAAAAGTGGAGCCAAATGATCGATTAGGGTCATTGATACGACCTGGTTCTTTGGCAGCATTGTTTTGAGTCCCTGTATTTTCTTTAAATGGTATCTGTGAGATTGAATAATATAACTGTGACTATATGGTACTGTATAATGTGACTATAGTATTTGTATGGTTGTATAAGTTGAGATATTGTGTATAGGAATTAAGAGAGAGAGGATTAAAAGAAATTACCGCACACTAAAAAAATATGTTTGTGTCATGTCTACTGCCATTGACTGGCTATCAGAGTAATAGCTAATTTTCAAATACATTTACGCTCTTTTATTCCTATTGAGGTGGGCAGAACTTCAAAGATATAATATTCGACTATGAATATGGAACTTGATTTCCGTTTGCTCGTCCAAAACATTTCGTAGACCCCTAGTCCCTTAATTGCTTCTTATGACATTCAAATTCTATTGCATAACAGGCTAGTACGGTATAGTTAAATAGTTCTCACAGAGTTTATCCCACTGATATCACAATTATACTGAATCAACTTTTCAACTTTTAAAAAACCAAACTCAGATACCTTCATACACAGCCAACAACTATCGATCCAAACCTTACATCCGCTTTTTCAAATCGATTCATAAATAATGCATCGACGCCGCGACATAATCTCCCAAACACGTACATTGTTGAGGATATTAATTTCGCGATTCAAAAGGCCGCATCAAAAGGTTATATTCATAAGGCCAATCCTCCTTTTACGATAGTTCATAAAACGATGGCGTTATATGAAGAATGGATAAGGGGCGCTTACACTTCTCCAGATTTGGATCGTAAAGGCGATCATTTAAGGCGTCTTCAATCAAACATAACGTTCTATGAGACAATGATGAATTTGTACAATATAGACGCAGTTATTTCAGGTGCATAATTGTTTAATTGGTTAAACAACGTGCAATAAAGATATGTACGTTAATATACATTGTAAACAAAGAATTAATGTGTATATTTTGCTAGTTCAGTTGCGGATATTAGAATATCTAAAACACACAGTTATAGCACTATTATTACAGATTACTTGTTATTGCTTTACTTAGTCATATTTTATTTTGTTAATATGAAATATTAAAAGTTTTGTTTCAAATTCAAATACTTGCTTGTCCGTGTTTGTAATTTCGTATTTATTTGTTTATAGGTACAATAAGCACGATTTTCAATCAATAATATCGGTGATCCCAAACATCTTCCTTATTTTTAGTAGCAAATATAAGTTGTTATTCCCTCATAAAGGATTGCAATAGTAAACGTACCTATACCACCGAGGGTGTATAAGGAGGTGTAAGGATGCCAATGAAGCGAAAGTTGCTCCCAAGATCCATATAAATTGATATCAGTGATATCTGCCTATCCCGCTATAAGGATACAGTTGTGATACGTATGTACCATTAAAAGCATAACGGCTGCAAACTGAACAGCCTTTGCCTCCCACTTTTTTTATAACCTAAACGTAATCGTATCCGCACTCACAAAGGGATTCCGCGATGATTAAATAAATCAAATTGTTTTATGATGTTTGCGTCTTCATTTTACGATGTGGTAGCGAATAAAAGAACGTTCTACATAAGTGCTTATAGTAAGATATAAGGCCCTTGGTATAAAGGTTTTATTCAATTTTTTATTTCAAAACAATGTCTATTTGCTATATTGACATTTATGTACATTTTAAGAATGCCTTTTATGTGCCCCTCTACCTGACTAGTCGTAGGAGCCGACTAAGAAACAAGGGGTAAATAGATTCTATTGTACGATGGGCTAGCTATCAGTCACCAACGTCTCAAATGACATCACAGCCCTAATTTTCATGCTAAGTGACTTAGGATATATTTTCGTGTCTTCGAGGTTCTATCCACCTCGAAATGGATAAAAGGACATGAATATACGTACGAGTATGTATTTATTTATTTAGTAAAAATATAGATAAAAAGATATATTGTTTATTTGTAGGTTATGGCTTTGAAAATTAACCTGCTACAGTTAAAGTTTCATTTCCCGAAAAGGCCCTATTTTGTATTGACTCCATTAGCCGGGAGTCTAATTACCAAATAATAATTCTCGGAACTACTAAAACAGAAGTTTGAACCAAAACATTCAATCGATTCATTCGTAGAATCCGATCATATCAGAGCAATATTTAATGAAATTCACACCGATTGAAATGCTTACTCTGTTTGACTAACTTTTATCTAACACTAGCGACCCGCTCCGGCTTCGAACGGGTATAAAATATATAGGCTACTCGACTATTTAATGGATGTTATTATACATATAAACTTTTCTCTTGAATCACTCTATCTATTAAAAAAAACCGCATCAAAATTCGTTGCGTAGTTTCAAAGATTTAAGCATACAAAGGGACAGAGAAAGCGACTTTGTTTAATACTATGTAGTGATAATAATATCTGAAAAAAATAGTAACTATCTACTGTTCTTCCTGGCATATCGTAGGAGGCGACTAAAGGACTAGTGGTAAATGGAATGAAATGGGAGATTGATTAGCAACATCTCATCCCAACCCCAATATTCACGCTAAAAAGTGATTTGGGAGATATTATAATCTCTCCAAGTTTATGTCCACTCCGAAAGGGATTGAAGGGCATGAAATAATATATAAATACAGACATATTATCATGCCTGATTCCCTGTAGAGGAGTAGGCAGAGATCACGGATCGCCACCTTTCCCGATTCTAACAAACCACTTACACAAACGCACTCGGTGGTTATAGGTACTTCTAACGTCACCCTTTTTCAATGAAAGTATATGTATGTACTTTAAACCCATACACTTCCGCAGAGATGTAGGACGGTACTAAGTACAACTAATGTCATTCAGTATTTTAGTTATTCTCTAGTTTATCATCGCTCGTTTTACGACTACTCCTATGTACTAACATTACATTGCACCCACGTAGTTTGAATTTGTGATTCAATATCCTGAACGTTAAGTTTGATACAAAGAGGTTGCATTGCAGCTTTGTGGAATAAAGATAATGCTATGTTACACTTTACGTCAGTGTTGAATGTTGAATGCCGCCATGTTTACTACAATATGTTATGATAGAATTTAGGGCGAAAGTTGTCTTTCGAGAAACTCAATATAATAAAAACACAATGGCTATCTTTTCAGGAATTAGGATTGTCAATTAGGATAGTATAGTCTTACGTCTTTATCCGTTGAGCCGTTTCACCTAATTAAAGTGAAACAGTGTCCACCCAAAAAACAACTACATGACCAAGAAAAAACACTTCAAGACTTGTGTGCACACTTCTTGTTGTGATATTTTGAGCCTGAGTGTATTTGTACGCGATATATTGACAAAAAAAGCATGATGCATATTATATCCGTAGTAACCTTAATTATTAGCTACTAGCATGTTTCAAGGACAGAGGTTCTATTTGAATGACACATATAAGATTCCCTTATAAAGTATCACATCAAACAGAGTCTAATTATAGAACTTTCTAGGACAATTACTCGTAACCACATGACAAGTCCCGAATTTTCTCAGCCCTTGACATCAAAGTTGGGTAGGATCGGAACCAATATCGCGAGAAAGGTTTTAATGGCTTTCTAAGTTGCTGGCGTGAGTCCCTAGAGCAATTTACGGGATGAAAATAGACTAAGTGCAGTATCTAGCGTTGAAGTGCCTGTATGTGTAAAGCTGTTGCCCGCTTGGCATAATAGATTCTTTCCACTGCCGTGACTTCAACAATGGCGCCAGGTGAAGTAATCATTTCTAAGAAAATTTGAAAGTGTGTAAAAGTCTTAGTTGCTTACAATATTTATAGTTGGGTTTTTTGTTATTGACAAAGAATAGAGAGATCTAAAATATTATGTTTTATGTCTACTCGTAATTATAGTTGATTATTTAAAATTAGTCATAAGCGTACAACTTAATGCAAATAAACAACAACGGTTAATTATGCTATACTTAGAACAATCCTTGTTTTATTAAATTTATTTGTAAACTATCTAGTAAACAAGACATTGCGTCACAAGCAATCGCCATCTTGTTTCGCGCTGCATTTGTTTAAAGCGTCTGCAAATGGCGGCTGATAAGACAACATCGACAGGAAACCTCGCTGTACCAAGACAAAATCTATAAAAAGGAATATTCAATTGTACTGCGTCGATTAACAAAGCTATTGGCAAAAGATAACAATACAATATTAACTTATCAATAATAATTAATTGTTGCGCTTCATTAATAAATTTCAACACAAAATAACCATGCATTCAGCAATTATTGTAGGATTGTGATTGTGATAATTACATATAATACAGGGTGGCGCATTCAAAACGGTCAGTATGGGGAAGTCTGAAACTATAAGAGATACGAAGATTTGTTCTTAGGAACCATGTCACCGATTTTGATAAAAACAAAAACTGCATTCATACTTTGTTTGAAAAAACAACTGTATCCAGTACGGGAATCGAACCCGGTTGCTTTGAAAAAATAAATTGGCCCTTTTCACTTTTTCTTTTTAAATATCAATTGTATAGGTCTTAAGCTGTAAATGTCTCTATGAAACATGGTGTCGAAAATGAATAAAATGCATTGCTTTGGCATACTTTAGTTTATCATAGTAGGTTTTCTAAGCGACCACCGTTGTTTTCAATACAGTATTCAACACGTTTAGGTAACGATCTTACTATTGAATTTTGTATTTTCATGTGGTGAATTTGCGTTACAATTGACTTTATTGCTACTTTTAGGTCTTCAATGGTGTCATAGCTTGTTTTGTAAAATTAATCGTTAACGTAATCCTACAAAAAAAATTCTAATATGGTTTAACACGTCACTTTTAGTGGACTTTTCAATAGATTATTAGTGTTTGATTACTGTAGATAACAAAACTTTCTAAAAGGATTAATGCAACGCTAATGCCACATGATATGGTGTATGTAACAAGTAGAGAGGCACAAAACTACAAGCAGCCATAGAGACAATTTTACATGTCTGTTGAATATTGTCACTGTGTATGTAAACTACTATGATAAACTAAAGTATGCCGAAACAATGCATTTTATTCATTTTCGACACCATGTTTCATAGAGAAATTTACAGCTTAAGACCTACACAATCGATATTTAAAAAGAAAAAGTGAAAAGGGCCAATTTATTTTTTCAAAGCAACCGGGTTCGATTCCCGTACGGGATACAGTTGTTTTTTCAAAGAAAGTATGAATGCAGTTTTTCTTTTTATCAAAATCGGTGACATGGTTCCTAAGAACAAATCTTCGTATCTCTTATAGTTTCAGACTTTCCCATACTGACCGTTTTGAATGCGCCACCCTGTATATATACATATTGAACATTTTTGTGGAGGTTAGAGATTTGAAAGTAGGAAGGCGCCATTTCTCTTTGTGGACAGTCGATAATAGATAACATGGGCTCTAATCCGCTCAATGAAAAATAATGGATGTTCTAGGATAAGAAATCTTCGTTTTTCAAAAAGATATCCCTTTTTCACCAATTTGGAAAAATAAAATGTGTAAAATCTGTCTATTTTATTTACATTATGATCGTCATTAATACATACTATTCTGAATATGTATTATTTTTTAATGCCTAACCAGACTCTAAAGCCTTGGCATAACCGAACGTATCCTATTCATTTTGCACAAGAAACTGGGATGCAATCTAATTTCTTTACAAGTTACCAAATTAATTGACCTTCTATATCATGAACTGACACTGTGAACATATAGTATCTAGAACTAATAGGTTCATACTCAGACAGATTGAATTTTGATCCGATTCAACAATTAAACCTATATTATCATTCAGAGTCAATTAAGTGTAGAGATGAACTTATGGAAATTCTGAATTAATTTATCACCAATTCACGCTCATTTCAATGATTATATTCACGCTCACTTCAATAATTACATTAAATTGATTATATGCCTTATTCAATTTGAATTGAAATTCATTGAAGTGACAATAATACACAATATTATTGGGATATATTACATAAGTTACATAGATATTGTTCTTATACGAGTGACGTATTAATTCATATTACTTTCCGACTCTTGTGAACCATTTTGCATCCATACACCTCGACATACACACTAGGTGCATATACCACTTTTAGTATACATTAGAAGAATATAGAATTATTTTGGTATACACACTTTATTACTTTTTGCTTACATCTCTAAGAGTTTACATGTATATTACCAATAACTGTAGAAATAATATGAATATTCTTATATTTTTAGTAATACCTGGATTCTAGCTCTCTATTCTATGTCGATTGAGTAAATCAGTTTCGGAAATAGCGAATTATGAATTTCAGACAGTCCTATTTTGCGCTTCAGTTTTCCATTTAAAAATTAGGTCAGAGTATTTTAGTTAATTAAACAACGATTTCTGAATTTTACACGAATTTAATTATTTTAGAGATATATATGTGATAGAACTCAAATTCATGTGTTTTACTTAATATACATATCAGAAAACATCAACAGTATGCCGTATTAGGTGGAACATCTATTAATTTAATTTTACTAGGACCTGTCACATGATATACTGACTATCTATATGTGGGTTTGACTTAGTCATAAAATTAGGACCTCCGCAATTGCGGAGATAGATACCAGAACCTTTGACTCTGTAGGGTTAATGGCCGTGAAAGCGTTTGTATTTTGTTTGTATTCACGCTGATCACTAAAACATCTGACTATCACGGATCAATTGAGAGAAAATGACAGTACATGTAGATTTCATTATGGATGTGGTCGTACCAAGGCACTAATATCTCCTAGGTCTCTTTATAGCATGAACATTGGGTTTGCGATGTCATAATGGAACATTGGTGACAAGACAGCAGCTCATCGCCAGTCGATTCTATTCACCCCTATTCCCTTAGTCGACGTTTGTTAGCATTCTTTTTACGTCCTAGACTAGCACAGGATGACCCTTAACCACGAACCAAATATAAAGAGGACCCGGCGTAAGGAGCGGTCCCCGTTACGCGGTGCGGAGGCCAAATGGTGTGTTTTAATTGGTGCGGAGTCTAAAAATGTGTCGTAGAAAGAAGATACCTAATTTGATTGGCCGATGCCGTGTTTTGATTGGTTGTAATATTTCACGCGTACCTCGTTTCACCCCGCGTAATGCCACGCTAGTTTCCATACAAATATTGCGTAAGGCCCACTCCTCTTATTAATTACTCCATGCCCTTAACCATATCTTTTTCTCCTATTATACGCCAGCATACGTACTTAGCCGGTTTTTTCCTTCCACATAGAGTTAATCGAGGTCATCAGAGGAGTGACTTTACGACCCAAATCCGGAGAAAGTGTCACAGAGGCCTTTGTTTCATTACAGGGCTCTTTATGAAGCTTTGACAAAGGGATTAGGCACATTCACGGTTTCATCTGAGCTGCAGATAAGCAAACGGCCTTTGTACGGAATTGTTTAATTAATTTTCACATATGTCCCTTGCTAGATAGACAAAAAAGTCAAACGCATACACGAGCATTAACCCTTGCGGGGTAGTCAGAGGTTCAAGTTGCCATCTCCGCAATCGTTAAGGTAGTATTGTATGGGCACCTCGAATCCACGTGTTGATCAGGTAGTCAGCACTCAATGTGACAGGTGGTAAGCCATGTCGCAATTTACAGGCACTAACTATTAACTGTTCGAAGAATAGGTAGGTTTCCTCACCGTAGTAATCAGTGCTTTTCGCAGCCTGTAAGAAGTAGCTTAGAGACTATAGTGATAAAAAACGGGGTAAATATGACAGATTCATAGGAACATTTTGTTCTTATCACGTCATCGGAAAAACAGACTTGAGTGTATGCTTACACATCACGCCTGAGTCTCTGTAAAGAGTAGACAGAGATCACGGATCCCCATCTATCCCAATCTTGATAAACCACTTTCACTTCAGTGACAAACCTGTTCATACACACTCGGCGGTGATAAGAACTTCTAACGGCACCCTTCAATATGTCGTCTGACTGTCATATGTCCTTTTGGTCCGGCCTCAACGTAACCGCCCTTCCACTTCAATATATACGTATACAAATAATAGTCGCCTATGCTACAAAAACGCTCATCGATCAATGTGCCAATATTAGCTTACTGCAAAATGCTCCTACACCCCAGATATCTTTCCATCTTATCAATCTTTGTCAACTGAGAGTAACAACCTAGCGACGGAAATAGTACTAGAACATAGCTTTGCTTATGTTTTAAGATATTTTATAATAATAATAATAACAAAAAGCGTTTATTTGCGACCACAAAAACATACAGAATACAAAAACGTTTACAATAAAAGAACTTACAAACTAAGGGGTATAACTTGTGCATGTTACTGCCGCAGCAAAAGGGTTCTAACTCAGCTGGGTATGTTGCGTCTGGTGGCAAACGCAACGCTGGTTTCATGTCAGAACCACTGGAGAACAACGTTTTTAGGTTAAAAGAATCATGAAATATAATAAATTCCAGTAGTATACTTTTCGGCTTTTCGTAGCAGGTTTATAAACAACTATTTATCAAGAGACTTTGAGACTCTATTGGCCGATTTATTGTTAAGTTTATTTATGAATCCCATCACAATATTAAATAGTCTCACTTGTTAATTTAGTTTAAGTTATTTTATCTGTTGCTCAACTCACTCTAGTGAAACGAAAATACAGTACTTTTTATTTTATTTACATAGTTTTACTTAAATCGATCAAGTGTATGTCTATAGTACTTCAAGAAAGCTTAAATTTCTCAAATCTTTTTATCAACTATTATCTCATATTTTTATACGAGTAGACTACCGAAATTCCTTTATGCCTCCTACATCACAGCAAGAAGAAAGGCGATTTATTTTCAGGATTATAGTGTAATGGTCGAATTTTCTCATAAAGTTCATGCTGTTACTTTAGACAAGAATAAATCTAAAGTTTACGTGAAACTATATATTTTCCTGATAATCTAATATAAAGAAAGATTGGGTAGAATGGTTGTATACACGTTTTGTATTGTTTACTGAAATACGAATGTACGTAACATATAATACAATACATATAACATATTGATTATTAATTGTAAATGTTTCACCGACTTAATTTAATCGTAATACATAAAATAATCATTTAGTTAGTTTTTTTTAATATTTATCATTACAATATTTTTATACTCTGTTGACTTATTTATCTATTTAAGTAAATCAACTTAGTAGTTTTTTTTTGTTATTTGTGCAATTTTATTTGTGACGGTCGATAGAAAGACAGGCGAAAATTAGGCTTTTTGTCCAAATCTTCACATTGATAATGACCAATCATACTTCTAAGAATCCCTAAAGGATTAACAAACACAACCCATGATTTCACCCATTTACTGTACAAAAACGGCCCCATTACGATCGCCTGTTAATTATCTGATGGCTCGAGTAACCAGTCATTCAGGGTTGATATTTGATAAGGCTGAATGAGTGAATCCATGGCCTCTTTTTATTATTTATCTAGTTACAATTATTTCTAAGAACACGGAGTAGCTTTTCTCATGATGTTTAATGTATTAATGCACATATACAATCACGTCCTTTAATCCCAGTTGGTGTGGACAGAACCTCGGAGATATAATACCTCCTAGGTCACTTTTAGCATAAATATTGCGGTTTCGATGTTATAATGGAACATTGGAGACAGGTTGCTAGCCAATCGCTCAAGTAATTCTCTTAACCCCTATTCCCTTAGTTGCCTCTTACAAGATGCCAGGTAGAACGGCAGCTAGATAGCATTCGTTTTACGTCCCAGCTAGCACAGGACAGATTTAATAAAACAAGATTCTGTAATCTTATGTAAGTAGGTTTTTAGTATAATCCAAGGAGGTTTCACCCTTGGTAACAATACTAAATGGGAATCCGTGATCTCTTTATATGCCTGTGTAGGAAAACGGGCGTGATATATAAGTATGGAACAATATCTCGTATATACATATAATTGTATGTCAAAACAAAAGACAAACGCTTTCACGATTAACCTTTGCGGGATAGTCAGAGATTCAGGTTCCTATCTCCGTAATTGCGAATGTTTTCTATTCTATGGACTTTTATGTTTATTATATGGCCACCTCGAATCTACGTGTTGACCAGATAGTCAGTACTCAATGTGACAGATGGTAAGCCATGTTGCCATTTACAAGCACTGACTATTACCTGTTTGGGGAACAAGTAGGTTTCCTCACGATGTTTGCCTCACCGTAGTATTCGCGACGCGTTTCGTAAATGTGTTTTTTATTGCGAAAAAGTACATAGAAATTCATTAAACTTTATTTTCATTGGTACATGCTCAAGCGGGATTTGAACCCTGTACCCTCTGATACAGAGCAAAGCCCCAAACAACTGAGCAACGTCAAATTTGCATGTTTGTATAGTTACAACTAAATGTACATACCATTGTATGTACATAACGTTGTACTGTAGACATAAATAAATAACTATTGAATTACCTACGCCCAATATTATAATCACATAAGAAGAACGTTATGAAATAGAAAATCAGCTGATAAATAATTCATATTCGAAGAACAATTTTGTCTTCAAGAAATTCCTACAACGAGAATTATTCAAATTTCTGAGAAATATTCCCCGTTAACTTACGAAATAATGCCTCCTGAGTATAAGATATTAGCCTGTTTTATTTGCATTTTTATGCGATTTTCTCATAACTGCGATTATGGATTTATGCATCATTTGTCCACCACGGATATGCAAATGGACAAATTTGTACAATGGCCACAAATGTCTCCGGAATTCATTAATCTGGTTAAATAAGATATTCCTGGTTCATTTTTAGACTTTCGGATGTTTGACGTCATCAAAAACAACTTTTTATAATCTACATAATTTGGTTTTTTCTTTTGTTTTTTGTAACATTTCATACCTTAATTTTTCTTGCTAGCTGGGACGTACATATTCGTAATTCTAAGTGACTAAAGAGTTTGGGTTGTGTTCTGTCATCTCTAAACGAGAAATAAGTACGTGATTGTTAACACAGTATAATGCAGTGTAAGCTTGTGTGTTAATTCGTTGCAATGTTTTTAATACGTATAATAACTATAATTACCGTCTATAACAAAGGATTTTTTTGTATTTTAAACTACTCATCCTTATGAGGTATTAAATAATACTTAAAAAACAAAATTCATACATTTTTAAATTTTGTTTTTTAAATAAATCAATCAATCTCGATTAGTTTATCATACCAATGTATCTCTAATAATATACATAGATATTACTAATCAAAATATACAAACACACCAAAGAGATATTATAGAAGAAGAACATATATACATACATACGCACTAGGCAATATACGTGTTATAGAGCCTTCAGTGATCTCAGTCAGTTAGTTTCCGAGACACTGGCCTCAAACAAGCATTTCCAGTGTGGAAACCACATCAACCGACTGAGGGAAACAGAGACTGTGCAGTGGAGTATCTTATATTTTATCTATGGAGACAAATATACATACATTTACGTCCTTTAATCCCTTTCGGGGTGGATATAATATCTCCTGGGTCACTTTGTAGCATATACAGGGTGTTTGGTAGAGGGTTGGACAAAAGCCTATCGGAGAAAGAGGGGGTCATGCCAAACACAACTAGCCATAGAACTCGGGGCTATTGGCCTTTTTTTTTTAGGCGCCTTTTTATTTATTTTTTTAAAATCACCAGAATTCGTCATTAAAATACCTATATAAAAAAGTATGCACGTTACGGATCTAAATTTCATTATTTATTGTTCATGAATAGATTTCCAACATTTCTAACTACATTTTACTAGTGTAGTATTTTATTGCTTTAGTTAGTATTTTAGACCCCTCGGTGAGTTTTAGTCAATATCTCCACAACGATATTCTTTTTTATATCATGTGATACATGTTTAGAAAGGACATTAATGCAGAATATTCAAAAAGAAAAAAATAAAGCAATATCGTTTGTAGTATTTTTTTTATAGCCCTTGAAAGTTTGTAATTCCGTAAAATTTTGTAGCATTGAAAAACTTCAAGTACCCATGTTTTTGTATTTTTGCATGTGTCACTAGTAGAATGTAGTTAGAAATGTTGGAAATTTATTCAAGAACAATAAATAATTAAATTTAGATCCGTAACGTGCATACTTTTTTTTCTATAGGTATTTTAATGACGAATTCTGAAGATTTAAAAAAAATAAATAAAAAGGCGCCTAAAAAAAAAGAAAGGCAAATAGCCCCGAGTTCTATGGCTAGTTGTGTTTGGCATGACCCCCTCTTTCTCCCATAGGCTTTTGTCCAACCCTCTACCAAACACCCTGTATATTAGGATTGCGATGTCATAATGATTGGTGACAGGTTGCAAGCCCATCGCCCAATAGATTCTATTTAGTCTCTTTGTCGCATCCTTCGACATGCCGGGAAGAACGGCAGTTAGTTAGCATTCTAGTCAGTTTAATTATAGTTATTATTATTTTAAAAAATAAGGACATAACCTAGAAGAAAGTACTGCCTCAGTTACCCTTGAAATAACTATTGAGTTTGTTATAATAGTGATGTAAAAATAGTGGTTGCTTGAGAGCTTTCTACCCTATCAATTTCCTTGTTAATACTATTACATTATGGTCACTTAGTTAACTTTGATATTCCGGGAATATGTCTATCTAGTTAGTAGTTAGTTAAAAACGCATATCTATGCTTACAGGTGACCAAACCTTTAAAGTATTATATACAAAAATGTAGATACATTAATATACATACTTATAAGGGAAACCCTAAGTCCTATAAAACATTTACATACAACAGTATTCCTTAGTGTAAGTGCAAGATACCCTTCTGTCCCCGTCTTACATAATGCGCCGCAACAGTGAGCAAAAGATTTCGCCAAGGTTCCACATCGCAGCGTCATTATAACGCCCTTGTGTGAATAAGCAGTGGTGAGAGATATTAACAATACGGGCTTCAGAAATAATGTGGCGCTGTTCACGCGAATCTTGCGTCTGATTAAATTTGGCGAAACAAATTACACTGACAAGCGAATTTTCAATCATTATACAAGATATGCGAGTGTCTGTTAGGTCTTTTATTTTGCAAAAAGAATATTGTGTCATTAGTAAAAACTCTACAATAACGTAGAAGCTTAAACAAATGGTTATTATAAGACGAAATATCTTTTGATATTGTTTACTATCTATATTGAAAAAAGGTGACTTAAAGGTTACTTATAACCGTCGAGTATGTATGAAGAGGTGTACGAGTGTTAATGAAGCGAAAGTGGTTTCTCAGAATCGGGACAGATGGGGATCTATGATCTCTGCCTACCCCACAACAGGGAATCAGGCATGATGTGTACGTATGCAATATCTTTTAATATTGATTACAATACATATATTTTTATAACCTATTACTTGTAAGAATGGATGTATATAACCGAGATTGATAACACATACTCTATCTTCAAGTAGTCTAAACTAAACTACCATTTTCTTATCCAAAAGATAAAAGGACGATGTCCACGCCACTGCACTGTGTAAAGACATCTACTTTTCCACAAGAAAGGTTCAGTTTGATCGGATTAAAAACCCTTTCAGATCCGCTCGTCCAAACGGTGTCCTTTCCTTGAAATTGCTCGATCATTGGAAAATGTACTCCTCAAATCGGGCATGTAACTCGCTCTAATTTTAGACCTGGGGCCTTAGTCCACTGACGCTTTTGCAAAATAGCAGTTCAATATCAGATCAGTAATATTGTGAAGTTGGTAGTGGATTAACAAAAGTGACAAATGTCGCCATTTTTAAAGCGAAATTTGTCGCCATTTTCATAGCCAAATTTGACACTTTTGTTGACTTCAATGGTGTTTTTGACACTTTTGTTCATCCACTACCAACTTCACACTATTACTGATCTGATATTGAACTGTGTTTGTGCTAAATCGCATTAGTAGACTTGAACCCCAGCTCTACTGTCGAATCTCCTGAACGGCTCGTTTAGATCTAGCGACACCTATCTTTTGGATATAGGACTAAATGTTCTTGTATGGCGTGAATTTAACATATTATATACTTTATAGGTTGGCTTTATGGGTAAGGCTTGGGTAGAAATATCGGACAGCGTTGCTTTTTGCAGATTTATACACATATTAGGACTTAGTCCACCTCATTTATTCTTTTTGTCGTGCACGTAAAGATAGATTTTGATTACATCATAAAACATAGGAAAATTTATGAAAGCGTTCGAAAAAATTCTGAAATAAACAGCTTTACTATGAAACAGTAAAGGTTTGGTTAAGACTGTATAATTTAATTTGTTTACCCTTTTTTCTGATTACATTTTACCCATCAGTAACCTATAATAACAGTGAATGTTTTAAAACGCAGAATATTATCGATTCATTTGGTGTCTTATCTGTTGGAGCATGGTTGGCAGGTTTTATGGCTAGCAAACCCAATTTGAGCCGTCGAGTACCCAGTTTCCAATAACCGTAAACACTGCTTATCTCTGACTTATCGGCGTTTTGTAATGAAAAAATAATCGTGTTATGACTGTATGTGTATACTAATGGATTGTATAACAACGTAATTACACAAACAAAAACACCTTGATCGTTTGAAAGGCACTCTTCATGCGATCTAGTATATATAAAATCTGAGATTTACTTATTGTTTTTAAGATAAACTTAGTTTTGACGTACTGGAAAAGAGTGACTTTTTTTATTATAAGTGCTTATAACCGACTAGTATTATATGAGAAGATTTTTCAAAATTATTAAAAGTTTGTCTCCGTGATGTAGAGCTGCCTATTTGTATATGTTTCTTAAGCCTTCTAACTTTATAAGTACAAAAATAAACTAACCAACATGTAACATCACAACCCCAGTATACATGCTAATTAGTGACCACGAAGATGTCTTCATATCTTCAAGGTTCTGTCCACCCGAAAGGGATTAGAGGACGTGAATGCAGTATATGTATGAACATAAAACCCTCACACTTACACATGAGTGTTTATATGTGTGTTTCGTTGGAAAAGTTTGCTCGCAGATTGTGTAACAACCTTTTCATTAGCCTCGAGATTGTAAACAAAAGAGTTATTAGCTAAAAAGGTGCTGGAAGGCCGGGGAAAGTGCTCGACGCTTTCGCTAATACTGAATGTATATCAAAATGGCTGTATTTTTAACACAAGTGCAATAGTGCGTATATATACACGGCCTGGCCTTTGAATTTAAACCTGTGGTTGAATTTTGAAATACTTTAACATGCAAATAATAATTGGGAATCTTTTACTTTAATTAAACTAGTGTGTATGTCTGTGTATATATATATATATATATATATATATATATATATATATATATATATATACAGATAAGTAGATAGAATGAAGAAGAAAAGTTCTTGACTTTGCCCCCACAAGGAGTCGAACCCATCACGATTTGCGCTCAATTGGCAAACTGATCGCGGCACGTCGTCAATAATACAACTTGAGCAAGTTGTTGTATTCTGTGCTTATATTATTATTACTGGTATGAAAAGAGAGTTAGAGAATGTACGTAACACGGTATAAACAAAACCTTGCAACTACTGCTTAATTTGCATATGTGGAGGACGAACGGTGGATATTGCATTCACTTTAAAGGCATACACGCTAAATGAGTTGTCCCCGTTGTTTTTGAAGACTAAGAAAGGAAAAATAGACAAACAAAATAGTACGTGCCAATGGCAATGAGATTTCCAGCATTATTTTCGTTATCGCTATTAATTACTTAACGTATCAATTGAAAACACTTGACTAAACCTGGCAAATTTGTTTCATTGACACGTTTCTAGACAATATTGCAGCCATTTACATTTCCGTAAACAAGCGGACAACGTGAGGGCATTTATACAGAATGCTCCTATAAACATTAACCTTTGAGTTACCCTCTTGGCATTTCGCTTTCTTAGACGCACTTTCTATCGCCCCTGTCTAGACATGTAACTAATATAATATGTCGACGTCTCAGATTCGATATTGGGCGAGACGGTCACAGTGACACTCAAGTACCTTAGTAGGTTCACGTTTCACTCAGTACAAGGGTGGTCAGATTAGCCTTTGATTTGTAAATACTAGTTACTAACTTCACTTAACGTAGATTACATTTCGGAGATATATGTATAGCGCCAGTGATTCCCTTGAAAAATAATGTTGAGATTTTATAGTAGTAATAGGGAATATGTAGATTGTAACGGTATTATTATGTTATCCTAAAAAGGTACATATAAAATAAAAGTCTGAGGTGATAATTACAGATTTAGTTCTAGGTTTGAACAAAACTTATAAAAAAATAAGAAATTCATTGATCAAGACTACTCTATCACCTAATTCTACCTTAAAAGTCTGTCCTTAAATCGCAGTCTCTTTTTATTAGCTACAATCACGTCTAGACAATTCATCAAACCAAACCAAAGTAATAACTTTTCTACATTGTAGCAGCTACGTTCCACTTCACATCTGTTTAATTTTCGTTTCGTTCGCAAATCGGTTTCGAGAATTAATATCGCGATTCCAATTTGTGCTAAGCCTTGCGGAATGATGACTTTTGGTCTTGCTAACCGATTATCTGTTGTGTCGAGTAGAACTTTTAGATAATACTAGGTTCTAAGTATTAAAACATAAATAACATGTATAAATTTATACGTAGATAGAATCTATTGGACGATGGACTAGTAACCTATCCCGATGTTTTATTATGACATTGCAACTCCAATATTCATGCTAAAAAGTGACCTAGAAGTTATAGTATCTCTGAAATTCTCGAAAGGGATTAAAGGACGTCAAACATGTATAGCACATTTATAATTCACAAAAAAATACTCTAAAGAACAAGGTAAAAGATATTTCAATTACAGATGTTAAGATGTTATACTTTATTTTACAGGATTGTCAATCCATCGTCCTATCAAACCTGAAATCCCATACTAAGTCGCCTAACGTAATGAAGATTTCATAACAGGTGATGAAATGATAGAAGGGTATTTATTAAGGCCTCCTTTATGCATAGTGTTAAGGCCTGGTGGAATAGTTTAATTGTATTAATCACAAAAGGGGTGAAACTGTTAATGCATGTTGATGGATTCAAAAGGACAATTTTGCGTAGGAATACTTAAAAGCTACGTACAGTTGTGACAACTATTTTGAATTTTGTGGTAGTCAGGAGCCTAAATGTTAAATAAAATCTTAACATTTTGGAACGTAATATTCTGTGTAAACATCTTCTAAATTATTCAAAACTAGATAATCTACAAGGTTATTTTTTACGTTAAATGTACACAATTATCTTCTTCCAACCATATTCTAAGAAGCGAATATTTTACCTAGATGTTGTTATGTAGTCTTAGACGATACACGCGTAATTAACTACAATATTGCAACATTTTCATCAATATCCCAAGCGACAAACTTAATCCGACGAAAAGCTCTTCCGAACTACTCTTAGTCGGGGATTAACACCGTAACTGTGAAGGCACATATATTCCTCTGAAGGCATATAAACACACATAATAATAATATCTTTATTGAGACATCCACATCAATAACATACAATATTCAACATACAATAGAATTCATAGACAATAATTGAATCACACAACACATAAAATTACATTTCCTTCATTGAACATTAAATTCAATTAAAATTGTTTTACATGAAATTTAATTTACATTTCAAATATGATCACACAGCTAGTAGTAGTTGTGGTAATCTCAAAAGGCGTCCAGCTCGGCGGCTGCCTATATATGTCTGACACATTACTACACAGTATAAAACAAAGTCAGTTTCTCTATCCCTATGTCCCTTTGTATGCTTAGATCTTTGAAACTACGCAACAGATTTTGATGCGGTTTTTTTTTAATAGATAGAGTGATTCAAGAGAAAGGTTTATATGTATAATAACATCCATTACGACGACCTCCGTGGCGCGATCGGTTAGACGCCTGAACGCTAATCGTGAGGTCCCGGATTCGATTCCCGGTGGAGGCAGAGTTAAGAACTACGCTTTTCTTCTGGTTTCCAGTCTGGTTGTTGATTATATATGCTAAATATGTATTTATCTATGTATAATATGTATATATTTCTTAAATATACGTTGACTAGTACCCTTAACACAAGTCTTAAATGTACTTACCAAGGGCCTAGTTCAATTGGTGTAATAACGTCCTACAATATTATTATTATATTAAATAGCCAGAAGTGCGAAGCCGGAGCGGGTCGCTAGTATGTATATATGTCAGAAATCGATTGTGCAGCCACTGTCCCACTGATTGCTTAAACGAAGGGAATCAAACAATCCGTGAGAGAAGACGAAGCAATTTGCGTTTGTTAGAAGCCAAATTGATTCAATTCCGCCAAGAAAGTTTCCCAACTCGATTATTTTATCATCAGCTTTATGCATCGGCCCCTCTGATTTCGTTTCCGCGGTTTACCCTACTGGCGGGGCTTCCATTTAATTTATTCTTTTAGTCTCCTAGTCGCTAACTTGAGCTGACTAATAATAACTCACAGTGACACAATAATTATATGAAATTACAAATATGTGTGTCATTTAAGAATTTTATAATATCCAAATTAAATTAAACAACACAGAAATTATGGTACTTTCAAATTAATTATATTTTATACTAACAATTAATTACAATATTTACTGTGATAATCTCAAAAGGCGTCCAGCTCGGCGTGTGTCTGTAGAAACCTTAAGGCTCCACAGAGCCGCTGATTTTCAGCTGGCAGCTTTACAATATACTAGTCTCTCTTACCTTAATGGAACGGTGACTAGATACCTCGCTTTCCACTGGGTTTGTATGGAGACTAGAGGTATACTGTATTGAATGTGTGATGGCCTAGTCATCTTCCTTGAATATTTCCTATTAATGTTATTACAATTCCGATTAAATTAATTAATTAAATTAAAATTAAAATAAATTGAAAGTTACAAAGGAAATGTACGCCTAAACTGAATTATAAGACTTTTTTTATTTTACAAGCAAAACTCTATATATTTTATAAACAAAGTATTTTTTACCTTTGCTACCCGACGTTTTATACGAGTATTATCTCAAGATGTTAATAGTACTTCATAAAGGTTTAACAATATGATGTACTCGAATTTTATTATTTTTTCAAAGCACTATTGTGAGTTATACGGACATCCACTAAGTTGTACCCATCTTTGATTTCCCAGTAGTAACGTTATAACAACAACCATAAGACATGCGAAGTTTTTTATACTATAAAATAAGCAATTTCCTTAAATTGGGTAGACTTTGCAGGTAATTCTATATCCAATCACTTATAAAACTATACTTTGTTAAATATTATGAAATGATAATAGGTCTTTACCTATGAAATTGCCGTTCTGCAGTACTGGCCATTTCAAATCAAAATAATTTTTGTTTGACTAAGAATTCTAATTTCAAATTAATTTTATTTTAAAAACATGGGATTCTTTTTCCAAAAGTAGTCATTTGTTTATTGATTAGTGTTACGTTTTCATCGCATTTCAATCTTTTTCGTCATCATGGATACGTTAAAAATTCGAGTAATTATGGAATATGAGTACCGTCGTGGCAGCAACGCAGCACAAGCGGCACGCAATATCAATGACGTTTACGGAGCTAACACTACAAACCAACGCACCGCCTGTTATTGGTTTGCTCGTTTCCGTTCTGGAAATTTCGACCTGAAAAATGAACCTCGTGGTCGTCCGAAGACTTTGGTCGACAATGACGAATTAAAGGCGATTGTGGAAGCGGATGATACACAATCTACGGCGGAATTAGCAGCAGCTTTCGACGTTAGCGTCAAAACAATATTGGTCCATTTGCGTCAAATTGGCAAGGTAAAAAAGCTTGACAAATGGGTGCCCCACGAACTCAATGATCGCCAGCGCGAAGTACGCGTCGAGACGTGCCTTGCACTGCTCAACAGACACACAAATGAAGGAATTTTGAACCGCATTGTTACCTGCGACGAAAAATGGATTCTGTTTGACAACCGCAAGCGCTCAGCAAGTTGGTTGGATCCTGGTTCAGCACCTAAACAGAGCCCTAAACGAAAACTTACCCCTAGAAAAGTGATGGTCACTGTTTGGTGGTCTAGCGCCGGTGTGATTCATCACAGCTTCTTACCAAACGGGGTGAGCATTACTGCAGATGTGTACTGTGAAGAACTGAACACAATGATGGAGAAGCTGGCACATCTCCAACCAGCATTGGTCAATCGCTCGTCTCCGCTGCTCCTGCACGACAACGCGCGACCTCATACTGTACAGCAGACGGTCTCCAAGTTGCAAGAACTGGGGTTGGAAGCTCTCCATCATCCACCGTACTCACCAGACCTTGCGCCCACAGACTTCTACTTTTTCCAGAATTTGGATAACTTCTTGGCGGGAAAAAAATTTAATACCCGAGAGGCAGTACAAAATGCCTTTGAAGAATTTGTTGCCTCCCGTCCAGCTGATTTCTTCAAGAAGGGCATCAATAAACTGCCACTGCGTTGGCAAAGATGCATTGATTGCATGGGTGATTACTTCGATTAATACAATTAAAAAATACAAGAAAAAAATTCGTTTAATTTTTTTCATACAAAACGGCAATTTCGTAGGTAAAGACCTAATATATATGTGTGTGTATCACTACATAGCATAAAACAAAGTCGCTTTCTCTGTCCCTATGTCCCTTTGTATGCTTAAATCTTTGAAACTACGCAACGGATTTTGATGCGGTTTTTTTTAATAGATAGAGTGATTCAAGAAAAAGCTTTATATGCATAATAACATCCATTAAATAGTGGAGTAGGCTATATATTTTATACCCGTGCGAAGCCGGAGCGGGTCGCTAGTATACTCATATAAGAGGATTTTGTTTCGTTCAGTAAAACTAGAGAAAAACATATCTTAGGCTACCCATCTCTAGGGATAACTATGTTATGTGACTTGTGTATTAATATCATCACATAAATGTACTGAGCAAAATTCATTATAATTCGTATTCATCTAATGATTTTTTCTCTATTCTGATAGTGTTGTAATGTATTGCAGTCATGAATATCTAAAATTTTGTGAATACTGACATAAACATTCGCATTCTTCTGACCTTTCAAGGTGGACTTATAATATTATGTATCTACTAGGCCAATTTCAGTATGAATATTAGGCTTGTGGATCATTGGTGACGTAGTTAAGATTTTCTCTAAACATTGAACTCTCCATGGTAAGGACCCGACACGGTTTGTTTTGTAATATCCGGCCTAGAAACAGCTTCCAAGATGTGTCGTAATTTAATGTTGGGAACATAATGCTTCGACGCTTGGATGACACTTTTGAGAAATATGTTATTGTGCTTGGGGACTGTCTTACCGAAGAAGACTAGCTAATATTGACTTATTTGGAGTTTTAAATAAAATATAGTGCTTGGTCGGAATTAGAATCAAATGAAACGATTGGCTTATTTACTTATTCAACATTTTCACAACTATCATTACAAGTATTCCCTAATGAGAAAGAACAAGTACTTTTTACAATAATCTCACTAACGGACATGAGATCTACCATCGGGAAATTCGTTGAGCGGTGGAATCACAACCTGTCAACGTTTTTCATATTAATGCCATCTGATACCGATAATTATGTTAAACATCTTTGAAAGGCCATTAGTAATCTTCTTTATGTTCAAGTGTACTGCAAAAAATATATAAGGAAGCAACTACATGTCCATATGTACATATCCACGGCACATTAAGTGAATCCCGCCGAAGTGAAACTTCAGCACTTTGATGACTGTATCAGTTACTTAGTTTCCGGTGGGGCTCCACGATATTGCTTCCACATAGGGCGAGTTTACAAGAGTTGCAAAGTCGATAGTTTTAAGGTTTCCTTTCCTGGTATACTTCGTTTGCGTTATCTGGCAAACAGTGCTCTGGGAAACGACGAAACAACTGCAAATGAACAAACAATAGACGTGCGAGGCTGTTCGGATGATTTTGTTGAGAAAACATGCTATGAATGAAATTATAAATAAATATACATATGATAATTAAATAAAAAACGAGCCCATCGCAAAGTTTGACATATAACACATCCAGTGTTATATGTAAAACTTTTGCAATAGCAATAAAATCTCATAAACTAGTTTAGTAGTAATAACTAGTAAAGTTTAGTTCATTATATCAACAACAAGAATAAAACTAAATTAAAACTGGGCATAACTTAGACGTAAAATATTAAAACGCATGGCCTATGATTACTAAAAATTTATCTACTATCCCTTCGTTATTAAGACAAGCCAATATTGCCAGATCCTTCACAAGTACAACAAAATCCTTAACAAGTACTCTTCGAGGTGATATCACTATATAAGTCACCGAGTGGATGTCTGGCAGCTTATAGGAGAGCGTCGCGAACTTTTTCAATATAAAACTTGTTAAAGCATCCCTTTTGTTACACGACAATATCTTGCTTACATCATGAAACTGCGTCAAAAGGGCAGACATGGAGTAGACTCAATTTTAAGGTCCACTGCTTTAAGCTCCATATCAGGTGCTTAGCAGCATTATAAAGAACCTAACAATAATAAAAACACCTGGGGCCTTAGTCCACTAACGCTTTTTAGCACAAACCCAGATTCAATATACGATCAGTAATAGATGTTTTAGTAATAGAACAGATGTTTATAGTGGATGACCAAAAGTGTCAAAATCGCATCTAAGTTGGTAGAATTTCGCTAAAACAAATGCGAAATTTGTCAGTTTTGGTCATCAACTACCAACTTCACACTATTACTGATTTTCAAAAAGCATCAGTGGTCTAAGGTCCCTGTAGATCTAATAATATATTATAAATTTAGTAGTGGAACATTGGCAACAAGTTGATACACGTATAAACTCTTTTGTATCAAGCAAGAAGCACCTAAGAATAATTTATAGCTTTTCTAAATAAACGCTCACCTATTTCTAAATAAGTTACGTTGATAGCAAGTGACCTCAAACTTTTGTCCTTCTCTTAAGTCATTATCGTCCTGAAGTTGTACTACGTTAATTATAGATGTCCCTCAATTGCATGTTATTAATGAAATAATAAATAGAACTACAAGGCAGCCAAATTACAAGTTTTCGATTTGGGGTTGTAATTTCCTCAAACTCTATACGGAAATGGTATGCATAGGTTGTGTCTAAATGACTAATTTATTTTATATAATATTTAAAGCATTTTACTTCAGTGATAGTTGAGAAGAATTTGAAAATTGATTTAGAAAGGTTATATTCAATTAGGATCTCAAAATTCAGTGCAAAATTGTTTCTACAAGTGAACTTTTGACTTTTGCAAGGGTAAAGGGTTACTGCATTCTATTATTTACAAGAAAATTAATATCCATTGTGACATGATTTCATGCATTAATTTTTTGTTATTTTATAAGTCGAAATTAGCCAAAGTAACGTTCATGGCTTCCTCTTCATTATTACGAGAAAAAAGGTTGAATTAAGATCACACCTTATTTTATTACTTACTTATTAGAAAGATACCCCAATATACTCGTCGGTTACCAGCTGCTTTCCTGCGTGTAAACTGATACGAAGCTAAAGGCCTACCTCATTGCCAAATATATTCCATTCACCCCTAGTCCCTTAGTCGCCTTCTACAACATGCTGATAATCCAACTTATAGTTGTCATTCTATTCATGTTTCTAACTTAAGCTGAACTTTAAATGAATACATATACGAGTCACTACATAGTATAAAACAAAGTCGCTTTCTTTGTCCCTATTCTCTTATATTAATGCTTAAATCTTTGAAACTACGCAACGGATTTTGATGCGGTTTTTTTATAGATAGAGTGATTCAAGAGAAAGGTTTATATGTATAATAACATCCATTAAATAGTGGAGTAGACTATATAATTTATAACCGTGCGAAGCCGGAGCGTGTCACTAGTACGAGTATATATCTTTCGCCCACATATTTCTTATCGATCGTTTATTAAACACCCTGCTATTGGGGGTCGTAAATAAATAATCATTTCCGGCAGCTGGGACTTGGTTCCAAGGGATTTCGACACCTGAGGGAATGAAGTATTTACGCATTAAAAATAATGACTATTATTACTCGCTCAATTACGAATACTTTCCGAGTTAGTTGCTTTTAATTTAAGGTTTCGATGGCCTTCTCTAAATACTATTTTGGTAAGCCTTGTAGTGTAGAATTAAATTATCTGTGACCTGGTTTGTAAGTGTATAACTTTCTTATTTACTTATAGATTCTATACATACGAGTATATAAATACAAAGTATATATTGTCCATTCAAATGACGACCTCCGTGGCGCGATTGGTTAACTACCTGAACGCCAATCGTGAGATCCCGGGTTTGATTCCCAGTGGGGCAGAGTTAAGAACTACGCTTTTCTTCTGCTTTCCAATCTGGTTGTTGAAATATATTATTATATACTATATATGTATTTATATATTTGTAATAAGTATATATTTCTTAAATATACGTTGACTAGTACCCTTAACACAAGTCTTTAATGTACTTACCAGGGGGCTAGTTCAATTGGTGTAATATTGTCCTAAAATATAATTATATAATTAAATGCGATTGGGGTCTTCCTTCCATTATACGGAATCAGTAATATATCCTCACAGTAAATACCTATCACCACAAAGCCTTTTAGTGGCAGATGCTGTTGTATATTGCCTATAAGACATGCTTTTGCCTATTACTTATAAAAGATACGGTTGCCTATTGCCTATAAGGAAAAATAGGCATTTCTCTCGTCGCCATTCACTTGTTTTCTTGTCTGTTTTCCTACGTAGCATAGGAAATAGATTATTATATATAAACGTCCGCCATAAGCACAACATACGTGAATCACATCACACCCACGTTCCAAATGGGTAAACAGAGATAAAGTGCACCGATATTTCAAACTAATGACAAGACTTAGGTAGCCATATGCTGTACATGAGTTTATACTGATTTTCCTTAACTGGTTTTTCTGAAATGTTTTCTACTTCTTACCCAAAACTATGAGAACCAATATTAAGAATAAACATATACATTCACGTCCTTCAGGATTTCCTTTCGTCCTTTTAGGATGGACAGAACCTCAACAATCTCCTTAATCACTTTTAGCATTAATATTGGGGTTGTTGGTGACAGATATTAGCCCATCACCCAATATATTTAATTACCTCTAGCATAGATAATATAACACTACAGTACAGCCTCTAGTCTCTTATTCACCTCATACGACATGAAAGAAACTTTCCTTGAAGAACGGCAGCTAGTTAGCATCTAAGCGTCCTAGACTATAACGGGCTGAATATAAAGTAAATAATCAATAACATAAACACTGTTTTATTTATAGAAAGCATCTACCTTGGAATTACACGAAATAATTAGGTTAAATATATAAATAAACTTCACACGATCGGGAGTCGACGAAACGCTATATGTCAAATGAATTGACAAAAATATGTTATTGGCTGAAGAAGATTAGTCCGTTTCTTTATGAGGACATGTAATAAAAATATTGGCTTAAGAAAGATGTATTTTAAATTGTATATTAATAATACTGTTAGGTTATACTATTATATAAAAAAAATCAATTTCCCTGTCTTAACTATTATTTCAAAGTGATTTTTGTATTATTATACAATAATTTTACATATAATATATTTACATTTGTTGGCTTACTTCTTGAAGTTCAACAAGATCGTAAACAAAAACCTCTGATCTCTGTATACCCCTCCCCTCTACTTTCGCACATACAGTATATTGGATCTTTGGGACCAATTCCTGAAAAATCTGATTTGTGTTGACTTAGGATATACGATATTGAACATGACTAAGGGAATTTTCTACACTACCCATTCCATTTGATATCAAAAACGTGATGTAATTTATTAGTTTTTGCAGTGTAAGAAAACGTCCCAATATATTCATTGCCATTCAGTATTAATTATCTATTTTTAAACAAGATAAAAACAACATAAATATTTTTAGTTTACACCTGTTTTTATTCAAAACTATTAGTTGTTGTGACTATTTATTTCATACACATTTCATATTCTATGGTGCTTTGGGACTTCAACAAGATGTAACCAGCTGACATTAACTAATTAAGATACCTAAGATTCATCTACCAAGGATTCTCTTCTCGAAACAGACCAAGACTAACTTATACCACTTTATGACAATTGTAAATACAAACTGACTATCATATCATGCAGATATAAAGTTGAGAAAGGGGTTTCATTACCATACACCATTCTATCTACTTACTAAAAACTGAAATATACTTCGCAAAAACTGGATATATTTTCTAATAACACTATATCACCAGGAATACTTCTCTGCAATATCAGTCTGTCTACTCCGCCAGGAATAAGAGCACTGATATTCAAGTATGTATTATGAGAGCTGCGATCTGTATCGATTTATCATTCGGCTGGAGTTCCACTCTAAGCGATTGCTCCTATGAATGTGTAATAAATGGTAATGGGCCTACTACATCGATTATAGCCGAGATAGAGATGACTTTCGGATTCATAAGGATCCCGATTATCGATAAGAATACATGTTACGACCATTATCCCTTGCTGGGTAGTCCGAGACTCTCGTTTCAATGGACACAATTGCGTTAGAGCCTACATTTACTTTTTGCAAGGAAACGGGACTCGAGGATCAACTGACCCGGGACCATGGCCATTGCAACATGGCCGAAACGTTGGAAAAGCAAAGGTAATACTTTGATTATATATATATTATTTTCTTGTAAATTTATAAAAATCGCGGGTCTTTCAAAAATATGACTACGTTTTCGTTTCTACTATTGCATTCTAAGCTTAAGCTTAGCTTTGTAAACGGTATTCGTAAAGGCACAAATACCATTTCTATGTAATTTAGTAATTTACTATGAGGAAACCCCTATTAGGAACCTACCTATATTTTGGAATAATTTTTGTTAGTACTTTTACATGGTGACGTAAATCACTAACCTCACATTGGGTGCTGGCTTTGATAAACTTGTGCTTTGAGTGATATATGACCCGCGTTGACACTATAGTACAAGTTTTTTTTGTTATTTCATTGTAAATGTTTATTAGTAAATTGTTTATGTGTATTGTATTGTCAATGATACCGTACTGGTAAACCTGTAATGGTGTTGTTGTGAAAAATGTAAGTAAATAAAGTATACTCAGGACTCTGGCGAACACAAAAGAGTTAATTGTCGTGAAACGTGTGTGAAATGATTCATTCTCCGTAACACTCGACGGTTATAACTACTTCTTATAATCTGTTAGCCATCAGCATTATTGCCTTAACCTGTAAGTATACCTCAAGATCACCAATATCATTTATTACCTACATATTCGCGTGAAGAATGTTACGCAGGGTACTCTCTAAAATTAAAGAAGGCATTCTCCAAACACGTGTAGAATGATAAATCGGTATCCTAACAACAGATTCATGAGGTTAATCTTGACGCCTTTGTGAAATAGCATAACTAAGCTAACTCTATAATATTGATAGACGGTACAATTAAACACAAAGTGGAAACACGTACAAATATACACACGTCTGCTATAGAGTGTGTGCAACATAATATCTCCTTGGTTTACTTTAGCATAAGTACTCATTTATTTGATGATATTTATATACGTTAGAATAAAATGTTAAACAGAGGTAAGTCATTTTGCATGATATTACATTTAACCCTAATTTGCTAGCATGAAAGGTACTAAAATAACTGACAAAATATTATACCTTTTCTTTCCTCATTTTATCATAACTTTCTTTCTCAGCTTGAACATAATTATCACATGATATTAGAGACGATCCTGACCACAACACATCACAACCTAACAATATTTTTCAAATAATTGCCAAACGAAATGAAACTAACAGGGCATTTAGTAAAGAATTAGTAAAAACTTCAAATATTCTTCAATTTCCTAAACGTGAAATAAAACCATAATGCTGAAATATATCGGGATTCAACCTGACATTTTGAAGCATCACTCCACTTTGAAGTTTCCATTAAGCCCATATTTGTAATAGTTTCTTATAACACAACCCGTCAATCTCCCCATTTTCCTTAGGGCAGTGAATTGAGGACACTGAATCTCAAATTACCAATATTCCATTAGCCTCCAATAAAAGGGATTCCTAATAATAATACGAGATGTTAGAACTAGGCCACGAAAATGCGACGTTTAGTTACGCAAAACGTAAGTAGTTCTTACAAGGAGTAGATAGTACTTCGACTTACGATTTTAATATATTGCTTATTTAAGGTTATCCAAACAGGTAATAGCTAGTGCTTGCAAATGGCGGCATGGTTTGTCACATTGAGTACTGACTAACTGATTAACACGTGGGTTCAATTTGCCCATAGAATTACTATCTCCACGATTGGATTAGAGAGATGGAAACCTGAACCTCTGACTACCCCACAAGGGGTAATGACCGCGTTTATCTTATATTTGCATTGTTGTTGTTATTGTGGTATAAGGTTGCATAAGCATCAGGTCATGAACGTCTTATAAAAGTGGTTGTGTTCGGCGTATACTTTAATTCACGACCGAGAACTAAAAGGGTAGTCACTGGCTTGCGTGCCCTCCATTGTCACTAAGATGTATATATATAGACAGTCAACTCTTTGGGCAATCGTTGTTTTCAATATTTTATTTATTTATTTTTTATTTGTCTTATGTAGAGTTGGACGGGGTAAACTGCGTAGAACTGGATGCATTATATAATGTAGAATAGAGCCATAAATGTATCATCTTACTACTTACTATATGCCCACTCTTTAATATCTTTGCTGCGTCAAATGAAAAGTTGTGTATTTGTACAGTAGAAAAATATTTTTATCTTGCTTTCTTTACCTTAGTAAGCCTATGTACATGTTTTTTTCTATAATAGGATAATCATTTAAAGGAAAAAAATTTACACCCATTATTTTACGTTCCATTACATTACGACAGTAAATGTTTATGCACGTGTCATGTAATTTAGAATGTTTCACACAAAGATCGTCTCATTTCCCTCACTGACACTCCTCTGGGGAAATCGAGGGAGGGTCTAATTTTTAATTGGCCAGCCCTTAACTTTTGTCCTTAGGGAACCTATTCAAATTAATGTAGGTACCAAGGAAACCAATTGTGGACCTTCGTGATACTACAGTTTATCGCTTGAATGTTAATCCTAAGTTACGAGTAAGGATTTTATTGTTTTTTCTATTTAATAAGCTTCTTGGCTACAAATCAACAAAGGACTAACATAATACACAAAACATTTTTCTAATATGCTATATTATTATATTCATGGAAATTCATTCTCTCTGTGTGCCTATAATTATAATTTTAAGCAATAGTAAGCGCCCATACACGAGGATACAGACACTCCACTTATCAACTAATATGCTGATTTTCTAGTAAAATATGAGTTTGATGTAGCCATAAATCCCTTACTCCACAGTTGTGAAACTATTGAAACCTTTAACTACCTCATAAGTGTAACTGTCGTGACATCTATGTAACACGCGACATAAACAAAGCTTTTTATAATTACAAAAACTGTAATACATTTATCTTCCATTTCAGCTTTATCTGTAGTTAACGAAGCAAAAACCTAACACTTACAAAACAAACCTATACTACGTATAACATTGTGTCCTGGACCACAGTGACTTGAGCTCTGGTTTCCATAGCCGGCTCGAAGTGTGAAGTGTCAAGTTATGCTAGCTAGTTAGAACTGGTAGTCTAGTGGTGTCTGCTACGAACCGTTACGAGTGTACGTGCTTTGCACCCGTAGTTTCAGTTGTGCAAAGTTAGTTTTTATTGTTTTGTGAAAATAACTCGATAGTTTGTTGTCGGGTCGAAAGGGAAAATCGGGATTTAGTTGAATTTTTTTAATTATAATCTTGTCGCTGTTTGGGTGTTTTTGGGGTGGACAGAACCAAGAGTTATAATATTTTATCGGTCACTTTAAGCGCACCTAACGGGAGAGTTATCGTATTAATGGGGAATTAGCGTACCCAATAATATTTCACATGCAAAGATAATAATATAAATAACTGAACTCCCGCTTATTGTTGTTTTTATCAATTAAGCAAGTACACAAGATATTCTGTACAGCTAACTTAGATTTAGCAACACATTGTACTTGTTACCGTTGTAAAAAATTTTGTCTCTTCTTACGCAATTCAAGCTAACAATAGCACCCAAATAATAAAATCAATACCTATCACATCGATATCTATTTCTATACACTATACACAAATATCCGTTTCAAATACCTAGATAGATTTCTAGATTTAGAATCGGGGTCAACATCCTAGGTAATCCAGGCTAGCTACAAAGTTTGCAACAGTTAAGGCTTCGCTCGCAGGCTTTAACGACCAGCAGCGCCCAGCTAGGTTCATTAAAAAGTTTCACGTAAAATTAGTCTGTCGAACACATTATTGGTGAACGAAAAACTAAGGTTTAAATGCCTTTTGTCGAACCTTGTAAAGGAAGTGAGTGATTAATCGAATCATTTGTGGATGTTTTTGTATATTGTTATTAAGGATGTAAGTTAAGTGGTCTGTGTCTGTGGGTGATAAGAGATTTGCGTGTCTGTATGTGAATTTCAATATTTGTGTATGATCACATCGTAATAATTTTTCACTTGTTGGATGTCAAAAGGACATGTGTCGCCGTGTATAGTCAATGAATTGCGTGTATGTTGAAGTAAATCTTCAACTAATAAAGAAAAGAAAAATATACACATTTATGTAGGAGGAATGAAGTGCAGAGAAAAACGGATGCACAGTAGATTAGTTTTTTAATAACTGAAATCATATTACAGGTATAGTAATGAAGGAATGATTGTTTGACTGAATGATTCGATGATACGAGACAAAACGTTCTGTTTGATACAAATGAATGAATGGAAAATGAATGCTTATACACTAAGTATGTAGAACTTACGGACTGACATTTTTGTATATTCTAACAATCAGTAAAGGAACCGTTATTCATTTATAGAAGCAAAAATCACTAAACAACACCTGCACAATATAAAGTACTTAAAATAAGCAATGACTTTTTTACACGGGTATTTTTACGACATAATCAATGTCAAGTAAACCTTGTCGTAACTTATTCAATAAAAAATAACAACAGGGCAAAAATGAAGCTAAATCTTGGAAAAATCTCTTGCATAATCGAGTTGGTTTGAACATTGAAAATGACGTCCCAAAGTGACATTTGAGAAGGGTCTATTGCTAAAAAAGGATTACCGGAAATATCGCTTATGGGAAGTGAGGAAATAATACGAGATGGGCCCTTGTTAAGGCGCCCTTAGTAACCATGTATTCAATGTAATGAAGTCCCTTTGACAGCTATAACAATTCTATTTTATAGGACTATAATACTATACACATATATGACAAGGAAATTGGTAAGTTTCGGGTTAAAATGGTATAAGAATTTACATAGGTTTGAAACATTGATTGCAAAGGGAATATTTATTACGATATTCTTACCTAAGATTTAATATTAGAATGGTTTGTTCCAGTTATGGGTTCTATACATGTTCTATCATAGAATAACTCCAAATCTGTTGCACGTCTCTTAAGGCTTGCTGACATGAATGGAAACACTAGCATTCTGTTTACAAATCGGCTAACACCGGAATATAAGTCAATTCCATAAAGATTTTGTGACTATGTAATAAAAAAGAAACTATATAATAAAAAAGAAAATTAAAATAGTAAATCTCTTCTTCACGTTATAATAACAAAACTTGAACTTTTAATACAGTCAGCATTGCAAGTTAAGAAGTTGCTTATAGACAATCTCTGCAGAGACCGGCTAACCGGATTGTGGGTCAAAGTAGTTAAGCAATGGCCTTTCCTGAACAAACAAACCCGGTTCTGTAGCTTCGTGATGTTGGAACAGTTGATTTTCCTTCCGTGAGCTTAATGGTCATGACTAGGACTTTTATTGCCCTTTTTCGTCGAAATAAAAACCCTGATTAATGCCTAAACGGTAGATAATGATTTTCGATGGGCGCGCTGTTTTGTTTCGTAAAGTTGTCTCTCTTGGAAGTAGTAAAAAGTAAGAGTTTTGCGTGGGTGGAATTTTGAGTAATAAATGAACCCCTTATTACTATTTCAGTACTTGGTTCCCATCGTATCACTCTTACATACCATACAATCTCTTGTTAGGTTTAGTTTATTCTAAAACCAGCTTGAAAAGTTCACGTTTCTAACCACAGATGTAGTTAGTTGTACTCATTCATATGCTATCAAGATAGGGCCATGTAGAGAACACAAATTAATGTACTAGTAAACTTTTTTCGTTTCCTTAACATTCATGCAACTCCGCTCTCATACATAGCATGTAAAGGCACTTCTAACACCACCATTTTGTAGGAAAACGGTACGATTTTATTTATTATGTGAGACCGGGTCGTTTCACGATAAATTTATAAAGATATAAATACCTTTATTTTACCCGGCGTTAGTAAAATGAGTATAAATCGCGAGTGTTTAAAAATAACGGGTATGATGTATAAGCATGTACGTATATGTAGCCAATGACTAATCCATAAATACTTAGAGATATGTATTCGTTACTACCTATACCATAAAGCTAGCGTAACAATAACCATCCCTTCCGGGAGTTAATGCAATCCTTTCAAAGGGTTGAATGACCACCGTCGTCACTGCGAGGGTCCTGACCCAACGTGACAGGTGTCCAGTCCATCGATCAGCTATACTGTTCCAAGATAAATGGTATAGAGTTTTTTACAGTGTTTTATTTGGTGAGTTCTTTAAGGAAGTATACGTTGGTAAATCAAATGTTGTAGGTACTTACTTGTAGCTTTAAATTTCATACATATGCATTCACGTTCCATATTCTCTTTCGAAGTAAGCAGAGTCTCCAACTCATGTAAGCATCTTCCGGTTACTTTTTACCATGATTTGTGGTTATGATGACATGTGGAACAATGAAAACAGTTTGCTAGTTCATTGCCTTATAGATCTACCCCTGGTCTCTCAGACAGTCTATAACATGCCGGAAAGGCAGTTAGTAAGCATTCTGTTTACGTCACAGACTAGCACAGGACTAAACAAACTATTCTTTTACAAATCTAATCAACTATATCAAAGAAAAAAGTTTCGTTTTTTATCAACGAAATCGCAAAAACATTAATAATAACATATCGAATAAGTGTCCCAAGTTTCAAGATTTACTTATGCTACAAGTTCAGGAGTCGCCCTTTTCTAAGTTAAAAAGAAGTTAAATCACTTTCTCGCAAAGTTTCCCTTTAGAACCCTTTTCAATAGCCTAACCTTGTATAGAAACGGAATTAAATAGTAACTTAAACTAGTAAATGTAGTTGTATAAATTAAGAATATCTTCGATCCAAATGGGATAGACAGAGACTATCGATCGCCACCTGAAACGATCTTGACAAATCTATCTTGCTTTACTTATACACATTAAATTAACTTCACATTCATTCATTCCTTCCGTTCCGTTCCGTTCTTCACGCCTATTTAAAAAACCTTATTAGAAGAAAATTTTAATTACTATTCATGAATCAGACAAATAATTACGGTTAATCGGGTACCGCCATGTATGTATGTGCCAAGTAACAATTTAACACAATTGTTTTCAGGTATTTTGTGGTCTCTGGTTGAGTAGGCATATTGGGAACTCGTCAACGGTGGCATGTAACCACATGAGCTTCCCAATCTGTCAAATGCACTGTTACAGCCCCTAAAAGGGAGAAATATGTGTCTTCTTTAATTGTTTTCGGGCTGGACAACGATGGAAACAAAATACGTTCTTGGGAGGTAGAAGTAGCATAACTGACGTAACGTTATGTTATGAAATATATATTACGGTTTATTAGACTATAGCTTTACAGATTTCATTAGTCATTAGTCTTCCTTCTTTCATATAGCGGAAAATGGACAGTAAAGAAAGAAATAACACAATTATTCACATACAGAGACAGCTCACAACAAAAACCACAAATTAATAAACACACACATAATTTAAGTCAGAGACGCCATCTCCTTGGTACCAAAAAGGTATCGGCATGTTGCTGTATATAATACACACATATTCATATATGAATTCACGCCTTTACGTCCCCAACAGGGTAAACAGAAACCGTTGTCTCTAAGAGGATAGGTAGAGACTATCGATCGCCACCTGGAACGTACCTGACAAATCTCTCTTGCTTCACTTACACCCATTAACCTTCTTATACATGCTCTATACATAGATAATCCACAGTATGTAATTCGTAGTACTCTTTTCGACTCTGTTAAAGAACCAAACTTGGACTTTCCTTATCTGGCATCGGAAATATCATGCGATAGGAAATTAGGCTTACAACCTTAGTGTCAATCAGTCATGATCATAATTTATGGAGTTATTCCAATCTTCAAGGTTGCGTGAATTGCTCTTTTGGAAGTCACGTTGGTGGTATAAGGGTTGCTTTTAGTTACCTTTTTAGTGATTACAAAAAACCATTAGGTTTTTAGTGTGGTAAATGGTAGTAAGTATTGTGGTTGTATGTGACATATAGTAAGAGGTGCTAAAGGGTTGTAGCGAGACAACAGGTCGCAATAAATTATAATCATGAGTTGTAACTGAGGTCCTGTTAACTTGATTTGGATTTTGTAAGCACTTATTCACTCATTTATTCCTCAAAAGCTTACATATATATCTATAATGTACGAGTATTTCACGACGAGAATAATTTGATAACTTAATTGCCAGTATATAGTCTCTTTCCTTTAGTCCATACGATAAAGCAGCAGAACTTATTAATTCCTGTTTCATTGGGATTAGTATATAGTGACATATGCACAAGCTTAACATTGATGTGGAATAAAAAGCTCTTAAAATAGCTTTTTATGCTTAAATTTAAATGGAAAAAATGTCTGCTTTGAACTCCCTGAATTTCTTTTACAAATTCAATTAAATACATTTGAAAATAAATTGAATTTCTTACTCTGATAATAAAATTTACTACAAGAATAGAACCTTTAATTCTCTACATCAATAATAATAAAAGGGACTTTATTTAGTTAGCTTAGTAATAAAAATACATTTACGAAATGCATTGAATACTACGGTAAGGGAAAACATTGCATCGTGAGGAAACCTACCTGTTCCCTGAACAGGTAATAGTTAGTGCTTGTTAATAGCGACATGGCATACCACCTGTCACATTGAGTACTGACTAGGTCAACACATGGGTTCGAGGTGGACATAGAATTACTACCTTCACAAATACAAAGATGGATACTTGAACTTGGATACTGAACGCGTTTGTCTATGTCTTTTTTGTCTTTGTAATATGCTGTCACTTTTTTTTTATTATTTGTCTTTCAGCCAGCGCAGTTGATTTAAAAGGTGTCCGTTAGATTAATAGTTTGGTCTCCACGCGAATGGACACTCTTTTTCACTCTCGCCATTTCCATAGACTTGTAAAGGTCAAAAGTTTCTATGTAAATGAATGACGCAACATATACCCTGAGTATAGAGTATATACGATAACACCCACACCCCATTCTCTTTGGTGTTCTTAGTATTATAATGTTTTGAAAGTTTTAATATTAGAAATATGAGGGTATATAAAAAAATATGACCAGTGGCTAGTAAACAATATCTTATAATAAATATATTTTCTTAATAGAACGATATTGTGAATTATTATAAACTTAAATACTGTTACCTTAATGACTGTAAGTATGTAAGCATAATATTAAGACTCTTTGTAAAGATTTAAAATAATCAAATGCAAACTTAAAACTAATTATAATAATTTACCTATAAATTAAATATATCTAAAAATTTGTCGCTGTCGTTGGAGCGCAGAGTGACTAATATGCTGGCAGCGTTCCCCCTCTAAATGCATTGTATAGATAAAGATAGAAATACTTTTAACCATTGAGTAGTTACGCAGTGGTGTATGAATATCAAGGAAAGGCTTTGCCAGGATTTAGGAAAAGGCTAACCTTTATAATAATAATATTTTAGGACACTGTTACACCAATTGAACTAGCCCGTGGGTAAGTTCATTTAAGACTTATTTCACACAAGTCTAGTTCACTTTTACTCACGAAAGGAGAAGAAAAGCGTAGTTCTTAACTCTCCCTCCACCGGGAACGAACCCGGGACATCACGATTAGCGTTCAGGTGTTTAACCAATCACGCCACGGAGGTCGTATATATCTGCTCTCACCTTGCAGTTATGGTTATAGACCCTGGATATGCGCAGTAGTGCCTTGTTTAGCATTCTATCTCACGTTTGAGCGTTTCCTCTAGTTAGCTGAGCAAATAGAGCAAATTGTCCCAATAAGCACCCATTCACACTTGAAAGCATATCCGTGGCGGTAGCACGTGCAATTGCGTCATTGTTCAATAAACAACGTATAATATTAACTAACGGGACTTATCGCGTAAGTTTTTATATAATAAAGTTACCTTTATTAACCCTACGTTTCGGCTACGTTGCAGCAGTCATGCATCGTCAGTCAGGGCGCTGCGGTGGAGGCGAAGAAATATGCATCGTCAGTCTGCCCGTGACCGTGGCTGCTGCAATGTAGCTGAAACGTTGGGTTAATAAAGGTAACTTTATTATATAAAAACATACGCGATAAGTCCCGCTAGTTATTAATCATGAGTATAATTCGCGAATCTCTTAAAATATAATAAACAACGTATGGGCGAGGGCTGTAAGGTATCGAGGTAGATAGGCACGAGAGACGCCTATTGACTTTACGAATGAAGGCTGTAAGACATTGAGTTAAAAAGAAGAGAGAAGCTAATTGATTATACGAATATATTTGGTCATAACACTTTAATAGTTAAATATAGTAAAAGTGCATACATAAATACAGAGAAAGAACGAAACTTTATTTGTAAATTGTTGTTACAATAATATATTTCGAATGTTTTTGATGATATTTAGGTAATAAAGTTCCAACATGTTTTGCGTCACAAATATTTTCTCAAAATATGAAGTTAGTGTCACATTGATCAGCTGTTCCAACCGTCAAAGCATGTAAATGTCTATAAAACTATATTTCCGGAGTGGAACAAAATGTCTTCGAAGATCCTTTACACTTATTAAAAAGAAAGAATAAAATGACGAATCTCTTAGAGATCTATTTCAACAAGCCGGAAAGCCAATTGACTATATTGTGATTCAACCACAGAGATCAGGTTACATTATTTATACAACAAGGCATATACAAATCAATATTTAATAATAAAAGGGCTTCGAGTGGCCCATACCTAACATGCCTTAGAAATTTCGGAGATCACACATGCCTCTGACTACCCCGACACAGTAAAAAAGGGAGTGACTATAGACAAGTCGTGAAGCGTATGTATTTATTCAAGAGTAGTTTTGTTTAAAAATAGAACCGAATTTTCCATTTTAGTCGTTATAAGCCATTCCATCCAAACAATATAAGTTTTCTTTCCAAATGCTAAGATCTAGCCTCTGAATATTCAAAGAGGTACTAAGGCAACAGTGCTCTGAGGGGAAACTTGGTAGACGCCAGCTGCTTACAACCAAATTAAAGCTGAATCCGAATTCTTTTCTTCAAGGTAAAAGTTTGCTATTTAAAGTAGATGCTTAATTGGAATTGTTTATTCCGATTGCTTTGTGGAACCGACGCGCTCTCTTGTTTTATTGTGTTGTCTCCTTGTCTTGCTAACTGGGTCGTAGGCAGATTTTAATAGTTGCGTTTCACCCCGGTTGATTGTGAAGTAGTAGATGGAAATCTGAGGTTTTATCTATCAAGCCTTAATCCTTATTTTTTTAATAGTCCTTTGGCAATAAAAAGGTCAAAGATTTTATTATTATTATTTTTAGTATTTTATTACAGTCCACACTTTGCAGAACCTACTTTAACAAAAATTTGATATTTCAAGATATATTATGTAAGTATAAAATGAACATCTATCTGTGCTCAATTTTCCTGGGGCATGTGTACTGTTGCAAGTCCGCTAATGCTTTTTGCTGAATCACAGTTGTATCTTACGTACGAGTACGTTACAATGGCGAAATGGAACACTTTTATTACTTCACTAACAACTTCACAACATTACTAAACTAAGATACAACTACGATTTTGCTTAAACGCATGAAAAGGACTTGAGCCTCTGTGAATCATTTTTTTCTTATAAATTTAAATATTCTACTTTATTCAGAGATGCTTGAAAGTACAAGCTTCATTTAGTTTAAATTAAACAAATGTAGGAATGTTGTAAAGATCGATACGTGGATTTCACATACACAAATATAACTATAATATAGATTGTTATAATCCAAGTTACTTAGTGACGTAACTCATTGGTATGTTCAAACTAAAGATAAATTCTCTTAGCTCATAAGCTAGCTTCATATTGCTGACTACACGTCGAGACATAATAAAAAGTAAGCAAATTGCTAAGTAATGTGACACGTGTTTATAAAATACTGCTACTGAAATATTAAATATACACTGTGTAGATTAAACAGTAGATTATTTAATATACAGAAAACATATACATATATGGCACCAGTTGTGAAGACACTAATTACAGTTTTGTTGTCTTTTTATAGATGTGGAATATTGAATACAATCACAATATACAATTTAACCTTCATTCGTACTTATTCATTGGAAACTATCTCTATATATACATAAATAAATAAAATCTCCAAATTGAAACCAGAAATTCGGTGGCTACCTCATTGTCAAATAACTTTTACAAACTACGATTTGCTATGAAGAATAATTAAGGTTATGAACACCATCTGTCATAGTTGTCATCATTCATTCATCAAAGTCTGGTAAAATATAGCAATTTCCCCTTTACGTAGTTAATGAATTTTGATAAGCCATACAGTTACATTTATTACTAACGGATAATTAATATGAACTGGTAGAAATGTATCAAATGTTAATTACTGCGTGGAACACTCTAAGCGAACAACCGGATTAATTAATCTTTCAATCAAGCTATTACTTTAGAATTACAGTATAGGTAAAATTACATGTTATTAACTTCTAAACTAGCTAGTAAGGACCCATAGTCGAGGAATTATATAGAAAGCTCTCGTTCTTCATGGCAAATCGTAGTTTGTGGTATGTAAAAGTTATTTGGCGATGGGCTAGCCACCTGTCACCATTATGCCAAATTTAAAGACCCACAATAATAATCCTTAAAGTGAAAAATAAGTTATTATGTCTTCAAGTAGGTGTTATCTCCAAAAATGATTAAACAATTTGATTTAATGTATGTATAAATTACTTCTCAATGCAATCAGTCTTCGAAGCAATAAACTATTTCAATCAAACTCCTGAACAATGTTCGAGTAAGTTAAGCCATAAACTGTTCCAGAAACTTATAGTGGTAATACGGGTGTCTCTAAGTACTGGATATTTGAATTCGTATTCACACCAACAAACAAAAACAACGATTTCAAGAAAGCTTTTATGTATGTGTGTTATGCATCATAGATGTTGTGCAAGTTACAAACATATAAGGTGATGTCAGTGATGATAGACTAACTAATTCAAATAAGAAAAAATACGTATTCCCTAAATGAATGAACATTTTCCCGAATGAAAATAAATGAATTTTCCTCTCACTATATGTCGCTTAGATGGAAAGTGAAGATACTCAACTACTTATATTCCATTAAAGTCCCAGACTCTATCATACGAAGCTTTTGGACTACATTTAAAGGAGTCTAACTAAAGAATACGCGAAGAGCAAAGGAGCATGTATGAGAAGGTTAATTGCTGTGAGTGAAGCAAGAGATTTGTCAGGATCGTTCCAGGTGGCAATCGATAGTCTCACCTATCCGCTTAGGGACGTAGAGAAGCATATATTTGGGTTGTTAAATAATGTATAAATGTAATTAACCAAATATATGATCATATCTAGAATGAATGATCTTCTAGAATCCTTTATCTTCTAGAATGAATGATTCGACGACAAAACAAAATCGCGTTCACGACCATGAACCCTTGCGTGGTAGTCAGAGGTTCAGGTGTTTATCTCCGCAATTGCAAAGGTATATTCTATGGCCACCTCGAACCCACGTTTTGACCAGATAGTCAGTACTCAATGTGACAGGTTGTTAGTCATGTCACCATTTACAAGCACTAACTATTCGGGGAACAGGTAGGTTTCCCCACGATATTTTCCCTCACCGGTAGTACTTAGCGCCATGCAAAAGTATAGCTAGATGTCATTCGGTCCATTTTCTCCGAGACAGCAGTAGTACCTAGTCGGCAAATGACTTAATTTATCTCGTTTAGGTGTCGCCTGTCGGATTACAGTAATTAATAGCAGATCGTCTTTCGCATTGGCGCGCCGTATCGTTGGCTCCGCTGGGGGCAGAAAAATAACTCCTACATATACCACTGTTTGAACGACACGCACAAACAACTCTTTGGTTAAGATGAAAGGAATGTGTTACAAATGAACACGTATATGCTTGATAGAATGAGCGAATGAGTTAGTGATAATGATAAGAGTTGAAAATGTATTCTTAAAGAATAGTGAGTTACAGAGCTACTACTACTAAGGAAGTAGTAAGTTTTATCAACGATACGGTTTTTTAAGCTTATCTTGTTGTTTAGATCAATAAATGAAATTACAAACTTAATGTCATAATTACTCAAAATTAACGCTTGACCGAAATACTACTTAGTAGATATATTACTACTATTCTTATTTTAATTTTTAATTATTATTATTATTTTATTTAAAAGTTTGTGGACACCATATACATAGTAAGAATTTAATGAAAGTATATCAGAAATGGTAATTTACAGTAAAGTACCGTTGATAAAAGCTGTTTTATTATGTAATAGGTGTTAACACTATTCCAAATTGCGTCGTAAATTCAATCTCTAGTTGGAGTTTGTTTGCGAACAAGCTGGAACTTCTCGCCTAATTTGTTAATTCGCTTCATAATAAATAATTCTCAGCGTACATAACTTACAGCAAAAACAACTTAACTTACTTATTAAATTGACTCTACTCGGCTGTACAGACACAGAAAAATACTCAAATAAGTATGGCTGCCAAATAAATATATTTTTTACAGGATAAACAAAATTCATTAGATTTCTGAAATATATACCTTTATATGCATGTGCAAATGAAGTGAAAGGTTGATTACGTAAGGGCCAATAAGATAATACAGTCAGATAGACGACATATTGAAAAAGGGTGACATTTAAAGTACCAACAACCACTGAGTCTGAATAAAGTGTATGGATATAAATAAAGCGAAAGCACGAGTAGTTTCACAAGATAGAGACAAATGGCAAACCCATAATCTCTACCTACTCCTCCATAGGGAAAGTGTAGAATAATGTATATGTTAATATGAAAAAGAAGAAAAATATTTATTGATTTTCTATGCTATAACGTTGGTAACCCTACACGCGGCTGCAAAATAATTGTCTAAAATCCGCTAATGAGGGCACAAAGGTGGAATGGATCGTTTCACGCCAGTGCCAAGCGATGGGTTAATCAGCGGGACATGACCAAGTTTGCCTACAATTGGTTTTGTCAACAATATGTCACGTTTCCACTTAAATAGATACTCACGGCTTTAATCCCTGAAGGGGTGGGTATGATATATACATCATTCATATATATATACATCCTTTGATCTCTTCAAAATTCAAATAATTGTAACTTCAAGTATAGTACAGGTATTGAAAGTCATTACTGCTGTTGGTTCGGAAACCCTGGCTCGAAAAAGAACTAACGAGAAACTCTGGCTGGTTAATTTCTTAGAAATATTATATTGTTAAAATGTTTAATTAAAATAAATATATCCCATATAACCCAATGCTGGTAACAAAATAAAATTAACATTTGTATATAGAATATAAATTTATTTTCTGCACATAAAGTTTAGATGCACCTATTGCCAGCTTTGAGCATAGGCAAGATAGTCTCCTTTCCTTATCGGGGTAAACAGAACCTGGGAGTCATACATAACATTTCCTTGGTAAGTTGTAGCATTCGATTCCATGTATTTAGGTGACTATGATAAAACGATTAAATCTATGATATGTCAGGAATATGACTGATAAAGGAACAATCTGGAAGAGGATGTAGTGTCTAGGATTGAAAAGGGTATGGTTAGATGGTTTGGACATGTTAATAATTGATGTTATATTGACGTTGACGTTTATAGGATAGTGTAGTGAAATAGCGCTTACATAGGGGTCGTCCTAATAAGACGTAAGATACTGAAATAATGGACGTACTGAAAAGGGTAACCTTAGATGTACCTAAAATAAACATGTGTATTTTTGCAAAGATCGCGTAGGCGTTTACCAAGGAGATGAACCGATCCACTGAAGGATTCTTATACTTCGAAAGTCTACTCTGCCTCAAGATTTATACTGGACAGTGGAGGTTTACGCTCCAGATGTAACCCTGATGCTGACCACGATCCTAAGAGATAAGGGGACGTCTATAGCTAGATAGATCTGGGACATAGAAAGGGTGTTAAGTAGCTGCCGTTCTCCTTGGCATGTCGTAGGAGAAAGCTAAGGGGCTAAGGGTAAATGGAATCTATTGAGCGATGGGCTAGCAACCTGTCTTCAATGTTCAATGACATCACAATGCCAATAATAATGCTAAAAAGTGATCTAGGAGATATTATTATGACTCTGAGGTTCTGTACATCTTGAAATGGATTGAAGGACGTGAATGTATATAAATGTTAATAAAACAAGATAAGTTTTAAAAAATTGTGAGTTTTGATATTTGCCTACCATTCTGTAGAGGAACGGGCGTGATATATATGATTATGATAAAGCTAATCTTAAGTACGAGTAAATTAGAATACAACAAAACTAAGTTCAAATTACTTTATACCTACTTTACTGTATAAGTTGTTATGTCTGAGCACTTCTGCAGCAGAGTGATTCCCTTAAATTTGGTACTTACCTTACACTAACGTTATTAAAGTCATAAATCACTTAAGTCAGGCTTAACAATATCTATGGCACTACTTGTAATATGAAATATACAGGGTGGCGCATTCAAAACGGTCAGAATGGGAAAGTCTGAAACTATAAGAGATACGAAGATTTGTTCTTAGGAACCATGTCACCGATTTTGATAAAAAGAAAAACTGCATTCATACTTTCTTTGAAAAAACAACTGTATCCAGTACGGGAATAGAACCCGGTTGCTTGGAAAAAATAAATTGGCCCTTTTCACTTTTTCTTTTTAAATATCAATTGTGTAGGTCTTTAGCTGTAAATGTCTCTATGAAACATGGTGTCGAAAATGAATAAAATGCATTGTTTTGGCATACTTTAGTTTATCATAGTCGGTGTTATAAGTGACCACCGTTGTTTTCAATACAATATTCAACACGTTTAGGTAACGATCTTACTATTGAATTTTGTATTTTCATGTGGTGAATTTGCGTTACAATTGACTTTATTGCTATTTTTAGGTCTTCAATGGTGTCATAGCTTGTTTTGTAAAATTCATCCCTAACGTAATCCCACAAGAAATTTTCTAATATGGTTTAACACGTCACTTTTTGATTACTGTAGATAACAAAACCTCCTTAAAAGATTAATGCAATGCTAATGCCACATGATATGGTGTATGTAACAAGTAGGGAAGTATAAAACTACAAACAGCCATAGAGACAATTTTACATGTCTTTTGAATATTGTTACGGTGTATTTACACTATTATGATAAACTAAAGTATGCCAAAACAATGCATTTTATTCATTTTCGACACCATGTTTCATAGAAACATTTACAGCTTAAGACCTACACAATTGATATTTAAAAAGAAAAAGTGAAAAAGAGCCAATTTATTTTTTCAATGCAACCGGGTTCAATTCCCGTAGTGGATACAGTTGTTTTTTCGAAGAAAGTATGAATGCAGTTTTTCTTTTTATCAAAATCGGTGACATGGTTCCTAAGAACAAATCTTCGTATCTCTTATAGTTTCAGACTTTCCCATACTGACCGTTTTGAATGCGCCACCCTGTATATATTGGTTTTCCATGGCTGGATAAGTAGTAGATATGTAAGTGCAGCTCAGTTGTTTGGGGCTTGACTCTACATCAGTGGGTACAGAGTTCAAATCCCGTTTGAACATGTACCAATGGAAATGAAGATTAATGAATTTCTATGTATATTTTCGTATTTAAAACACATTTACGAAATGCGTCGAATACTACGGTGAGGGACAACATTAAACGCGTTTGTTTTTCTGTTTTATAATTTACGTCTTAACGATATAGTCTTAGTTGTAATACAACCAGTGCCTCACATAAATATAACATGACGTTTAATGAATGTACTGTTTAGTAAAACCTTGCAATTTTGCTGACCTCCTTGAGAGGTCGTGATTTTGATTTCTAGGTTCGATTCCCGGTGGAAACAGAGTTTTGAACTACGTTTTTTTCTGCTTTCCTGTCTAGTCGATAATTATATAAACAATATTTTTATTCATCTATAATAAGTATGTATGTTTATTACTATCTCGATATTCAATGAATATTCTGTTCTGTAGTATTCAATAAACAATTTTTGTTGTATTAATTGACTTTTTTAACGCTATAGGGAGAATATCAACGGCCACCTTGAACGCTCCTGTATGTGATTTATAATAAGTGTTAAACAAATTTAATAAACATTCATGTAATTAAATTAATTTCATTGAAACAATTTGAATGAGTAATATTATACTAGATCCTAATTAAATATAACAAAGGTATAAATTCCAATCATTGTAACATAACTTTAATGAATATTATATTGGTTGCTAAGCTGACTCTATTTCACGATAGAGCGCTCAGACGGACCAATAATATCTGCAATAAAACTATCCCAACTTAATACCAACTTAGATATTACCATAATTTATCCATCTGAAAACTACGAGACATTCTAACGACATGGCTTATGTCCAGAAAAAAACATTACAAGCATACATAAACAACTTACCAATAGTCACAAAACTACACTTCACACTAAATCCCCAATAGCGAGAAAAGTTACATTTACTTAAACACTAGGTCTTATTTAAATCACTTTTGAAAATAATGAATCGCGAGTTACACTTTTCAAAATTAACGAACAAATGTCAACGAGAGCGCGCGAAATAACAACGTGCGTTCAACGCAAATTCATGATACAACTGAAACTGAAATACAGTTTCAGGGATGCCCCATGAAAGGAATCGACTTCCCTCAAATATCTGAGCTATGATGAATACTGATGTTAGTATACGTGAAATACTAAATATTGTTTGGCAAATTTGGAGTGGAATAATCCATTAAAATCCGTGCATTGAATAATTCACAAGCTTGTCAACGCTGATTAAAAACTCACGACAATTTCGATTTGAAATTTGTCTTCGCAACTACAGTTTGGACAATTATTATCAATTTGAAAGTTCGTAGTTGTAGTGCAGTTCAAAATTTTCCATAGTGAAACTTAATAGCGTAACATAATTCTCATAATTCGTAGTTTTTTGATAATTTGCTACATTCTAGTACATGTATCACACCTCATCATCCCTTTGGAAGAATCCTGTAACTTGAATACCTGTGACATTACTAATTAGGTTTGTATAGAATAAATATGAACAAAACCATGAAATGGGAAATCTGTATCCTTGAAAACCTTTTAAACGAGTTTTTTATTTATACTAACCCATTTTAACATAGACACGGCATACGGGGAAAATATCAGTACCTTTTTTTTATTAAATCCTTAACTTTTATAAAAACGAAAGCTGTTTAATTTTTAAGTACCTTTTTATAGCACCTGTATATTCCCAGGCTTACAGCTGCAATCGAAGCTGGCAATGTCTCAGTAAAGGACGAAGTACGCATGCGCAAACTTACTCTCAATGGAAATAACTTTTTCACACTTTCCCAACGAATAAACGAATTTGACGAAAGGTCTAAGTGCCCCTTTGGAAGGGTTTGACTTAATGAAGAGAGGCAGACGGGCTAGAGATCCCGCCATATAAATTGGCAGTTGGGGGCGTCGCCACAGTCGCGTAATTCAGTGTTACCAGTCAACACGCCAAAACTAGCACTCACTGTGCCATACGGCTCGATACATTATAGGTTTCATTTGTAACGGTCTTTGGTTGCAGAGCTGTAAACTCAAATAAAACAAATTAATATATCAAAGTCAAAATATGTTTATTAAACTATTTCAAACATGATTAATAATTAATGGGACTTATCCTTCATATTAAATATTACATAATATATTATGTGTTCCTTCACTCCGTCCGCAATAGACCGTTTAGTCTGTCCGACGTAGGATTTCCCACAGCTGCAATCAATCTTATACACACCCTTATATCTTATAACATGAGTATAAATCGCGAATCTCTTATAGTCTGGCTAACGAAAGTAGATACTGGATTATTTTGCAAACTTTTTTTATGACAACACTAAAGTGTTCCTACCATCAGATATTTACCCTACAATTTGGGGTATTTTAAGTAGAAAGTACTTAGGAACAATTAATTCTAAAAAGACATTTTTCAAACAAACTCATTTAAAACATTTTATAAAATGAGTTTTAAAAATTCTACGTCTGCTAAAATTGTGTTAATCGAAAATAAGTTTCGTTTGTACGTGTTGGATCATTTCAAGAGCTACAGTAAGCCTTACGTTGGTGTAATAAATAGGTTAAGTAATTAGGTACACTATATCTTAACTAATTAGGTAGAGAAAAACTTGGCAATTTTATTTTAAAGAAAAGTAATTTGTATCTGTTTTCCGAAAATTTTGGTAAAATCAGAATCAGTGTATGGTATTCCTATTTCTGACGCAGAAGATGGCGTGTTGATGATGTTTCTTTATGGTTGACTTGCGTATAGTTAGGTTATGTTAGTACGGTCAAAATGTCTTGATATTTTTTTATTTCAATTAAGTAAGTACATATTCGTATAAGTTATTTTTAGTTTGTTCTTTTTGTTCCTTTAATACGCTACAATGGAGTGACATATCCGTGTGATGTTTGGTATGGAGTTAATAGCGATAACAAGTTATATAAGCTACTTTTAATCACGTCATAACGCGGACAAAATTGGAAGCATCCACTAGTAAAATAAAAATAAATGTCAAAGTATCAAAGTGAGTGAGAAAGGTGGAACTTTCCTTTTTATTTCAGGGTTGCAATGCTAATCTATTTTAAATTTGCCGCGCTTTTTCAGTATCTACTTTCGTTAGCCAGACTATAAAACTATTATTTCAAACATGACACTGAGCATTGTCTTTACATATTTTTTACCGAGGTTAGATCAGCGGAGACCCTAGCTTGGAGAAGAACTAACAAGAAACTCCGGAAATCAATTTATTATAATTACCCTTAACAAACATAAAAAATACAAAGAGTGGGCAAAAAACACAACGCTGGTAATACTAAATTTACCTTTCATACAAAATAACACGCAATGGCGGAAACGTCAAATTTAGTTCCAAGTTTGGCTACTGCCACCTTATGTGGCGGGTACTCTAAGTAGAGTACCCGCCACATACGGTGGCAGTAGCCAAACTTGGAACTAAATTTGACGTTTCCGCAATTGCGTGTTATTTTGTATGAAAGGTAAATTTAGTATTACCAGCGTTGTGTTTTTTTGCCCACTCTTTGTAATTTTTATGTTTGTTAAGGGTGATTATAATAAATTGATTTCCGGAGTTTCTTGTTAGTTCTTCTCCAAGCTAGGGTCTCCGCTAATCTAACCTCGGTAAAAAATATGTAAAGACAATGCTCAGTGCCATGTTTGAAATAGTTTTTTTAATTTATACTTAGATCATAAGATAACTTTCAAAGAGAGCTTGTGATATTTATAATTTTGAATATATTATGGCAGATGAAGGCGTCGCCGCAGTTGCATAATTCACTGTTGCCAGTAAACACGCCAAAACTAGCAATCACTGTGCCATACGGCTCGATACATTATAGGTTTCATTTGTAACGGTCTTTGGTTGCAGAGCTATAAACTCAAATAAAACAAATTAATATATCTAAGTCAAAATATGTTTATTTAAAATAGGCCCTATCACAAGCTCTCTTTGAATGTTATCTTATGATCTAAGTATAACAACAATAAAGATTATTATTTTTATAATTAACAAACATAAAGTTTTTCCTTAACAATAATTATGATCCATATGGATACGTTTAACACCTAACATTTCATAGTCATCACTATCGCTGTTGACGTCGATATCGCTTTCTGTATCTGAGTCTGTGTCGCTGTCACTAGCAGTAGAAATTATAAATTTATCAAGTTCGGAGTCTATAATCCTGTCACGTTCAAAATATTTGTCTTCGACGTTCAGTACATGCTGAACTTGGGTTTTCCAGTCTTCCACTGTTATGCTGGCAAACGCAGCTTCTGTTAGTTCCAAAATTTTTTTTGGGTCCTGATCCACGTTTTTTTCGGCCACACGATGTTTAACCAAACTCCAAATTTTAAATATTAGACAAATTTAGTTCCAAGTTTGCCAACAATATCGTCACGAAAATCTGAGATGCAAGAGTGGCTAAGAAGCAAAAATCTTTATTTTGAGGATAGCTGGACAAAGCCACTTTTTACCGTTTACCACGTTAGGCGATAGGGATCATAATTATTGTTAAGGAAAAACTGGCACACCTTTATGTTTGTTAATTATAAAAATAATAATCTTTATTGTTGTTATACTTAGATCATAAGATAACATTCAAAGAGAGCTTGTGATAGGGCCTATTTTAAATAAACATATTTTGACTTAGATATATTAATTTGTTTTATTTGAGTTTATAGCTCTGCAACCAAAGATCGTTACAAATGAAACCTCAATATAATGTATCGAGCCGTATGGCACAGTGAGTGCTAGTTTTGGCGTGTTTACTGGCAACACTGGATTACGCGACTGTGGCGACGCCTCCAACTGCCACCTTATGTGGCGGGTACTCTAAGTACTAAATTTATCCACAAATAACAAAGGCATCACGACTATTATGCCATTCAGTGTGGTAAGATATGTTTTTTCCGAACGTCGCGCGACGCTACGAAATTCTTCTTACACGATTCTACGGAACGGTACTGCCACGTATGTGGGGAAATTTATTAGTTTTCGTTTCCTCAGTGTCCGTTTTTGAAACTGGTAAATAATGCAATAATTCAAGTTCAATTATGTCGTAATCATATTGAAAACATTGCGCTTATTTTGATTTATTATAAATTGTGTATTTTTTTTTATTTTTAGGTACCATGCTAGCTGGGACGTAAAAATAATGATCTAAACTAGCTGCCGTTCTTCCCGGCATGTCGTAGGAGGCGACTAAGAGACTGTGGGTAAATGAGATCAATTGGGCTATGGGTTAGCAACTTGTCACTAATGTTCCATATGACATCACAGCCCCTATATTCATGCCAAAAAGTGACCTGGGAGATATTCTGTCCACCCCGAAAGGGATTCAAGGACGTGAATGTATATGTATGTATGAGTATTTTTGCAAAACAACGCCTGTAGCCACAACTGCGTTGCTACACCGGTTCTCGTTCGACCATCGAAGTCTACGAACGCTGCCATAGGATGGCTGACCATCTAAATTTTTCAGGCCGCGGTCTGTTGATTACGGTGAGGGTAAGTCATGAAGAGTCTCCTAAATTAAAAAAAAGAGAATCCTATTTCTCAAAAATTTATAGTGGTGTTTAATTATAAGTTTAATCCTATTTTATAGTGGTGTTATGTGGTGGCATAGATTATCACCTTTCACGTAGGATAGTGACGAAAATTGTTAAATGTAGGTTTTAAGCGGTCAAAGACCATCAAGTTATATACTCAGTTGATGACTCCTCTTGTTACCCAGACAAGGTAGACAAACAGACATAAAATCATGAGAGCAGAAATATTGTTGTTAATTTCTTTCCCACCACACCTCAATCAATCAATCAGTCTATGGCAGTCCACTGCTGGACGTAGGCCTCCCCAAGGTAATGCCACAAAACACGATCAGCGACCTTTTTCAGGTCATCAGTCCATCTGGCAGGAGGGCGTCCTACATGTTTACCGAGACGCGATCGCCATTCGAGAACCGCTTCACTCCAACGGTCGTCGGTTCTGCGACAGACGTGACCGGCCCACTGCCACTTCAGCTTGCAACAACGATAGACAATGTCTACGACTTTGGTTCTCTGCCGGATAATCTCGTTCCGGATTCTGTCCCTTAACGAGCACCACACCTGCTAAGTTATAATTCATTTTTTGCATTTTTTATTTTTCATGTTATTTTAATCAATTAATAAGCTATACTATTCCGCTGCTGGGCGTAGGCCTCCCCAAGGGCACGTCACAAAACACGGTCACTCGTGGCCCTCGTCTAGCCACTACCAGTGACCTTCTTGAAATCGTCAGGGCGTTCTACACTGCGTTTGTCGAGACGCGGCCTCTACGAAATACGTGGCCGGCCCACTGCCACTTCAGCTTACAACAGCGATAGCTTTTTCTGCAGTGTCCTGACGGTAATGCAGTTTCTTGATTAATTCAGATTCATTATAAATAATGCTATTTTCGTACCTATGTAGGTCTTGTAGATTTTCGTAAGTTAGGAAATTTTGTAAGTTTCACACGAACACCCCCTTTCTTGTAATGTTAACTTTTAGTTGTAGTTCTATCGATCGCTTTCTACCTGTTTGTTGACTGTGGAAACATTTTATAGGAACAAATTGAATTATTATTTCTAAGGCTTATACTTTATACTTAAACTATAATTTGTATCCGTTAGGTTTCCAAATAAATAAATAATAGATAGACTATGTCAATCACTTTGTTTTTTCAGTGCAACTATAGTCTGGCTAACGAAAGTAGATACTGGATTATTTTGCAAACTTTTTATATGACAACACTAAAGTGTTCCTACATCGGATATTTACCCTAAAATTTGGGGTATTTTAAGCAGAAAGTACTCAGGAACAATTAATTCCAAAAAAGGCATTTTTAAAACAAACTTATTTTAAACATTTTATAAAATGAGTTTTAAAAATTCGTACGTGTACTAAAATTGTGTTAATCGAAAACAAGTATCGCATGTACGTGTTGGATCATTTCAAGAGCTACACTAAGCCTTACGTTGGTCTAATAAATAGCTTAAGTAATTAGGTACACTATAGCTTAACTAATTAGGTAGAGAAAAACTTGGCAATTTTATTATAAAGATAATAATTTTTGTCTGTTTTCCGGATAATTTGGTAAAATCAGAATCAGTGTATGGTATCCCTATTTTTGACGCAACAAGATGGCGTGTTGTTGATGTTTCGTTGTGGTTGATAGAGTACCCGCCACATAAGGTGGCAGTAGCCAAACTTGGAACTAAATTTGACGTTTCCGCCATTGCGTGTTATTTTGTATGAAAGGTAAATTTAGTATTACCAGCGTTGTGTTTTTTGCCCACTCTTTGTAATTTTTATGTTTGTTAAGGGTGATTATAATAAATTGATTTCTGGAGTTTCTTGTTAGTTCTTCTCCAAGGGTCTCCGCTGAACTTCTTCTTCTCAATCGTTACGCTCTTATCAGAGCGGTCGTGGTCTTCATGATGTGGCATCTTGAGCAGCCGAAATGGTTGGTGAACTAACCTCGGTAAAAATATGTAAAGACAATGCTCAGTGCCATGTTTGAAATAGTTTTTTTACATACATACATACACATCACGCCTGATTCCCTGTAGAGGGGTAGGCAGAGATCACGGATCCCCATTTGTCCCGATCCTGACAGACCACTTTCGCTTCATTGACATTCATACATTCTCTAATACACTCTCGGCGGTTATAGGTACTCCTAACGTCACCTCTTTTCAATATAGCGTCTATCTGACTGTTACATATATGTCTTATTAGGCCGGCCCCTACGTAACCGCCCTTCCACTTCACTCATATATATTCCTTTTGTCAATATATAGTTTTTTTAATTTGTACTTAGATCATAAAATAACTTTCAAAGAGAGCTTATGATAGGGCCTATTTTGAATAAAAATATTTTGACTTTTGACTTTGGTATATTAATTTGTTTTATTTGAGTTTATAGCTCTGCAACCAAAGATCGTTACAAATGAAACCTCAATATAATGTATCGAGCCGTATGGCACAGTGAGTGCTAGTTTTGGCGTGTTTACTGGCAACACTGGATTACGCGACTGTGGCGACGCCTCCAACTGCCACCTTATGTGGCGGGTACTCTAGGTTACGTTAGTAGAGTACCCGCCACATAAGGTGGCAGTAGCCAAACTTGGAACTAAATTTGACGTTTCCGCCATTGCGTGTTATTTTGTATGAAAGGTAAATTTAGTATTACCAGCGTTGTGTTTTTTGCCCACTCTTTGTAATTTTTATGTTTGTTAAGGGTGATTATAATAAATTGATTTCTGGAGTTTCTTGTTAGTTCTTCTCCAAGGGTCTCCGCTGAACTTCTTCTTCTCAATCGTTACGCTCTTATCAGAGCGGTCGTGGTCTTCATGACGTGGCATCTTGAGCAGCCGAAATGGTTGGTGAACTAACCTCGGTAAAAATATGTAAAGACAATGCTCAGTGCCATGTTTGAAATAGTTTTTTTACATACATACATACACATCACGCCTGATTCCCTGTAGAGGGGTAGGCAGAGATCACGGATCCCCATTTGTCCCGATCCTGACAGACCACTTTCGCTTCATTGACATTCATACATTCTCTAATACACTCTCGGCGGTTATAGGTACTCCTAACGTCACCTTTTTTCAATATAGCGTCTATCTGACTGTTACATATATGTCTTATTAGGCCGGCCCCTACGTAACCGCCCTTCCACTTCACTCATATATATTCCTTTTGTCAATATATAGTTTTTTTAATTTGTACTTAGATCATAAAATAACTTTCAAAGAGAGCTTATGATAGGGCCTATTTTGAATAAAAATATTTTGACTTTTGACTTTGGTATATTAATTTGTTTTATTTGAGTTTATAGCTCTGCAACCAAAGATCGTTACAAATGAAACCTCAATATAATGTATCGAGCCGTATGGCACAGTGAGTGCTAGTTTTGGCGTGTTTACTGGCAACACTGGATTACGCGACTGTGGCGACGCCTCCAACTGCCACCTTATGTGGCGGGTACTCTACGGTCAAAATGTCATGATATTTTTTTATTTTAATTAAGTAAGTACATATTCGTTTTAGTTATTTTTTGATTGTTCTTTTTGTTCCTTTAATATGCTACAATGGAGTGACGTATCCGTGTGATGTTTGGTATGGAGTTAATAAAGAGATAACAAGTTATATAAGCTACGTTTAATCACGTCATAACGCGGACACAATTGCAAGCATCCACTAGTAAAATAAAAATAAAGGTCAAAGTATCAAAGTGAGTTGTTCCGACTTTCCTTTTTATTTTAGGGTTGCAATGCTAATATATTTTAAATTTGCCGCGCTTTTTCAGTATCTACTTTCGTTAGCCAGACTAAAATTTTGTCAATTCCAAAACACGTATTCCGGCTCTGCAGGGCAGTCAATAATTCGTTGCCATATTTTATTACATTCCTCTTCAATATGGCCGAGTGGTAACTGTCTCAGCTACTGTCAATATAGGAAAACATCCTGAGAAAACCATTACGTATCTTCTCTACAGAACTTCACTGGGCATGTTGAAGGTTGACTATTGAACATTACTTTTATATGTCTGCGTTAAAAAATATGTTAAAAAACTGAAATACTAACGTTAATCAGATTCCAGCTAAGAATTCTTGTGGAATACGTTGACTTCTTATCTGTGTTTCGTATGTTAGTCTATGGTTTTACATATATGTTGGCCAGTACGTAAGTTTTAATTGAACTTAGCACGAGGTTGTCTCAATAGCAGTATTTAGTCCCAATACTTTAAAAAGTAATATTAATACGGCTCGTTAACTCGAGCCTTGTAAGGTAAAACATTCAAATTCCTCAAAGTATGTTTGCAAGAGCACTTTATTGTATCGCTAGTTATTATTAGCTGCATTATCATATACACATGTCAAAATATCTATAAAACGCAAAAAGACCTACAAAAAATAGGATACAACATTATTAAAAGTCCATTTCTCCATTTGTAACGTATCAATTTAATTTGATTTCTATAAACAAGACCTATTGTATAAATGTTACTGCTTAAACCAAACATTTGTGAAAGGAATACTATTAAAATCAATGCAATGTAATGCACCAGCAATCTACCAATAGAAATAATAATACGAAAGTAAAAAGACACGTCGCGAGATAAAACTTTGAATTGAAAACTTCTTGAGGTATTATCAATATTAGCTTTGACAGATGTTTTTATTATTATAAAGCGCTTGCTTCCAAATGAGGCCGGCACCAAAGAGTTCCGACCTCACCAACGACGGGGCGGTATGGCGACTACTCGATGACCGTCTGTTCCTCCTTTACAAAGAATTCAACCACCTCCTCTACTGCATTGCTTGTGTCTGTCTCCAGACCATCCGTGTCTACGTCTGAAATAAACAATTCCATAGTTAGCAATGGTGTTCAAATAACAATTTAAATTTAATCTTTAATACGCATTAGTTACTTAATATTTGTATGTAGACTAGATTAAATAAATAGTAATATCTATACTATACTGTCTTATACTCTACTCTATACTGTATACTCTATTATGATACTCTATACTGTCTTGAAACTAGCAGTCTTTAGGACAGCCATAAAGAACTTGATATTTATCTTATATATCTTTATTTATCTCAAATCTTGAATATCAAAGAACAGCTAACAAATGAATTAAAAAATAATATCAATAGGAGAAACTCAATTATATTTGACTCACAAACTATATAGTTGAATAAATACAACTTATGTAACTGCAACTTACAATTCCTGAGCTCGAGACGGCGGGGTTTCTGCTCGAGCCACTCCTGCGTCTTCATCTCGCGGTACTCCACGTACTTCTTCATCTGCTCCGTACGCTTGGCCACCAATTCCTAGTAACAACAATACAATTAATAACTACAATAATAATTACATGCGAATGGATTAGATAGACACTTGGATAAGATGCATAAAACCACGCTTTTCTATAACTTAACTTTGAGATAATTATGAAAAATCCTTCAAAAATCAACCAAAGTCAATTCATGCATTTAATGATTACATGCGAATGATTGCACTTGGATGAGGTAAATGCATAAAACCACGCTTTTCTACTTTAAAAAATCGTAAAAAAAAACCTTCAAAAAACAATAAAACTTCGAATCATTCAATGTTATAGTTCATACAAAAGCTACTCTTTTATACAACGTAATGAGGTTAAGTTATCAAACTACTAATACGAGATCTTCAATAACTTTTACGTGCACAAGTCCATTAAAGATAGATTCTACGACACTACATAAAAGTACCAATACGAGATCTGCAATAAGTTTTACGAGCACAAGTCCATTAAAGATACATTCTACAACACTATAGTATGTTCGTATTAAGAAAATAGTGACGTCATCCAGTCCCCACGATTTGACCAATGAGACGTTACAACGGTTGTCTGCAATTGGTCAATGTGACTTGTTTTCTCGTTTACTCACGTCTCATTGGCCAGTTTAACCCCTGAATATCATGACGTCACTATTTTCTTAACGCGAAAAGCCTATACGTACCTTGCTAGCCTTCGTACTGCGCATGCGGTCCTTAGACTCGAACTGCGAGTAGTACTTCTTAAGGTTCTTCTTGATCTCCTTCTGCTGTTTCTCGGAGAGCAGAGTGGGCGGACGGGGGCGCCAGTTGAACTGCGCGAAGCCTTCCTTCATCACTCTGGAAGATAAGGGAATGTTATTTAGTTAAGGATTTAGATTATTGTTGTTTTAATAGTAAATTTACGTCATTAAAACCAATAAACTAGTTTATATATGATGCTTAGTATGCAATTTGTAGCTTAAAATTCAGATTTAAGATTCGTTTTGTGTTATCCTTAGTTTACAGCTGAATTTTAATTTTGCTTCATTACAGTATGTAACAGCGTGCATTGCAACTTGAAGTTCTGTATAATCTAATCCCTACACCATAAAGTATAGTCGAAATGTCATATCATTTTAAATGGAGAAGTTATCATTTTACACACGAATCCCAGAATATTTTATATCAATAAATGCCAGTTATTTGTGTAGTTACCTGCGCAGAATCTTCCCTTGGAAGGACCAGATGTAGTAGCCGCAGTCCATCTTGCACTTGAGTGCAGACACACCGGTCACCACATACCGCCCAGTCGGATCCCACTCAATACAGGACATCTGATTGAGAGAAATATATATTAATACCTCATCTCATTACTTAGCAAACTAGCGAAAATGTCCTATTAGCCACTTGATTAAACAATTAATCTTAGTTTTCTACCTAACTTTGTTTATAAGATAGATTTGTAAAACTTCTATAATTAATGTTCCTTTGTTAATTAACCTCCAATATTTGGGACACCTTTTTTTAAGATATTCCAGTCTTACAGTTATTAGTCTTTCCCGAGCAATAATTCTGTAACATATACGTAAACTTCGAAGCCTTACATATACTTAAAACTAAAAAACTTTTATTTACTTCAATAAACATAAGACCTATATAATGAGTTAAATGTACCTGATAATGATCCGAGAGGTTCATGATGGTGAAGTCATTGGTGTCGAGGAACTCCAGGGCGCCTCCAGTCAGCCCCAGGTTGGCCAACACGATGAACTGCCCAGACGGAGACCAGAACAAGTGGTTGAACGGAGTATTCTCAAACTTCTTCAGAAGAGTTGGTGCTTGACCTGAAACAGAAGATAAATATGCAATGAGTGTGAGGAGTAAGTAATAAACGACATATTTGGATTTCTTTTCTGGCAAGTAACTATATAAATTAGTGTATTAGTGGGTAGTAGTAATAATATATAGTCAAAATTTATATTTTCATGGATTAATTATAACATTTGATGTACATAATTGCATGCATATATTGCTGTAATGTATATAGATTTAATTAACCTAGAGTTTGTATTAGCTATAATTCATAGAATTAAGCACAATTGCCAAATGCATACAAAGTAAAATAATCAAAAACACTCACCAGTATTAACTTGATAGAAGCTGATGCAGATATTAGCCGGATCGCCATGAATGATCGAGAACTTGGACCCGACCGGCTCCCACGCGAACGCCTGTATAGGCTCCTTGATCTCCACCGAATCCACCGGAATCTGCTTTTCCCTCATATGGAAAATCTCAAAGTTATAGTACATCCCTGAGTATTTGATATCATTCTTATCCTTTTTCACTTTAGCGTAACGATCTACTTTAACACATAGGTAGTCGCCGCTCTTCTGCCAGTGGATCTTGCAGTCGGCCACTGAGAATAAGTTCTTGGAACGAATCTCGGCACGGTTGGGTATTTCCAGCAGCGTCACACGCGCCGGCACGTCCTTGTCTTCCGCCACCCAGTAGGCTAAAACGTTGTCGGTGGGTGACCAGCAGAAGTCCCTGCAAAATAAACAACAACATTTTAATGTATGCTTCCATAAAGGGAGATCGCGCAAAAGGTCATTCTAGAGTTGCTACACAATGATTATGACTACATATAAAAATCGAAAAGTCTATATTTTTAAACATTATTATTGTTGATCTAAATAGAAATGAGACTGGTGACCTGAAAAGGTAGTGGCTTGCTGATGACCACATCTGATTGTATTATATAGTATACCCTTGGGATCCTGTGTCCAGCAGTGAAATGCTATAATTAAGTTCATTGGTAAAGAAAAATGACCATTATTTAACCCATTGTGTATTTGATATACTTGTAAAATAAAAAGCACTTACCTAATACCAGGAATCTTGATAGACTTCTTGTCCAGAAGTCCAAAGCCTGGGGTTTCATACACCGACAGAACATCATTACCCAACCGAGCAAAGAAACGGTCATCCTTACTCCAACGGAAGATGGGCCAAGTCACATACTCATCAGGAGGTGGGAAGCTACGTTTCTCCTGGCCAGTCCTGAAATTTATCAAAAATGCCTTTAAAAACTGTCACAATATACACAATATATACAATTATTTTTACTTTGTACATTTACAAGTAATATTTATTTCAGTATATCACATTGTAAGAGGCAAGGGTCTAGATAAATATCAGATAGGCAATTTTTGTTATTCATTATTTTATCAGTCACCACCAGTTAAGCAAAAAATAAATTAGGAGTTAATTATGCCTATGATGCAAACTTTTCTGAAAAGGGTAAAAGAAAAGATGTATGTAGCATTTACCTTATATCCCAGATGATCAGCTTCTTATCATCCCCACGGTCAGTGTTTGGTGAGAACGTAACAATGTAGTTCTCACAAGGCGAGAAAGAGATGAATCTCGCCTCGGGATGATAGAACTTTTGAGCCTGGGAGAACTTGGGGCCTGCCCACAGGGCTACACCTCGCCAATGGAATGTAGCCAGGTAGGTACCCAGCGGAGACCATGCAGCGTAGGTTTCAGTCCAGTTCTGTAAAATATAAATAATGCTAAATCAATTTACATCCACATTTGACCTTACTAGAATCATACTAAGAAGTTATGTGTATGATATGGACTAAAATAAATTACTTGTGAACCATACATACACAGTCTTGTCTCAGTAGAGGAGTAGACAGATATAATGGATCCCCATCTGTATCAATTCTGATAAACCACTTCCACTACATTGACACTCATACAGTCAACATACTTGTGAAGCAAACTCTACAATACCAAAGACGGTCACGCAATATTTTATCATTTTGCAGCAAATAATATATTATAAAATAAGAATAATAATTTTCATATTAAAATCATGTTCATATCAAACTCAATCTTCAAAGTTGCATTGGAAAGTAGGTTATTCACATTTTGCTGCACAAGCATTCAAACTGGTTTATTTGCAACTTCTGGTTTTGTGAAAACACTGCTTGTCATCATAATATCATTTACTAAGCAATATGTATATGTATCATAACCATTATCAGTAGAGTAAAATAGATAAAATACCATGACCAATCAGATTTCAGAATACAGTTATAATTTACCAAAGGACATTGATAACTACATGGAAATTGGTTAACTACATCAATATTGTTATGCAATGCACTGCACATATAATTTTCTAGTTTCAATCATTTTGTGTCTATACACTAAACAACATATTATAACAGTCACAATACAATTCATTCATACATGTTCACCAATAAACTTAAAAGAGGTGAACACATACATGTATCCCTTGGGAAATTCTGTTTTAACTAAAATATTGTTATAACTACTTACAGGCCTTGCAGTGGATAGGGACATACATCCTTGGGAAATTCTGTATCAACTTAAATATTTTTATAAACACTTACTGGCCGTTCCTGCAGCAGTACCGGTTCAGGAAGGGCATTCTGCCAAACTTGAAGAGAAACACCCGTGCCTATGCCAACCAGGAATTGGTCATATGCATCAGGATCCATCAAATACCATTGCAGGTCAGATTGAACCTTGAACGGCTGCGGGGATGGAGGCTCCCATTCTTTAGGAATATCAGAATACCTGAAGACATAAAGCAATGTTAGAGCAATAAAGTAATAGATCGACTTGGCTGGGATTTCAATTGATTAGAGTTAAGAACTACATTTTCAAGGGAACAATTATAGTATTATTTAATAATGGAATGGAAGAAAAGCAATGTTATCTTTTTAAACACAAAGTATACTTTAAATAATTTAAGTAATAAATCATATCGCAAAGCGTAAAAATAACTAATTTTTACTCACTTTTTGAAGTCTGTAAATAAGTTGACTAGGAAAGTATGCTGTTTATCCAATTTACAATTATTTGTAGCTTTCACAGCCTCGGCGGCACTTTGAGCATTTCCATATTCCAAGAAGATGTACCCAGTAGTGAGACCCTTCTCATCGGTAGGATAATGCTCATTTACTATCTTCCCGAATTTACTAAAGATCTTGTTGATGACGCTCTGCAGCTTCTCAAGCCGCTCGGGGCCGACTTGAGGGCATCCGTCTACCACAATTACATTTTCAAAACCGTCAGACTCCTGAGGCTTTTGCTCTAAAAGGTCTGCCAACAACTCTGCAACGTCAATTTGAGGTTAGGTTTAGTGACATGTCATGAACCACAAAAAGCATATATTACTGAATTATCACTGGCTAAATGCTACTATTGTATCGAAAACATTAAATTGAGTTTAAAGGAATAAAAAAAACGATAAAAAGTTGAAAATGCAAGAGCAAAATACGCGAAAGCCGTACATATGGCAAGCTAAAGTTGAGCAATTTTCCTACTAACCTTCCTCAGGAATGTCATCAACGAAACCTTCGGGATCATCAAAGTTGGGTTCCTCATCATAAAAATCGTTTTCATCCTGATCATTATGGCCTTGGTTCACTTTATCATCTCCTTTTTTCTTAGCCATTTTGACGTTGAAACGTGTGGTACCGGAAGACACGCCATTAGTGAATGAGTCAATGGAGCTCTTGACAGACAACGAATTTCGTTCGTTCAGTAAACGTCAAAAAGAACGAATGTTGAAATTTAAGAGTGTTATACACAACGACAAAAAAGTAAATGAGGCAATACTCAGCGGCAGATACGACTGTGATTTTTTTTTACTCTTATAAACTACTTACTTGTTAAATACATCATAATAATCATATATATTACTGCAATATATATATATATCATCAAATCCTATATTTTATTTTAAGCTGGACTGAATGTAGTTAAAAATTTCAGGATTGAGATTACATCGCTATATAAACTTGTTTATTATTAAATGGTTTCTATGATATCGTGTTTTTTAGTATATCTTGTGTTTACTATTCACTACGTATAATGTAAAGTTATGAGCTGAGTCTGCTAAGGTATGATCATGATACTTCATTAAGTTTTTCTTTAGCCCTAAAAATGAGTCCTGAGTTTATTGATAATTAATAATACTTCGTTTTGGTGACTCGTTCGACGCCTGGGGATTCTTCGCACCCCTGGCACTGCCGCTACCCCTACCATCACCGTGGCTAGGACGACAGTGCCGCCAAGAACCATAATTTAATAACCATAGGTTCCAAGCCACATAGTGTTCACGGATTATGAGGCTTACATTTATTGATAGTATACATTTTATAAACATTAAATTTTATATAATTATTAATATTATTTTTGGAGGGTACCCGTACAAAATTTAATAAGATACAATAATACAAATATTTGGGCGGTGGTATGAAATTTACTTCAAAATTAAATATCATTCCGATAGTAAATTTTTTGCATGCCACCGTCATCTTTTTATAAATTAAATTTTTAAAATAGTTATGCATCATGATCCGTGAACATTATTGTGCGACCGACCGATGGCGGTATATCCATCCGAACAGGGTAGGGAGACCAAATACAAAGCCAATGACGGGCAGCAGCGTCATTTGTGCTAAACTCCTTACCCCTACGATCTCCAACCCGCCTACCCAGCGTGGAGATTAGGGCAATACCCCCCACCACACAAAATGAAAAAGATTTGTCATTTGGGGGAGGCCTATGTCCAACAGTGGATTGATACAGGCTGATGATGATAATAAGACAACCACGTGTGAGCTTTTGACAATGTAAGATTTTTTTGCGTGCCGAAAAGATATTTTACCATAGAAATACCTTTTAGCCTGCTCTTTATAAACAATCACTTTTTTTTATCGTTACCTGAGCTTTCTAAAATACAAGAGACTCATAACTAGTGTTGAATATTTTAAGCCTTGAGCCTCGAGCCTCGAGCCTTGAGCCTTGACCTTTAGCTTTAAGGGCTCAAGCCTTAAAGGTTTTAAACCTTTGAGGCTTGCAGGTTTAAAGCTTTATAACTTTTAAAGCTTGCAGCTTTAAAGCTTTAAAAACTTTTATGGCTCGCACCTTTAAGGCTTGTAGCTTTAAAGGCTCCCAGAGTTTAAAGGTCAAATATAGACCTATTGCTTGAAATATATATATATATATATATATTTATATATATATATATAAATATATATATATATATATAAAATGTTCTGATATTTTGATTTCATATAAAACTTTGTTTTATTTCCTTCTTTTAGTGGGTGTTAAGGCTTTGGCTTTTATTTTAAGATCTTAGAAGCTGTCAAAACTACAACCTTAAAGCCTTTAAACCTTTCGTGGCTAAAGCCTTGAAGCTTTAAAGCTTTTAAAGCTAAAACCTCAAAGCCTTTAAAACTAAAACCTCAAAGCCTTTGAAGCTTTCATGGCTATAGCCTTAAAGCTTTAAAGCTTTTAAAGCTAAAGCCTTAAAGCCTCAAAAGCCTTTAATGCTTAGCCTTATACAACACTACTCATAACTAAAAGTTTCCTCATAACATAAAAACCAAAACAATGTAATGGAAAAATTCTATGTAAAAGTATCAGCACATCAAAATTAAAGTGTTTAATTTACATCTCTGTGAAGAATTGACAAGGTAGAAAACAAAGTAAGTGTTTCAATTAGGAAGCCATGCCATGTGCTTTTCTGTTATCATTATCCCCGGTATAGTTTTTCAATTCAGCCATAAAACTTAAAAAAAGATAAGAAAAAACTTTCTTGAGGGTCACAAATAAAAAAGTCCATTGTAGCTGTCCCAGAACAACAACCATGTTTCTCATAAATAAATCATGACGTCTACTCGCAAAGCATTTCAAAGCAAAAGTACCAAAGAATATAATATTATTGAAAAGTACTCATGAGGTATATAAGAATACTGCCTCTACTATACGTTATCGTCATGTATCTGGTGTGGCCACATATCAATGAAGACTCAGCAATATAGGAATTTCACTACGCGTGTGTTTTAAAAAATTACATGTGATAGAAAAATAATAAAATAGGATGGAGATCTTATTCTTTATTATTATTAATTATTAAGTAAATCACAGACATGGTTAAATCATTTATTACAACGAAGGTTTAGTCAACAGCTAAAATATAGGAATGCCGACGCCAGCGTTAATGGCCGCCTTAGCGCTATAGGAATGTTGAAATTCAATTAAAATATAGTCTAGAGTGTACCCATCGTCATCAGTGGGATAATATTCTAAAACAATTTTGTCAAAATGGCTGAAAAACGTTCCTATCACGATTTTAAGATCATTCTATCTCTCAGGCCCCACACGTGGTTGTAAAATATCTCTTAACATTTGATAATGATTTTCTAACACACAATGTGCGATTATCTAAAAATGCATTTTTAAATATATTAAAGGATGTTTCTATTAAGAATTTATAAAAACGCACAATCGTGAAAAAAATTTCGTAACATTTAAAAATAACTTTCTGACACATTAAAAGTATTACATAGTTGATTGTAAGATTATTTAAAAATGTTTAAATATATTAAAAGATGTGTGTATTAAGTATTTAAAAAAAGGGATAATTCTTGAAAAAAAATATTTGTAACATTTAAAAATAACTTTTTAACACATTCAAAAATATAAGTTATGGTAAGATTATCTAAAAATGCATTTTAAATATATTTAAAGTTCTGAATTTCTTGATATAAATAATACGTACCTTGAATATGGCATTATAATATGTATACTCCATAACTTTGGCGATGTAATGAGTCTCTTCAGGGTATTGCTGCAGCAAATCCAGCTCCATTTTATGCATTCTTGCCATTTTATTTGTTATTAAAATAACACAAAATTTCAAAAAAATATTATGAACAAAAGTCGCAAATGTGCTGAACACTGAAGGTTCTGCTCCCTAGCGTGGTACCTTCATATTACCTATATATATACCTCCATATTACCTCTTGATGATATGTGATATATATAATATATCACATATCATCAAGAGTCACGGTGACTTATCTGACTGTTTGTGACCTGCATTTAAAGCATTTTAATATATCCAAATCTACCCACAATTAAGCTTTAAATTGCTAATGTTTCTAAAAGTTTTACTGTTAAGGTTTCTGCGCAATAATTTTCGTAATAACTTACATCATTATCCCCAAAACATTTACAATAGTTATGGTAAGATTATCTAAAAATGCATTTTAAATATATTTAAAGTTCTGAATTTCTTGATATAAATAATACGTACCTTGAATATGGCATTATAATATGTATACTCCATAACTTTGGCGATGTAATGAGTCTCTTCAGGGTATTGCTGCAGCAAATCCAACTCCATTTTATGCATTCTTGCCATTTTATTTGTTATTAAAATAACACAAAATTTCAAAAAAATATTATGAACAAAAGTCGCAAATGTGCTGAACACTGAAGTGACTTATGTGACTGTTTGTGACCTGCATTTAAAGAATTTTAATATATCCAAATCTACCCACAATTAAGCTTTAAATTGCTAATGTTTCTAAAAGTTTTACTGTTAAGGTTTCTGCGCAATAATTTTCGTAATAACTTACATCATTATCCCCAAAACATTTACAATAGTTAGCGAATGTTAAAAATAATGTTGAATAGGGATTTATTCGAAAAATCAATTAGTTTGTGGACTTATTTATACAAAAAAGTTATCCTTCAATAGATTTTTCTAATTTTTACTGATTGAAATCAATCACACTGCACAAAACAAATTATGTAATATATTTAATAGTGTACAAATACTGTAATAACTCACTCACCATCATCAGAATAGTCTGTGTTACTCAGAGCGATCTGAGCATTGTCTGATGTTTCTTCATAAGCGCGCTGATATTGCGGTGGTTGATGGTTTTCCACTTTTTGTATGTGCATTTCTTTTTATCTTTTCTCAAAAGTAAGCGTTCGGATCAAATGTTTGAATCAGTAAATTTTCCAAACGTGTATGTGCCACTTTAAACACGATGTGTGATGTGACTCTTCCTTTATGACAGCTAGGAATGACACAAATCTCCCGCGCTTCCCATAAGCTTGACTCGGATTCTCGGAATGAATGAGTGATGAATGAAGGAAATCTTAACTTAACTGTCATGTCATGTCAGTCAAGTAACTTGAAAACTATAAATTAGAATTTATCCTAATATTTATATTTGTTTATTGAAATGTAATAATTGTTGTTGTATGCTACGTTCTTTGCCATTCATGAATACGAAAGAATACTTATGTACTTATTATCGCACTATGAAATGCAGTGGAACATAATATTTATTTTAGGTATACCAGGGATAATAAATAAAAATAAAAATAATCTCATTCACCGTCATGCTATTATTTTATTCAAAAAATCCAACATTTCGTAAGAGGCTGGTATCAGACTAGAGCTTTTTTATGTAAGCTGCTATTCCCATATTACTAAACATATGTCTCAGACTTTCTCTCCACCGGAATGGAATTAAGGGACATGAATGTAGATGTATATCTATGTAATCCTATAGATAAGGGATGAATTATAATTTGGTATTTAATTCTACATATCACCTGACATTTGACAACCAGTTTCGTTTTGGTGACTCGTTCGTATGCCTGGGGGATTCTTCGCACCCCTGGCACTGCCGCTACCCCGATCGTCACCGTGGCTAGGACGACAGTGCCGCCAGGAACCATCATTTAATAACCATAGGTTCCAAGCCACATAATGTTCACGGATCATGATGCATAACTATTTTAAAAATTTAATTTATATAAAGATGACGGTGGCATGCAAAAATGATTACCATCGGAATGATATTTCATTTTGCAGTAAATTTCATACCACCGCCAAAATATTTGTATGATATTATAAACATTAAATTTTATATTATTATTAATATTATTTTTGGAGGGTGCCCGTACAAAATTTAATAAGATACAATAATACAAATATTTTGGCGGTGGTATGAAATTTACTGCAAAATTAAATATCATTCCGATGGTAATCATTTTTGCATGCCACAGTCATCTTTATATAAATTAAATTTTTAAAATAGTTATGCATCATGATCCGTGAACATTATTGTGCGACCGACCGATAGCGGTATATTCCATCCGAAAAGGGTAGGGAGATCTTATTCTTTATTATTAGGTAAATCACAGACATGTTGAAATCATTTATTACAACGAAGGTTTAGTCAAGAGCTAAAATATAGGAATGCCGACGCCAGCGTTAATGGCCGCCTTAGCGCTATAGGAATGTTGAAATACAATGAAAAGATAGTCTAGGGTGTACCCATCGTCATCAGTGGGATAATATTCGAAAACAATTTTGCCAAAATGGCTGAAAAACGTTCCTATCACGAGTTTAAGATCATCCAATCTCTCGAGCCCCACTCGTGGGCATCCCTGCATCATGATGACGCTGTCGAAGATATTTTCCGCCGCCAACGAGTCTGTAACAATAATTTGCATTTAGTGCATAAAGATCTTTTTAATTGATTTTACAAAGATAAAGTAGTACTGATATCCATTTGTCTCAATCCTGACAAACGCTTTCGATTAATTGAGGTCCATACTCCTGCTTATATACACTCGGTGGTTACTGGTATTTCTAGTGTTTTTTTGTTTCTAAATATAAAAACTATTAGAAAAATCAGGATGTAGTTTGACAGCCTTTGTTAATAAGCTACAAAGATTTCTAAAAGGTAAAATATGTATTATGTATTGGAATGAGGTAATAAAACCGTACTAACTCATGAACATATAACGGAGAAAGGAATTTATTGAATAGTTTTACAAAAAACTAACAATCGTTTACAACATAAAATTCTTTTCGCTACACAAAGGAAACAGTTATGTTTCCTTTATTAGACTAGGATTTTATGCTTTAAGAGCTTTGGAGAAATCAGGAGAACAAAATGGTGATGTGCATTTAAAACTATCGTATCACACATACAATTCTCAGAACTTAATGCATAAAATCTTTATACCATTGTATCCCCAATGCACTCCACTCCTTACAATATACTTCAAAATATAATAATTTATTTATCTTATTTAAGAAACATTTCAAATTAATCTTGTAAATTTTTAATAGTTATTTTTAAACACTCGCGATTTATACTCATTTTATTAACTATATGAGACCGGTCATATCACGATAAATTTATAAAGATATCTAATTACCTTTATTTTGCCCGACATTGTAATGTAAATTAAACATAAATTATCTAAATCATGAAATATCATATATATAATATATAAAAATGCCTTTTTTTTGGGAACAGTAGAAATTTATGGCTCAAAAATATTCCACTTCCCGAATAAGCACCGGTAATAATTAATGCTAAGAAGTAAACATAACGGTTTTCGTACAATAAAAACGAAATAATCACATGGGCCATGAACTTTGTTTACACAATTAGTTTCAGTATCAAAGATATTCTTGTAAAATATCTCTTAACATTTGATAATAATTTTCTAACACACAATGTGCGATTATCTAAAAATGCATTTTTAAATATATTAAAGGATGTTTCTATTAAGAATTTATAAAAACGCACAATCGTGAAAAAAATTTCGTAACATTTAAAAATAACTTTCTGACACAGCGCTACTAGTGTGCCGAATTTAGCACCCAGAAGCAAAAGCCCCCAGCACACTAGCAGCGTTACCCCGCTGGATTGCCAACGACAAATAGAAATTAGTTAATTGTAAGATTATTTAAAAATGTTTAAATATATTAAAAGATGTGTGTATTAAGTATTTAAAAAAAGGGATAATTCTTGAAAAAAAATATTTGTAACATTTAAAAATAACTTTTTAACACATTCAAAAATATAAGTTATGGTAAGATTATCTAAAAATGCATTTTAAATATATTTAAAGTTCTGAATTTCTTGATATAAATAATACGTACCTTGAATATAGCATTATAATATGTATACTCCATAACTTTGGCGATGTACTGAGTCTCTTCAGGGTATTGCTGCAGCAAATCCAGCTCCATTTTATGCATTCTTGCCATTTTATTTGCTATTAAAATAACACAAAATTTCAAAAAAATATTATGGACAAAAGTCGCAAATGTGCTGAACACTGAAGGTTCTGCTCTCTAGCGTGGTACCTTCATATTACCTATATATATACCTCCATATTACCTCTTGATGATATGTGATATATATATATATATAATATATCACATATCATCAAGAGTCACGGTGACTTATCTGACTGTTTGTGACCTGCATTTAAAGAATTTTAATATATCCAAATCTACCCACAATTAAGCTTTAAATTGCTAATGTTTCTAAAAGTTTTACTGTTAAGGTTTCTGCGAAATAATTTTCGTAATAACTTACATCATTATCCCCAAAACATTTACAATATTTAGCGAATGTTAAAAATAATGTTGAATAGAGATTTATTCGAAAAATCAATTAGTTTGTGGAATTATTTACAAAAAAGTTATCCTTCAATAGATTTTTCTAATTTTTACTGATTGAATCAATCACCCTACACAAAACAAATTATGTAATATATTTAATGGTGTACAAATACTGTAATAACTCACTCACCATCATCAGAATAGAGATCCCGCCACATAAACTGGCAGTAGCCAAACTTGGAACTAAATTTGACGTTTCCGCCATTGCGTGTTATTTTGTATGAAAGGTAAATTTAGTATTACCAGCGTTGTGTTTTTTGCCCACTCTTTGTAATTTTTATGTTTGTTAAGGGTGATTATAATAAATTGATTTCTGGAGTTTCTTGTTAGTTCTTCTCCAAGGGTCTCCGCTGAACTTCTTCTTCTCAATCGTTACGCTCTTATCAGAGCGGTCGTGGTCTTCATGACGTGGCATCTTGAGCAGCCGAAATGGTTGGTGAACTAACCTCGGTAAAAATATGTAAAGACAATGCTCAGTGCCATGTTTGAAATAGTTTTTTTACATACATACATACACATCACGCCTGATTCCCTGTAGAGGGGTAGGCAGAGATCACGGATCCCCATTTGTCCCGATCCTGACAGACCACTTTCGCTTCATTGACATTCATACATTCTCTAATACACTCTCGGCGGTTATAGGTACTCCTAACGTCACCTTTTTTCAATATAGCGTCTATCTGACTGTTACATATATGTCTTATTAGGCCGGCCCCTACGTAACCGCCCTTCCACTTCACTCATATATCGACCGCAGCTATTAACAATGTTGCATCTGCAAAATGGCTACTTTACAGGACGGCCGTTTAAAGTTTGAAATGTGTATAAAATGAACAAAAGTCAATGTATCTCAACCAAATTTGGTAAAGTATATTTATTTTAATAACTGTAAGTGGTGTTGTATGTATTTCAAAAAAATAATAACTACAAATGTGTTAAAATGCACATACAACATTCTTAGCTGCTACCTATGACATAGATTTTGTTGGATGTGGCACATCCATCATTAATACCGAAACTTTAACTTATAGTTTTGGTCGGATGTGGCACATGCATCAATATTATCGGAACTTCTACTTCTGGATTACGTCGCATGTGGCACAACCCACAATATTACGCGGAATTTGATGGCAATTCTTTGTTGGATATGCCACATACTACATTGTTGTTGGGAAAAATTTGTGGTTGGGCAAAATAAAGGTAATCAGATATATTTATAAATTTATCGTGATATGACCCGGTCTAACATAATTAATAAAATTTATTATAATAGCCCAATAACAAGGTGCGATATGGCAGATCCCCCGCGCGCGCACGCATCTATACCCCTCCCACGCCTAGTGTTGTAAAGAACTCGAGTCTTTTAGTCTTATTCGATAGACTCGACTCAATTTTCTAAGACTCAGTGAACTAACTGAACTCGGAGTCTTGAGTCGAGCCGAGTCTGAGTCCTATCATGAAGACTCGAGCGCCATTATTGAACTCGAAACCTTAAATAGAACTCGAGTGACTCGAGTCTTATAAAGAGCTTGAGTCTTAAAAGAGCTCGAGTCTTAAAAGAGCTCGAGTCTTCTTCAAACTGGTCTTCGAAATGCTGACAGTGATTTATTTAGAATAAATGTCTATACTTATATAATAAAGCTGAAGAGTTTATTTGTTTGGTAGAACGCGCTAATCTCAGGAATTACTGGTCCAATTTGGAAATTGTTTCAGTGTTAAATAGCCCTTTTATTGGGGAAGCCTATAGGGTATATAATATCACGCTATGACAAATAGTGTAATTTATTGTATTTATTTGTAGCCTTTTATTGGCTGCTTTAAAAAGAATGACTCAAAGCGGAAAAGAACTCGAGCGCGACTCGGCGCGTAAAAAGGACTCGAGCGCTAAAGAAGACTCGAGTCTCGAGTCTCGCGTTCAAGAGCTCATATAGACTTGAGTTCTTTATTCTTAAGAGTCTTATTGTTATGAGTCGAGTCGTGTAATGCAGAGTCGAGCTCTAAATTTAGGACTCAAAGACTCGAGTTCTTTACAACACTACCCACGCCCCGTTAATAAAATCGTAAGATATTTTGCAACGTTATTACCCGTGCAGAATCAGCAGATCCAGCTTTGTTAACCTCAAAAAACAAAATCTGTTAACTTTAGGGTAATAATTTTTTGTGGGGTTGTAGATAATGTAATTTTAAGGCCTTTGGTGCAATAAACCGAAAATCGGAAAAATGTAGATCCCACTTTGTTAATAGCTGTGGTCGATATATTCCTTTTGTCAATATATAGTTTTTTTAATTTGTACTTAGATCATAAAATAACTTTCAAAGAGAGCTTATGATAGGGCCTATTTTGAATAAAAATATTTTGACTTTTGACTTTGGTATATTAATTTGTTTTATTTGAGTTTATAGCTCTGCAACCAAAGATCGTTACAAATGAAACCTCAATATAATGTATCGAGCCGTATGGCACAGTGAGTGCTAGTTTTGGCGTGTTTACTGGCAACACTGGATTACGCGACTGTGGCGACGCCTCCAACTGCCACCTTATGTGGCGGGTACTCTAGTCGGTGTTATCGTCGCTCTGAGCATTGTCTGATGTTTCTTCATAAGCGTACTGATATTGCGGTGGTTGATGGTTTTCCACTTTTTGTATGTGCATTTTCTTTTATCTTTTCTCATAAGTAAGCGTTCGGAGTTCTACTGTTTGAATCAGTGAATTTTCCAAACGTGTATGTGCCACTTTAAACACGATGTGACTCTTCCTGTATGACAGCTAGGAATGATACAAATCTCCCGCGCTTCTCTTAAGCTTGACTCGGAATGAATGAGTGATGAATGAAGGAAATCTTAACTTAACCGTCATATCATGTCAGTCAAGTAACTTGAAAACTATAAATTAGAATTTATTATGCTATATTCTTTGCCATTCATGAATACGAAAGAATTCATATGTACTTATTATCGCACTATGAAATGCAGTGGCACATAATATTTATTGTAGGGATACCAGGGATAAATAAAAATATAAAGAATCTCATTCACCGTCATGGTATTATTTTATCCAAAAAATCCAACATTTCTTACGAGGCTGGTATCAGACCAAAGTTTTTTCAGGTTATGTAAGCTCGCTGCTATTCCCAGTATTATTAAACATATATCTCAACACAAGTCTTAAATGTACTTAACAAGGGGCTAGTTCAATTGGTGTAATAACGTCCTATAATATTATTATATCTCCGACTTTCTCTTCACCTGAATGGAATTAAGGGACATGAATGTATATCTATGTAATCCGATAGCTAACGGATGAATTCTAATTTGGTATTTAATTCTACATATCACCTGAGATTTGACAACCAGTTGAGTTGCATCATTAATTAGTTAGTGAAAACGGTTAGGCAACCAAATTTTCTTTACAGAATTAACAAACACTTTTTAACCTTTTTATCGATGCGAGGTCGGAGATTCAAATGCACTTAGTTACGGAGGTAATCATTCTATGGTCACCTCGAACCCACGTGTTAACTAGATAGATAGTATCTACCTAATGACAGGTGAAGCCTGTAGGCATTTTCAAACATTGAGCATTATTATACAAAACTAAGCTTTAGTCCACGTGGGCAGTTATTGAAAAATGATAAATTATGTTAACTATAAATACCAATATTTAAGGGAGTCATTAGGGGTATCAATTTGAATCAAGTACCTATTTCTGAGTTTAATCCCACTTAAGCCGTGAACGAAAGAAATGAAGTTTAGTTTACAGTCGTCTATGGTGCGTCAACAAAGTCAGCAGCTCAGTGAAAGTTGAAAATACAAATAATTATTTTCGGCTGAATATTTAGTCAATTGTGATGCCAAACTGGCTAAATATGTTCGCTTTGGGATAAGATTTGGATCCTCAACTGGAACGAACCGAAGAACAAGGAAGAGAAGAATTGGATTGGATTCCGTTTCGTTTTTCTTCGGTTGTAGCGGCTGGCGGCGTTGGTGTAACCATGGCGATGGAATAACAAGAAGTTCAAACGCCGTGGCATCAATGTTTGTACTTAAGCCGACATAACCTTAGTGGTGAATGGCGTAATAAAGAATTAAAAAAAAAGTTTAGTTTAGATTTATTAACTATATTACCGCAATAAAAATAAGTTTGTTAAATGTAGCAACTACGTTGAAAAACCTAGCTCTTTAGTGTTAGTGTTTGTAATAGCGTAAAATAGCACCATTTAATACCTACCACATGGAACTAACTGGCTAATGGGTGACACGTGGGTTTAAGGTGGCCATAGAATCACTCTATCCGCAATTACGGAGATGGACACTTAAACGTATCATTACAACGCTAGAGGAAAAAGTAAAAAAAAACTTGTTTATTGTGTAACATATTGGCTATAGGCTGTTCGCGACAGTTCGCGTTAAGTCAATAGTGACTATATGATATTCAGAGGTCAAACTGGCAACGAGACGTTAGAGAAAAGAAATCACATTGACCAATTTTAGACAACCCTTATAAAATCTTATTGGTTAAATCATGGGGAAATGATGACATCACTATTTTTTAATGTGAATATACTATAGTTAGAGATCTACGTGTAAACAACGGACGTAATCAGCGTACGTGGGTACTATTGTCTTTGGAGGCACCATCAGGTCATATAATGACAACCCGTAACAGGAATGGACATTAAAACAAGCATATAATAATCAAATATTTTCAAAACAAGAAAGGAGATTAAAATAAGTATTTAGTAAATATAAATTTAAAGTAAAATGCTAAGACAAAAATATTATCTTTCCCGGTCTAAACATTATCGTGATGACACGTGGGTTCTAATGTCATCCTCTATTTTTAAATAATATTATTAAACAATATAATTACTACAACTAATAAATAATTTTACTTAACTACTCATATCAACCAATTAACTAGATTCATACCGAACCCTTATCTAATAGAAGCATTCTAAATATTTATACACACGACAACATGATTAACCAAAGTTTTCAAGTAAAAAAGGAATAGAAACGCCGAACACCAATCACATGTTAGGTATGTGTCTATGATCGCACACATAACATGTGACTACCCTGAAAGGATAATAGATTGTGTTGCATACAAGTTCGTATAATCTGCACCTAACGCAATTGCATTATGCAATACCGTCGTAAGTGGCATACAGGCGCTAACTATTGTAATAACCTAAATAAAACGAAGTTCCCTTACGATAATTATTGCTCATAGTTGGAGTAAAGGCATTTCGCAATGCAGAAAACCTTATCGCCATCACCAGATACGTCAGTTTCTGGGAGATATATAAATACACATACATATAATCCATTCACGTACTATAATCCCTTTCGGGGTAGACAGAACCTCGGAGACATACATTCTCCTTGGTCACTTTTAGCATTCAATTTGGGGTTGTGATTTGGAACATTGGTGACAGGTATACAGTCCATCGCCCAATTCATTCATTGACCTTTAGTCCCTCAGACGCGTCTAACGATACGACAAGCGAGAAGCACGCCTGCTAGTTTTTAATGTAATCATTATATTTATTTATATTTTTTGTGATTATTGTCACCATTTCTTAAGGTAACGTTTCCGAAACATTAGAGTGGTCACATGTCCCATTCCATTTAAACTCCATCATGAAGATTCATTAATGTACTTAATCATATCTTAGAGCATTCAAGTCGATGCGAATAATTTAAGTAGATAAACTATATGAAATATTTATTATTGGCCTATAATTTATAACTGAGATAACGTAAAGGAGCACGGATCCTCTTTAATTTATGACTTTTAATGAGTTAATGCCTCTTACAAATTAGTATGACAGATAATTAGCTTTAAATTGTAATATCAATGCCTACCAATATACCTATATATGGATGATGAATATACATCTTTGTTTATGAACTCTATAATCATTGCGATTTGTATTTAATGCCGGTATGCTTAATTCTGAATCATACATTATTTAAATAAAAACATACTACGCTTCACAACTTGTGTATGCACCCTCCCTTTTATACTATGGCGGGGTAGTCAAAGACTTGAGTATCCATCTCCGAAATTTAGAAAGCATGTTAGTTATGAGCCACTCAAATCCCTCGTTTCACTAGATATTGTAAAATGGTATCCCTTGATGGCCGGGTAGTAAGCTGAATGTTAACTAGTTGCCATTCTTCCCGATGCCTACAAAAGAATATTGGCCGATTGCCTAGCAACTTGTCGCCAATATCCATAGTATCAATTCCATCACAACCTCGTTAGCTTAATATGATAAATATTGTAAGAAAAGCTCATAGAGGCATTACGTAAACGAAGCCAATCAACCTTATTCCTTCGCGTACCTGTTTAGTATTTTCCATTCATTTCGTTTCGTTCAGTCGGCCCGCCATCGCGACGGAGTGACGCCGCGTTTCGCGCGCACCCGTGTCAGACAAAACTTTTTATCGTTTTTACTTCCAACACAGTTCCCGCGAAAAGGTAAAATGTTTGCGGATGTTTACTAAAACGTTTTATGTCTGTCGTGTGATGTTTGATCTATTCTTGTTTACGTGTATTTTGTTGCTTGCTAAGGTGCTGTGCCCCATTGAATGTGTTTTTATTGAAATGTTACGTTCACGATGCCTTAACCACTACCTGAACTTGCGTGAGCATACCATGTTTTTTGTGTTAGTACCTATGTCTATAATTTGAGTTTATTATGACAAGCGGAAAGCAAAAGAGCTTAAATACCGTCTTCCTTCACTGTATTTTGATACAGCCAATTTAGTAATATGTTTTTTGATTATTCACCACAAAATAGTTATAAACAGTGCATACGGCACATTCCAATCTTTAGTTAAATATCCCAGAGTATTGTATTCTCATATAAAATAGAAAGTCTTACTTTTATCTAACTTTTATGGTACTCTCTTTGATCCGATGTAAAGGGAAACTTAATATACTAAATACATATTCTTATAGGTAATAGACATAACAATGAAACTTAACAAGCAATCTTGATACTAAAGACTGTTTACAATGGTCAACCTTTACAAGCACAATGGGATTTATTTTTGCTCTCTATTCATACAAAGAGGTTGATAATATTAATAGATAGGTATTAGTACCTAATGTTCATTATCGTATCATAATAATGTTATAGTATAAATAATTATATCTCTCGAGGCACATGAATTGAAAAGAAATTACTTTGCTTAGCATATTCTTATATCTGTGGCTTAACCCTTATTCGCCCGGCTTTATGTTATATAATCATATTCGAAAACCGGTTTTACTCCATCAAGTTAGGATAGACGGATAGTTAACAATATTGTTTAATGATGAAGTCCGAGCATCATGTGTATTTAAAAAAATCCTGAGAAGCGGTTTCTTACAATACGTAAGTTCATGACAAAGAGAAAGTGTTTTAAATTCTTCGACTTTGGTTTCGTGACGTAATGTTATATAGGACCTATACAGATGTCAAGCCTGACTTAAACGGGTAAAGTATACCTACATAAGTATCTACATTTCTAAAGCTTGCTTCAAGGATAAGGGTGCGTTTAACATAGAAATAACGAAGTGGAAGGGAACTAATGAAGCGATAGTTGTGGTCACGGACAATTGACATTCCAGTATTGGAATTTGCAAAAGTACCGCTATCCTATGATATCACAATGCTAGCTTAACCTATGGAATAACTACAAGATATTAACCGCATTACTTGTTAAGTTTATAAGCTACAACAGTTCTATACATGAGAAATTCTCCTATATTTTGCATTAACTTACATACATATTATACATTCACGTCCTTTAATGCCTTTTGGGGTAGACAGAACCTCGGAGGTGTAATATCTTCTACGTCACTTTTTCGCTAGCAACTTATCATCAATGTTTCATTATGTCATCTCAACCCCATTATTCATTATTACGATGTTATAATGGAACATTGGTGAAAAGTTACTAGCCTATCACCCAATAGATTCTATTTACCCCTAGTCTCCTACGACTCCTACGAAAGAGCGGGAACTATTTGGCTTTCTCTTAACGTCCCAGACTAGCACAGGACCTTTTTGTTTAAACGAGTACGTTCAATTTTCTATTCAACTTATCACCATTGGTAATCTTTAGCATAGCTATTGGTTGCGATGCCATTAATATGTAATATGACTGACAGGATGCTAAACCCATAATTAGTGACCTTCGATAGCCTCAGCCGACTCCACTTAGCATTTTTGTTACGTCCCCCGTTATTTGAAGAGACCTAGGTATACTTTATGCCTAGGTATTGTATCAAAACCTAGATAGTATGATCAAACAAAGGGCATTAACTAATTGACGAATATTCACGCACTATCTTTCAACATATAAAAAACAAATAAAGCGTTCAAACAAATTAAACGATTACGCATAACCATAACTGACGCAATTCTCGTGCTTTTTTAATTAGAGTGCAGTGTTTTAATTACATTACGTTGTTAGTATCGCGTAATCAGTTACATTGTCATTCATATCTATATGAGAAAGCGGCTGTAGCCCAGTGGGTAAGACCTCGGACTTCTTATGAGAAAGGTCTTAGGTTTGAATCCCGACTCTGGCATGTACCAATGAATGAAATTTAAATGTGTGTTTTTCATTTAGGTACATAATTTACAGTCGCTAACGGTGAGGGAAAACATCGTGAGGAAACCTGCCTATCCCTCAGGATAGGTAATAGTCAGTGCCTATATACGGCGATACGGTTCACTACCTATCACGTTGGGTGTTGTCTATCTAGTGATACGCGGGCTTCGAATGACCCATACCTAACATGCCTTCGAAATTTCGGAGATGGCCACTCAAGCCTCTGACTACCCCGCCATAATGAAAAAGGGAGTGTGTATACATAAGTCGTGAAGCGTATGTATGTACATATCGTCGTTGCGCCTGGAAAAACCGATAAAGACAAAATCGTAACTTTTCAGGAGAGACAAAAAACTGTTTTTTATGTAACTAAGACCCTTAAGTCAAAAACTGAGTATGCACAAAATTAAAATAAGGTAATATGGATCTGTTGTAATATAATTTGTTCGTTATATGACTTTATTTTAGGACTCAGAATTTTTTTTCTTTAATTTTGACACATAACTGTTTATTTTTGGGTCGTTAAAATCCGCTATGTGATTTTTCAATACAAAGCGGTTTTTCCAGTGACTTTATAATGCTGAATTAGGAAATATAATGATCCTACTCTGACACATAGCGGCTTTTCCCCTATAACGGTAGCTCCGAAATTCTCTTTTACATCAGGACTCACCTTCGAAAACGTCGCTGATCGTCATCTCCATACTCCGAATTAACCTTATAGATACGGGATATGACACCTTAGGGTATATGATATCTTTAGTATATGCCCTTTTCTCCACTTTTTCCCTACCCCATGAATTAAATTACAAAATCAAGGTAATGAAATGATGTAGTGTTAAGTTAGCTAGTAATTTAACGTACGTATAAGTAAAAGTAATCACAGTAATATCCGTTTTACAGATATCCGTAGTTTAAACTAAGCGGTAATGAAAAAAACCAAAGATAAAAGGATAGCATATTTATATAAAAAAAAACTTTGGACGGACGGTAAATCTTTTTCCTGGCACCATTTAAATACTCTTTATGTATTTTGGAATAGGACTGTAGGGCATCATCTACGTAAATCCGTGAACTACTTGAACGACTATAATGACTTGGGACCTTCGCAAGTTCGTTTAGCCATTTATTTACTGAAGCGGATTACAATGGTTTCTTAGCATTGTTTGCTCTGTCACTATAGTTTGCTTTAACATTTTGTTGATATCATCTTTTCTTAGTTTGGATTAGGCCGAAGACTTGCGTCTGTATCAGAGGGTACAGGGTTCAAAACCCGCTTGTACACCGTTACAATGGAAATGACGTTTCGTAATAAAAACACTTTTATTAAATGCATCAAATACTACGGTGAGGGAAAACATCGTGAGGAAACCTATCTGTTCCCCGAACAAATAATAGTGCTTTTAAACTGCAGACTTTATGGAATACTACCTGTCACATTGAGTACTAACTGTCTGGTCACTACCTGGATTCGAGGTAGCCATAGAATTACTACCTCCGCGATTACGGAGATGAATACCTGAACCTCTAAATACCGCAAGGGTCGTGAAAGGTCGGGAACGCGTTTGTCGTTTCTCTTTTGTTGCTCTCGGACAACTTAGTAATGGGAAGGCCCCCGGCGAAGACGGAATCACCCCTGAGCTTCTCAGGGCAGGAGGAGCTCCACTCCTGGAGATGCTTGAGGATTTGTTTAATTACGTCATAGCCAATGGGACTACCTCGAGGGCGTGAAGTGGGAGTGTGGTGGCCTTGTTTCTCAAAAAGGGAGACAAGGCCCCATTGAAGAATTATAGACCAATCGCGCTCCAAAGCCATGTTTACAAATTGTTTTCGAGGGTGCTTACAAATCCTCTCGCCTTAAGATTTGACGCCTTCCAGCCACCGGAGCAGGCCGGATTTCAAAAAGGCTATAGTACCGAAGACCACATTCACACGGTGCGGGAGGTTATACAGAAGTCCCATGAGTATAAACGGCCGCTGTGTCTTGCCTTCGTGTACTACGAGAAGGCCTTCGACTCGGTCGAGATCTGGGCTGTTCTGGAATCACTGCAGCGATGCCAGATCGATTGGCGATGTGTGCAGGTGCTGAGAAGCCTATAAAGTATGGCAACGATATCTGTTCAAGTTCAAAACCAAAAGACGAGTCCTATACAGTTGCTCAGAGGAGTGAGACAGGGGGATGTTATCTCCCCAAAACTGTTCTCAAACACACTGGAGGACGTCTTCAAAACTCTGGATTGGACTGGGATGGGTATCAATGTCAATGGTAGATGCCTCACGCACCTTCGTTTCGCTGATGACATAGTCTTAATGGCGGAGTCGCTGCCGGATTTGCAGAGAATGCTGCACAGTTTGAACTTGGACAAGACCAAGATCATGTTCAATGAACATGTGGTCCCGGAGCCGATTACGATCAGATGAGAGACGCTAGAAGCTGTCCAGGAATATGTCTGCCTGGGCCAAGTATTGCAGTTGGATAGGGATAGTTTCGAGCGGGAGATTTCCAGAAGAGTGCAGCTTGGCTGGGCAGTATTTGGTAAGTTGCGTCACATCTTCTCGTCGCCACTACCGCAGTGTCTGAAAACCAGGGTTTATAACCAGTGTGTCCTACCCGTAGTGACATACGGGGCCGAGACGTGGAACATGACAGTCGGGCTAGCCCACCCTCAGCGAGCAATGTAGCGTTCAACGCTGGGTATCTCGTTAAGGGACAGAGTCCTTAACGAGACTATCCGGCAAAGAACCAAAATGAGTGACATAGTCTATCGCTGTTGTAAGCTGAAGTGGCAGTGGCGGTCTATCCCATTCTACTGTCTCTAAAGTGTAGTTTTTCCAGAAGATTCCGATACTTTGCGCCGTTTGTGGATGTTTCTCAATGTGACTAGACCAGTTATATAAGAGTATTTATTATTAGTTTTTATTATTTAGCTTCCCCTGAAGAAAGAGACCAAAAGTAATCAAAAACATCTTTGCGGGCTTGTTTTATTCGCTACAGCTCGATGTTGACAAGGAACACTTTGCATAACTCTTTCAGGGATAATCTTTTTAGTACTACTTTTATAGGACTTCCCAAATAATTGGAGAGTTTGGTTTATCTTTCTTTCTTCGGCCCACTGCCACTTCAGCTTACAACAGCGATAGACTATGTCACTCATTTTGGTTCTTTGCCGGATAGTCTCGTTAAGGACTCTGTCCCTTAACGAGATACCCAGCGTTGAACACTCCATTGCTCGCTGAGGGTAGGCTAGCCCGACTGTCATGTTCCACGTCTCGGCCCCGTATGTCACTACGGGTAGGACACACTGGTTATAAACCCTGGTTTTCAGGCACTGCGGTAGAGGCGACGAGAAGATATGACGCAACTTCCCAAATGCTGCCCAGCCAAGCTGCACTCTTCTGGAAATCTCCCGCTTGAAACTGTCCCTACCCAATTGCAATACTTGACCCAGGTAGACATATTCCTGGACAGCTTCAAGCGCCTCTCCACTGATCGTAATCCGGGACCACAAGTTCATTGAACATGACCTTAGTCTTGTCCAAGTTCATCCGGAGACCGACTGACCGTGAGGCAGTGTTTAAACTGAGCAGCATTCTCTGCAAATCCTGCAGTGACTCCACCATTATGACTATGTCATCAGCGAAGCGAAGATTTGTTGCCATACTATATAGGTTCCTCAGCACCTGCACATATCGCCAATCGATCTGGCATCGCTGCAGTGAATCCAGAACAGCCCAGATCTCGACCGAGTCGAAGGCCTTCTCGTAGTCCACGAAGGCAAGACACAGCTGACGGTTAAACTCATGGGACCTAAGATGACCTAAGTGGCACCTATTTCGTTAATTGATCATTACTTAATGTTTCATTGCGGACCTATATTGTTTTATGGTATAGGGATAGAGTGGTTATTCGTAAGTACGAACACAGAGCTATTTTCCAACCAACATGCATTGGATACAATATAGATCATGTGTAGGTACGTATCAATCTACCTAGACCCCTTTTTATCTATTAAAATCACATTAAGTGACTACAACAGAACCAACTGATGAAATTCCCATGTGGTTTAAAGTTATGTTTAATTATTTAAACTTAAATGCTTATTATAATCAACATACTTACTACTGCTTTGTGTAATACAGGTGCAACATGTTTTTATCACTTATTACGTAAGATTGCTATTCTAAATATTAATTATTTCATGACAAAAACTAACCAAATCATACCCGGTGCAAGATTGATATTCCGCTATGTGCAAACGCGCGCGCAACGCAGCGTGTAAGTAGGTACTTCGCAGAAGTCGAAATGGAAAAACCGCTTTGTGTTACTAAAACACAAAGCGGTTTAATACGCGGATTTTTGTTTGAAGGATACATAGCGGAAAAAGCTATTTTCTTATTCTTTTGAGATATCAAAAAACGGGTTTCACAGGCATGACGGGCGTATCGAGTTTACTTTAAAAGTGTAAAAAGGTCAATTTCGTAAAAAAAATGTTTATCGGTTTTTCCAGGCGCAACGACGATATGTATGTAATCAGTTATATTTGAAAGAATGCCTAACTAATGCCGTTTGATTAAAATTCAATTTTTGAGTTGACAATCCGTGAAAGTTAACAACTATCTTCTTCTCATACATGTGCTTTTACATCTAAGATTTAATTTTTCTAACAATGAGAATTCTCTCTATAAAACATGTGAATATTTGTAATATTTTACCAATTTACGAAATTTTTATCGATAATGATATACATTATTTTATTATACATACATATATGTAGTTATGTAATACTTGACGAAGTGGACAGATGTTCTAAATTATCCGGTTACTAACCGAAGTTATTTACAAGTAGTCCTACTCCATATGTAACTATAATGGTTGACTTTTCTTACATATTGCTGTAGTTGTACTTAGTACTGAAGCAACGACTTATGACGTCCAGTTTTAATCTAGACTAATACTTAGTAATTTAATACCAGGGACTCAGCTCTACTTTAATATGCCAGGCAATATCCGGAGAGATAAGGTATAATATCTCATACAAGTAACCGTGTATTGCTTAATCATATAAATCTCAGATCAGGATAGAACTTGTAATGTCTTCATTATATAACCAGATGCGATGCGATGTTATTTCAACCCCGAATGAGGTTAAAGGATGTGATTTTATATGTATATTACTCAATGAACTATACGAGTATCTACAATTTGTACTTAAACAGGACGTCTATCAACACATTTAGTTGTCTCACAAGCTTTCTTAGAATTACAAAATAATTGTCTACATAGTTTGCATGCTGTAACATTGCATACATTGTAATATTACCAATACAACTTATTAAAGATTTTATCAATCATCAGCCTATTCAAACTGTTAACTAAACTTCCAATGGTTAAGTGTTATTTTCATTTTATTAATACCAACGAGTATGTATGTCAATTTGCGTATAAAATTCACTATTAAATGTTAGCAAATTAACTAAACTCACAGTTATTAAAGACACCCCGTAACAGATTAAAGGACTAATAACTAAACGGGACTTATCGCGTATGTTTTTATATTATGCATATTTATTCGCCTCCACCGCAGCGCCCTGTCAGATTCTTCTCCGACTACCCTCACTGTTACGTTTTTATTAAATACACTCACAGTATCTTGTGGCTTCACACGATCATGCTAAACCGAATGGCGATCTATGACAGTATTCCACGCCGAAGATAGTTTGTAACCCCCTTCACGATGGAATGTACTGTCCTTTTTTAAATATATTTTTTAGCGTTTAGCAGAAGTTCGGCTATTGCTGACCTTTTTATTATTTTATTATATAAAAACATACGCGATAAGTCCCGTTTAGTTATTAATCATGAGTATAAATCGCGATTCTCTTAAAACTATAAGATTAAAGGACGTAAATGAAACTATATGTATGTATCTGTATGCTTGATCAAACTATCTTTTTACCCCAATACCATTAAAAGGCAAACCCTTTTAAACATATTTCGTGGTAAAACTCATAACGTTCTTTGAACCGAGCCAGTGAACACAAAACATTAACATACTCTCATACCACGTGAATGATATCCACAAGGGCAAACAGAACCTCAATATTAATATTAAGTTAGCGATAATCACATTAATTAGGTTTACTAGCTCAGTATTTAAATGTTCCATGAGATTCTTTGGTACTTTCATTTAAATATATATACACACGCCACTCTCCCTTACAAAAGGGATAGTAAGCATGGATCATAGATTCCATTTGGTCCTAAGCGCCAAGTATTCTTATATCTGTAGCACTACTAAATACCCACTTTCAAACGTTGACATCATGAAAAATGGAATTAAGAAAAATGGTTCCGAAGTCGTAAATCGTATGTAAAAAAGTTAATGAATTATATTTTAGTTCTTCGATAACGCGTAATCGATTTTTGTAAGCCTTTTATTTTCCAAAAACGATTGAATTGGTTATATGCATCATATACAAGTACTATAAAGTATAAATACATTCACGTCATTGAATCCCTTTCGGGGTGGACAGAACCAATGAAAAATAATATCACCTCGGTCACTTTTTAGCATGAATATTGGGGTTGTGATGTCATAATGGATGTTTATATTGCATCAATGTTCTGTAATTCATTTTAGGCATAACATTCTTCCTAGAATGGAAAGTAAGTGTTAGTATGACCTTAATAAAGGGACTATACAAACTAACCTACGAAGGTAGTCGACTGTTTAATAGACTTTGGTTAACATGACAACTCCCTCGTTTTTATTACTACACTAACGTTAACCCGAACTTTCCCCTAATATACATTTTAATTAATCGATAAGGTAAGGAGTAAGTCACGAAACGCATATTTTTTCGTTGTTTATGTTAGGTTCGTAACAATTCTTATCGATACTTTGTAATTTAAGTAGTGTTATAAAAAATAACCCTATTTTTGGCATTGACTAAACATTGTTGTGCAGGTGAAATTAAAATAATAATCATATAGTGGTCTATATAAATGATGATAAATAATATTTGATAGCAGAAGAAACACGCGTAGGTACTGTTTACGTCCCCTATGTGTTTGATACAAATTAACTGATATAAAATATCAATTCCGTCGCAAATAATTTTAATATCCGAGTTGTTATAGCTATATTATATATTATGGAATAATGTTCGCTAGACCATCGTCAAATAAATTTTATTTACCAATAGTCCATTGTTCGCTTCCTTCCTTTTTATTAGTACCTTTTTATATCCTTGTTTAAATCGCCATAAACATACATACACACATATATTCACGCCTCTTCGCCTCTAAGGGGATAGGCAAAGACTATCGATCGCCACCTGGAAACATCCTGGCAAATCTCACTTGCTTCACTCACATCCATTAATCTTCTCATACATGCTTCACGCTACGTACACCCGCCTTGAGAAGAATGTTTCCAATTTTATCTGTTTATGTTTTACGCGGCCTACCGCTTCCAATTCTACCCTCCTTTTTAGCTTAATATTTTTATATCATTGTTGAGACCCATAAAAAGCCATACAACATTGTAATATTATTATGTCTAGCCACCAATACTAATTTACTACGCAGTTACAGACAAATAATAGTGACATTACCCAATAAGGGGTCAGACCTTTAAAAGTAAAAGTTTCCACAACAGTGCATCCTCTAATTAAACGCTGTACATATTTAATCAGGTACTTTCCTAGAGCTAGTATAGTATTCTTATGTGTGTACTTCTAAGGTGAAGGTTGTTAGTGCATTAGTAATAAATACCGCACTACAATATTCTTGGACTTACTACTAACTAATTTTAACTAAAACAAATTGCGGAATAAGAATCGGAAATTAGTTCCTTGTTAAAGGTGATGTGAATGAATAAATACATACATACGCTTCACGACTTTCATGACTTGTGTATACACACTCCCTTTTTTATTATGGCGGGGTAGTCAGAGGCTTGAATGCCCATCTCCGAAATTTCGAAGGCATGTTAGGTATGGGTCATTCGAAGCCCGCGTATCACTAGATAGACAGCACCCAACGTGATAAGTAGTGAACCGTATCGCCGTATATAGGTACTGACTATTACCTATCCTGAGGATGTATTATGCGTTATCATTTCGACAGTCCAATATTTGAAAACTGAGCCTCAATCCAGATGCACACATTATGCCTTTATACATGAGTGTGTATGAGAAGATGTATGTGTCAATGAAGCGAAAGTGGTCTGTCAAGATCGGGACAAATGGGGATACGTGATCTCTGCCTACCCCTACAGGGAATCAGGCGTGTATGTATGTATGTATGACTTCTTAAAGGAAATTATAGTTGCCTTTATTGCCTTGTTGCAAAATATCTATCAACGTTATTTTTTATCATAGTCGTTGATTATACAGGGTGACAGATTCATCACTGGCAATTTTTTAACCAAGCTATTAGTAGCACCTATAGAACCCATTTTCATAATAAAAATCTCTTTCTCCATATTTTTGTACTGGAGGGTACTAAAATAATTAAGCCAGGCCAATCATATAATCTACTCTTGAAGTATTGCCAGTGATGAAATTCACCCTGTATTTGTCATACATGCATTAACTTAACTATGTACCCCATGATATCCAGAAGCAGTCCATGAGGGTGTTGCTGGTGGTGCTGGTCTGCGTGACCCTGGGCTGGGCGCAGGACACGTGCCTCACTGGGGATAAGGACCCCTACTTGCTCTTCGGCACCAAGACCTCCTATACCTTCGCCACCACCGTCAGAATCAAGAGCCATGTTCAAGGTGTTGTAGGTAAGTTAATATTTTATTTTATTTATTTATTTATTTACATAATTACAATAGAGGCTTACAGTTACCCAAAGCGCTACTATTGTTATAACTAATTAGACACTAGACTGTATTAAACGCATAAAAAAAATATACATATTAATAGACTTAGGACATTATTACACCACTTAAATTAGTCCCTTGGTAAGTTCATAGACTTGTGTTAAGAGAGTCAACGTATAAATAAGAAATATTTAGATACTTATTATGTATAGATAAATACTTACATTTAAAGTATAAACAATCAACAACTAGACTGGAAAGCAGAAGAAAAGGGTGTTTCTTAATTTTGTCTTCACCGGGAATCGAACCCGGTACCTCACGATTAGCGTTCAGGTGGTTAATATTAACAAATGATAACTTGGTTTCGAAAAATTTATGTGTTTCGATATTTGGACTAGAACGGCAACTAGTTATATTATTTTCCAGTCCCGTAGTTTATTTAAAATCATAGTATACCAATAATAATTAGGCCCTATTTGTGTTTGTGACCCTCGACTCTGAAACCTACTTTCCGGAAATAAACACGACCTTTTCAAAGGAAATATTAGACGTACAGCAAAGACGGCTGTCAATCAGTCTAATGCACAAGTCTAATATTAGAAACAATACTAATATTGTATCCATCTGTCGATACATTTAGTAACTAAAACGCCTCTGATTTGTATTAATACACATACATTCACGTCTTTTAATATCTTTCGGGTTGGACAGAACCTCGGATATATAACATGTCTTAGGTCACTTTTTAGCATGAATATTGCGGTTTCGATGTCATGATGGAACATTGTTGACTGGTCCCTAGTCGCGCAATAGATTCTATTGAAACCAAGTCCCTTAGTTGCCTTCTACGACATGTTGGAAAGAAAGGCAACTAGTTAGCATTCTTTATACGTCCCAGACTAGCACGGGACATTTGATTTGTATTAATACGTACACTAAATATATATAGACCATGTTTTTCAGAGTAATAAAATTTTATCACCTTCGGAGTAACTATCAGGGTTTTGATGATAAAGATATGGTATAATGATGATAAATGGTTAGCCTATCTTCCCAAACCACAAGGCAAGGTCAAATGGCAGCTTTTTCAAGTTTTTCTATTTTCTTATGGCTGTTCCTAATGTGTTCTTAGTGTGAAGAATAGAAGAGCATCTATGAGAAGGTTAATGGGTGTGAGTGAAGCAAGAGAGATTAACATGATCGTTCAAGGTGGTGGATAGTCTCTACCTGTCCTATTGGGGATATAGAGGAGTGAATATATATCTACACACAGCTGTCCTATTAGGGATATAAAGTTGTTATAATATACATCTCGACACCTAACAGCACACAACAAAATATACAGTTCGATTAAATTTTTTGTGGCGTCTAGGCGGTAAAAAAGTTGGTTATTTTTGCTTTGCACGATAACTTTATCAATTTTAAACCTCTCCTGTAAAATTTGCTAAATCGCGTTTAGGAAAAGTGCGCCAATAGGTAATCTGCGACGTACATGTTTTAGCTGAAAATCAAAGCAGGAACCCTCTTCGTTAGTGCATTAATCTTTTCCACCACCGAGTCATATTTTGTCATATACACATTTGTTGATAATATAGCTACATTATGTTACATTCAATTTAACTACATTTAATTCATTCAGTATAATTATAACAAACGTTGTTTGGTACCAGGTATAAGCGATTCTATGAAATGTTTTATCTCGTATTAACGAATGAATGAAAATAACATTTCGTCGAACACGATCAGTATTGAATTAATGGATGTAAAATTAATCAATGTTGATACGTAGATTTTAGCGCTGACGTTCGTAATTTTATGTCAGGTCTGATTTACAGAGGGATCCGGATTTATACTAACGTTCGTTACGTGGAAGCTTATTAGCCTGGGCTCGGCTCCGGATTTCGTATCCAACTGTAGGTAAAACCGAATTGCTTTTGATTTTTGTATTTCTCTTGCATTTATATCACTACATAGTATAAAACAAAGTAGCTTTCTTTGTCCCTATGTCACTTTGTATGTTTTAATCTTTGAAACTACGCAACGGATTTTGATGCGTTTTTTTTAATAGAGTGATTCAAGAGAAAGGTTTATATGTATAATAAAATCAATTAAATAGTGGAGTAGGCTATATATTTTATACCCGTGCAAAGCCGGAGCGGGTCACTAGTATATGAATATAATATAAACAACAAGTTCTTTTTCCAAGTACAGGCTAACTATGTTATATTTAGTTTAATGTTTTCTTAACTTATTCTACCGCTTAATACTAGTTTTGCCAATGGATAATCTTAGGGTAAACGTCATAATTAACACCTAAACTGTCATACTGGTCTAATCTTGAACAAAAGACAGTGAATAAGTTCATAAGAAAACTGTAATCTAGATTTTTTATTTAGGACATCTCGGTCGATTTACTCCACAGTATTTAGCAGTTCAGGCGGAAAACTCTAATGATAAAGCTCACTATAGACATTCCACCTAATGAGTTTGGTTATTCGAGAACCGTTAGTGACCTGCCGAGTCTACTAGTCTGTAGGCATCATTACTGTTCATTGTTTTGGACAATTCGTTCTAGATTTTTTCATAATAGCTCCCTGGCAGTGCGTTGGTAGGTAGCAAAGGAAACGCTGTTGGTTTCTCAAGGTTATGTTCACTCCTCTTGGACTTGCACACATTAATATTATTAATATACTTTTGATTTTGTATTCTAGTACTTCGGTATCTATATATTATGTATTAACCGTACCGATATAACAATATTTTGCCATCTTTCCCTTTATACTAATCAATTAATATATTAAAGATACTTACAGAATTGTGATGTTAAATATAGTATGGGTCGTAAAATTACGCTACCGTTACTTTGGAAGCGACTAAGGGACTAGGCGTCGATGGAATCTATTAGTCTATGGGCTGGCAACCTGTCACCATTCACCAATGGTCTGAGATTTCTATTCAACCGACGGGGATTAATGTAAAAGTATATGTATGCGGATAGTGTCCACACCAATGATACATCAAAGCGTGATAGTACCAAGAATAGTAATAGAACATCAGGTACAATCTTGGTACATGGTCAGTGCCCGTAAATCACGATTGAGGCCATGCGTAACAATAAATTCACCGAACACATGCTAACCAACAAACGTTTGTTGGTAATTAACGAAAATAGATTCATCTAATCGGTCTTGTTATCAGCCTATCTACGTCCACTGCAGCACAAGGACTCTAAACCTAGTAACGATCGTAGTTATTTATATATGCATTCAAATTTATTAGTACTGAACAGGGAAAAGAATGCTTTGAAGAAGAAATATCTTAGATTTAACTAAGCATATAGTACTCGTTAAAATTACCGAAATATCTTTAACCTAATTATGTGGACAAGATAAACAGCTAGTCTTATAAGTCCCAGAGAGGTAAATGTTTCAATTATTAATTAAATTATATCGGTTGGAACTTGGAACTTACTGGGTCTAAAGTTTATTTAGTATAACTCATTGCATGAGTAATCCACCTTAACATTAGTTACTCTTATATGACAAAAATATGTAGGCTTAGTTTAAAAGCAGGAAAATATAGCTGAAAATCGAAGCAGGAACCCCCTTCGTCAGAGCATTAATCTATTCCACCAACGAATCATATTTTGTCATATACACATTTGTTGACAATATAACTACATTACGCTGCAGTTATACTACTTTTCCTATATTATCCCTATTTTAACTCGAATTATGTTATCACTCTAATATAAAATCTCATACGTATTCAGTAAGTCACGTGATCTTTCCGATCCGATACATATAATGTTTAAAATACTATTATCCTAATTGAACTAGTCTTTCGGTAAGTTCATTTATGTGTTAAGGGTGTTAGTCATTATATTTAAGGAATATGTACTTATACATTATGATTTCTTGGGCGTGTAGCCACTTAGGTAATGACTCAGTAACTGTACACTTGTGTGTCATACCTAAATTATCGGTCACCATAACTATATGCATTCACATACTTTTTGGTGCACATAGATCCTTAAGAACCTCTTGAAAATCAAAGAAAATCTTGTCGTCATGATAAACATAATTAATATGTTCCGTTTTCCAGATAGAGTACCCGCCACATAAGGTGGCAGTAGCCAAACTTGGAACTAAATTTGACGTTTCCGTCATTGCGTGTTATTTTGTATGAAAGGTAAATTTAGTATTACCAGCGTTGTGTTTTTTGCCCACTCTTTGTAATTTTTATGTTTGTTAAGGGTGATTATAATAAATTGATTTCTGGAGTTTCTTGTTAGTTCTTCTCCAAGGGTCTCCGCTGAACTTCTTCTTCTCAATCGTTACGCTCTTATCAGAGCGGTCGTGGTCTTCATGACGTGGCATCTTGAGCAGCCGAAATGGTTGGTGAACTAACCTCGGTAAAAATATGTAAAGACAATGCTCAGTGCCATGTTTGAAATAGTTTTTGTACATACATACATACACATCACGCCTGATTCCCTGTAGAGGGGTAGGCAGAGATCACGGATCCCCATTTGTCCCGATCCTGACAGACCACTTTCGCTTCATTGACATTCATACATTCTCTAATACACTCTCGGCGGTTATAGGTACTCCTAACGTCACCTTTTTTCAATATAGCGTCTATCTGACTGTTACATATATGTCTTATTAGGCCGGCCCCTACGTAACCGCCCTTCCACTTCACTCATATATATTCCTTTTGTCAATATATAGTTTTTTTAATTTGTACTTAGATCATAAAATAACTTTCAAAGAGAGCTTATGATAGGGCCTATTTTGAATAAAAATATTTTGACTTTTGACTTTGGTATATTAATTTGTTTTATTTGAGTTTATAGCTCTGCAACCAAAGATCGTTACAAATGAAACCTCAATATAATGTATCGAGCCGTATGGCACAGTGAGTGCTAGTTTTGGCGTGTTTACTGGCAACACTGGATTACGCGACTGTGGCGACGCCTCCAACTGCCACCTTAAGTGGCGGGTACTCTATCTTTGAAATAGAGTACCCGCCACATACGGTGGCAGTAGCCAAACTTGGAACTAAATTTGACGTTTCCGCCATTGCGTGTTATTTTGTATGAAAGGTAAATTTAGTATTACCAGCGTTGTGTTTTTTGCCCACTCTTTGTAATTTTTATGTTTGTTAAGGGTGATTATAATAAATTGATTTCCGGAGTTTCTTGTTAGTTCTTCTCCAAGCTAGGGTCTCCGCTGATCTAACCTCGGTAAAAAATATGTAAAGACAATGCTCAGTGCCATGTTTGAAATAATAGTTTTAAGAGATTCGCGATTTATACTCATGATATAAGATATAAGGGTGTGTATAAGATTGATTGCAGCTGTGGGAAATCCTACGTCGAACAGACTAAACGGTCTATTGCGGACAGAGTGAAGGAACACATAATATATGTAATATATAATAAGAAGGATAAGTCCCGTTAATTATTAATCATGTTTGAAATAGTTTAATAAACATATTTTGACTTTGATATATTAATTTGTTTTATTTGAGTTTATAGCTCTGCAACCAAAGATCGTTACAAATGAAACCTATAATGTTTCGAGCCGTATGGCACAGTGAGTGCTAGTTTTGGCGTGTTTACTGGTAACACTGAATTACGCGACTGTGGCGACGCCTCCAACTGCCACCGTATGTGGCGCGATCTCTAGTATTGCATTTTATTTTTGTCTATGTTTATCCATGACGACGTGTTTTCACAATCAGCCAGTCTATGTCATGGGGTGATGTCACGTTTGTAACTGAAGCCGCAGCAGGGCCCTACATCACGTGTATAATATTTATTAATATTTGGCTCCCATCCAAAAGGGATATTAGTTTATTGAGCGTAAAAAATAGATGACACACATCTATTGATGGATTTATTATGTCAGTTTTATTTTCTATGGGCAATCTGGCAATTTACTGTAGATTTAACTGGACATGATGTAAGTACCAGTACTAAAAGTTTCATGTTCTATAACACCTAAGTAATAGTACTTCAGACAGACACTAGAAATAATTCTCGTACACCTGAAATTAGGTTTTCTCTGCGTGATAAAACTGCGTGAGTACCTTGCGTGACAGTATAAATATAAAGGTCTATACAGACATATTCTAGCCTAGAAACAAAACGTTAGTTTACTAGTCAAAATCTGGAGTGCTAAAAATGGGTCATATTTTTTTATCATAGCACCTAGTACACAGATAGAAAATTATTAGTATAAACTGCTTAAAATATGCTTAAGTAAATGCTTAGCTATTCTATATAACTTAAGCGAGAGGTTTTTTCACAATATTTTGTTCTGTCCATTACGTGTAGGTTTACAGACTTATGTTATCCCATCCTATGGAATAGGTTTATGGATAAACAAGACCAGCCAGAAACAAGGAAGCTATTTGATGTTTTAGAGTACCCGCAACATAAGGTGGCAGTAGCCAAACTTGGAACTAAATTTGACGTCTCCGCCATTGCGTGTTATTTTGTATGAAAGGTAAATTTAGTATTACCAGCGTTGTGTTTTTTGCCCACTCTTTGTAATTTTTATGTTTGTTAAGGGTGATTATAATAAATTGATTTCTGGAGTTTCTTGTTAGTTCTTCTCCAAGGGTCTCCGCTGAACTTCTTCTTCTCAATCGTTACGCTCTTATCAGAGCGGTCGTGGTCTTCATGACGTGGCATCTTGAGCAGCCGAAATGGTTGGTGAACTAACCTCGGTAAAAATATGTAAAGACAATGCTCAGTGCCATGTTTGAAATAGTTTTTTTACATACATACATACACATCACGCCTGATTCCCTGTAGAGGGGTAGGCAGAGATCACGGATCCCCATTTGTCCCGATCCTAACAGACCACTTTCGCTTCATTGACATTCATACATTCTCTAATACACTCTCGGCGGTTATAGGTACTCCTAACGTCACCTTTTTTCAATATAGCGTCTATCTGACTGTTACATATATGTCTTATTAGGCCGGCCCCTACGTAACCGCCCTTCCACTTCACTCATATATATTCCTTTTGTCAATATATAGTTTTTTTAATTTGTACTTAGATCATAAAATAACTTTCAAAGAGAGCTTATGATAGGGCCTATTTTGAATAAAAATATTTTGACTTTTGACTTTGGTATATTAATTTGTTTTATTTGAGTTTATAGCTCTGCAACCAAAGATCGTTACAAATGAAACCTCAATATAATGTATCGAGCCGTATGGCACAGTGAGTGCTAGTTTTGGCGTGTTTACTGGCAACACTGGATTACGCGACTGTGGCGACGCCTCCAACTGCCACCTTATGTGGCGGGTACTCTACTCATGTCTTAAACGTATATAATCTATGCCATTTAACCAGTGGCAAAATACTATGATTTAATGATCAAATTGTATGGAAAGAAAGATCACCTGACATCGCTAATGAGTAAATCAATCCAACACACTATTCTTTTTTTAGCAAAATGTCACTTTGATTTGTCTTAAGACCTTGTGACACTATAGTGAACCAACACCCCATTTGTTCCCATCCGGCTCATCGCCTGGCTATATCAAGGCTAGAGGGTTGTAATTGTGATGCGAACCATTTTCCATAAGTGGGTCAGTGTCGTGCAAGCTATGGAATGTACCGGCACTAAAATAGCCATAAAATGCTCGAGATAAATTGGTAATATGAGCCATATACTACCCTCGAGTAATCTAACAAAAGGACAAAAACAAACGGGTTCAGGACCATTAACCCTTGCGGGGTACTTAGAGGTTTAGGTTTCCATCTCTTTATTGTCGAATTCTATGGCCACCTCGAACCCACGTGTTGACCAAATAGTCAGTACTCAATGTGACAGGTGATAAGCGGTGTCACCATTTACAAGCATTAACTGTTGCCTGTTTGGGGAACAGGTAGGTTTTCTCACGATCTTTTCCCTCGCCGTAATATTCTATGCATTTCGTAAATGTATTTTTATTACGAAAATGTACATGAAATTCATTTAACTTCATTTTTCCAATTGGTACATGAAAGCGGGATTTGAACCGTGTACCCAATGATACAGAGTTCAGCGCCAAACAACTTAGCTACGTCGAATACTAATATATAATATAACAATACATTACTTATGGTAAGGGTAATAATATAAATATGACTGAAGATGTAGTGACTAAGATTCAAGGGAATTTTTCGATGGTTATGACATCTTATGCGGATGAATGATATTTACATGAGATTCACAAAAGGAATATATGTGACTGAAGTGGAAGGGCGGTTACGTTAAATCTTTATTGTTTGCAAAGAATGTAGGTCACAAGAGCATTATGAATTATGATAATGTAGTGAATAGTGATCAGTACGAAATTGTGAACAATAACATAGGACAATAATTTTAAAGATGTAGGATACAATACTCAATATTTAGACTTTACATATTGAACCATCATTCAAATATCAATGGAATAATTTGAATTCAATATATCTCCGAGGTTCTGTTCAACCCAAAAGGGATTAAGGACGTTAATTTATATATTTGTATGAAATGAAAAGCTTTTTATTCAACATAAGAATTAAAAAACATTTATTGAAAGTCCAAAAAAACATGTTCACATGAAAAATTTACATTATTTAATCACAATTAGATAATCTTAAAAAAAAAAATAATATGTGTATGTAATACTAAAAATATTATAAAGCTGAAGAGTTTGTTTGTTTGAACGTGCTAATCTCAGGAATTACTGGTTCGAATTCAAAACTTCTTTTTGTTTTTGATAGACCATTTATTGAGGAAGGCTTTAGGCTATTTAACATCACCCTGCTACTGATAGGAGCGGAGAATATAATATAAAAGTTAAATTATAATTACAGTGCCGTCTATGTTACATGTAATGAAAACTTTAGAAAAAATAAAAATGTGGCAAATTATTTGATATTGCTTGTGTAATATAAGTACAGTAATAGTACATTAATTGTACGTTAAGATATGGTCCTAGACAATCACGCTACAGTACCAGACTAGCACTTTTATCCATATCATACTATCTACCATTAGTCAGGTTCATCTTCAAATTGAAATGGACACGCAAATTCTTTCCCAGCCTAATTAGGTTAATAGTCCAGCTTTGTAATGATTTATATGGTTTAAGCGGATTACGTGGATTTTCGTATGTATAATGCTAATTAACCCCGAGTTATCTGTTAAACGTGATTAGAATTACACGCCGAGGTCAATTAGGGGTTCTAACGGAAAGTCTTACCATTATATAATAATTTATATATATATACTACCTGTCACATTGAGTACTGACTACTGGTTCGATGTGGCCATAGATTTTCTAACATTGCAACTGCGGAGATGGACACCTGAATCTATGACTACCCCGCAAGGGTTAATAGTCGTGAACGCGTTTGTCTTTGTCTACTATAAGTATAGATTGTGGGCTCAATCAAAAAAAGAAATTCAACTTAGACAATGCTTTGCAATATTCCTTAAATTGTCTCTTTTGGCATGTCGGGGATAAAACTATTATTCTCGATCACTGTTTCTATGGATTATATGGGTGGATAGAATAATAAGTATTTGTGATGATTTATCTCGGATAATTTATCTCCTTTAGAAATTATTGTTTGCAATAGGAAAAACGTGTCTATTTCATTAACTCTATTTATTTATATAATATAAATGTCTTCGTAGGAGACTTTTGAAAAGAATACTGACAGAATAACTAACATAGCACATTTCCATTTCAAGATTTCAATGAACATCATTCCTCTTTTCAGGATGCCACCCCATCGCAATTTGGCTCGTCAACCGACATGGGTCCCACAATCCAGAGTCAGACGAAATACCAGCGCTGCGCAAGTTGCAAGATCTCAAGGAAAACATTCTGAGCAATTACAAGAATGGGAACTACCGCTCGACTAACGTAAGTCTTAAACGCTGACTCGTATAGATATGTGTATTGTAAATTGAATCCCGTACTGGGCCGTAAAAAGAATACTAACTAGCTGCACTTCTTTCTGGCATGTCGTAGGAAGCGACTAAGGAACGAGGGGTAAATGAAATCAATTGGGTAATTAATTGACTAGCAAAGGAACTAGTACTAAATAGGATGTATTGGGTAATTGGCTAGCAACCTGTTACCAATATTCCATGTGCACATTCATGCTTAAAAGTAATCTAAGGTTCTAACACTCCGAAAGGGATTAAAGAACGAGAATGTAAGCATTTATATTGGAAAAAGAACGAAGTTTGAAACTAGATAGAAGTTTGTTTTAACATATATTGCATCCTTTATGCCTACTACAGTTTTCGAAATATCTCAAAGGGCAAACAAAATTTTAATATTCATTCGCCCTATATATCTTTTCAAGGTGTGAACGGAACCTTGAATATATATTAATATCTACTTAGTAATCTTAGTTGTTATTGATAGCTAGTTACAATGTCTAAAAATCCTACGTTATTTATTACTCTATATATTATTATTAATCTTATATAAATATTTTACTATAAATCGGTTCATTACTGAAGGCTTTATAATTAAAACACCATTGACCTATTAATTACTAGACTCTGACTGTCGAGCGACCTTGAATTTACATATACAGTAATGTCCTTTAAGCCCTTTCAGGGTGGACAGTACCTTGGAGATAGGATATGAACTCCTAGGTCACTTTTTAACATGAATTGGTATACATCTTTTTAAATTTAAATGAAAAATACGGGTTACTAGTCCCTTAATCAGTTGGAACGTAAAAAGAATGCTAACTAGCTGCCGTTCTTCCTTGTTGTATGAGGCGACTAAGGGACTAGGGGTCAATCTGATTGTTACATATGACATCACAACCCCAATATTCATTCTAATCAAAATCAAAAGTGACCAAAGTGAGAATCTCTTAAGTTCTGTGCAACCCGAAAGCGATTGAATATATGTACGTATATGGATTGAATTCATATCGTTGACCTTATTATTACAAAAAACAAAAACAAACGCATTCACGACCATTAATTAACCCTTGCGGGGTAGTCAGAGGTTCAGGTGTCCATCTGCGCAATTGCGAAGGTAGTAATTCTAGGGACACCTCGAACCCACGTGTTAACCAGATAGTCAGTACTCAATGTGACAGGTGGTCAGCCGTGTCGCCATTTACAAGCACTAACTATTACCTGTTCGGGGAACAAGTAGGTTTCCTCACGATGTTTTCCCTCACCGTATAATTCGATGGATTTCGTAAATGTGTTTTTATTACGAAAATGTACAAAGAAATTCATTAAAATTCATTTCCATTGGTACATGCTCAAGCGGGATTTGAACCCTGTACTCACTGATACAGAGCCAAACCCCAAACAACTGAGCTACGTCGAATTTGACTTTATTATTATGATGGTTATTTTATTTTTGACATTCATTGTGATCTTTGTTCATATCTTAATTGTATTATGTTTTTATGTTAACATTGTTACAGTGCAATAAATAAATCTAAATCTATGTACGTATGTTCCAAAAACGCATTCTTCCATCCACAGCAAAGAATCTGCCGTGCCGACCTGGAGTCTTTAGAGCGATGGACCTGGAACTCTCGCCTGGACGTGAACTCTTTCGCTGGAGACCTCAGCAGTGAGGGCTACATGAGCACCGAGGTCCTCGCTAAGGCCTGGAGGAACAAGTACCCTGGCCTGCTCAGCGGGAACCCTCATGACTATATGGTGAGCATGGTTTTAATAGGACGTCTAAAGTAAACATTACAACATATATACATATCACGTGTGTTTCCTTGGAGGCAGAGATCACGGATTTATTTGTCCCGATCCTGTCAAACCACTTTCGCTTCATCACACATACCCTTAACAGATATATGATTCCATAAAAGTCGAACTCAAATTTTGCTTCAAATAATTTACAAAAATCAAAAAAGCCACAGAGCGAACACAACAACACAGACATAACAGAATGTAAACTAGAAGCCTTTACTTAGGCATAAGAAAGAGTAAAAATACTGTCTAAATACTCCAAATGCATCTCATAAGATCCAGATCAGAGAGCTGGTCGCATGATAAAAGACACATAGGTTACTAGGATATTTATGTATTTCTTACATTTATATCCCTAACAACAGGAAATGGGTCCACATGTGTTTGTATCTACTAAAGAAATTATGGAATAAACTTTTTTACACGTTGAATTCACAGTCCTTCAATTAAAAATGATTCCATTTCAAGTTATGTGTCCTTATATTAATGTGCTAATTACGTATCCCCTAAGTTATAAGTTTACGTACCGAACTTTATAATTCTATATTCCAGTTTAAATACGTGAACGACCAAAGATCAAAAACCACATATCGAGCCTTCATCGAAGGTTTGTTCAAAGCTCAAGCCGACATCTTGGGGCTGCCCAGACAGAATGACGAGAATCTACTGAGGGTAAGTGACTAATAAAATTAAAATACAAAAAAATGTACATAGTATATTTGTAGTCATCGCTGTTGGAGGGCGATAGGGTTCCCAGGACACTGATAGCATTACCCCTCTGATTAGCAATGCAAATTCAGAGAAGAATGCTCTAGATCTGGGAACCCTATATTTATCAATTAATCGAGATGGTATTACATATTTAAAGGACGATTTATAAGTGACTAATTAGTTCCTCCCATGCTAGTCTAGATGGTAAATAGTAGCGCCAAATCTGTTTTACTCGCTCTTGGCTTGACACACGGAAGTGTGTACGATATGATACGAGGAATCGTATCTAGATATATAGCTGCCTTTTATTCTCTTATGCTGTAGGAGACAATTAAGAGTTTAGGGTTAAAAAAGATTAGTGATAAGCCTAAAACTTTCCCTACTATAACATATTCGAATCGAAGAGGGAATATCGAGGGGATACCCGTTATGGAGTCTTCCTAAAGTGACCGAGAAGATTTTATGTCTCTGAGGTTCTGTTCAACCTGAAAATGATAGAAAACCATAGTCTGTAACTGTTCTCAGGTTTCTTTTCTGTCACAGTTCAGTTCACGGTGTATTATTACCCAATCTTCAGTGAATGACAGACTTTATTGATATTAAATTGAATCTATTGTGTGATAGAATAGCATTATGGCACTTACATTCCATATTAATAACATAACATGAAAGAGAGTTTGCCAGACCCGATCTATAAGACTTTGTGACTCTATCTACCCTGAAAGGTAAATAAGGGGTAATGTTTACTACAGATTATTTATATTAAACTACTTTTCCAGCCATACAAGTACTGTCCAGCGTGGACCAAAGAGGTTGAGGAGAACAACAGCACACTGAGTCAAGTCCAAATATTCGAATCGAAGAGGGAATATCGAGAGGTAAGGCATACAAATACATTGATATATATCACGGCCTATAGAGGTAGATTGGGAGCTAGTTCATTCAATATAACATACGCTTTACAACTTGTATATACACACTTTTATGACGGTTTAGTCAGAGGCTTGTTTCTCCGAAATGTCTAGGGCATGTCGAATTGAGCTACTCAAAGCTCGGGTTTTACTAGACAGCGCCCAACGTGATAGGTAGTGAACCGTATCACCGTAGATAGGCACTGGCTATTTGCTATGCCGAGGTATTGATAGATATCCTCACGATGTTTTCCATCACCGTTAGCAACTATAGATATAGTTAGTATGTACGTAAATGAAACGCAGGCTTCGAGTGACCTAAACCTAACACATTTCGGAGATAGTCACTCAAGCCTCTGACTACACCAGCCTAAATATAAAAAGGGACTGTGTATACACAAGTTTTGAAGCGTATGTATATAACTTCACGTTTCTCTTCCAGATGATAAGCAACGTCTCGCTGCGGCTGGGCTTCAACTACGAGCTGGACAAGGCCACCGTGAAGAGCATGTACCAGATGTGTCGATACAACAAGGCCTGGGACGTCATCAATATCTCGCCCTGGTGCGCTGTGAGTATAGTTATGAACTTAACTAGATTGTTTCATACATACATAATGTCACAATAGAACAGACAGATCTTCATTTATCTCAATTTATAGATGAGGGAAATGAAGTTTTTCAATCAGTTTTTTGAACATCTCCAATATATTATTTAAATAAAATAGCTAATATAGTGCCTCGATATATTCACACCTTTGCGTCCCAACGGATTTGGCAGACTTTCGATCGCCAACTGAAACGATCGTGGCTAATCTTTCTTGCTTCACTCACATCCATTTACCTTCTCATACGTGCTCTTCCGATCTTCACATAACGAACGTACTAACTCATTACTTATTGAAAACAATCTATGTTGTTGTATGACGTCACAACGCCAATAATTAGAAGTACCTTTATCCGCCGAGTGTGTATGATGAGGTGTATGGGTGTCAATAAAGGGAAAGCGATTTCTCAAGATTGGGAGAGATGTGGATCCGTGATCTCTGCCTACCCCTACGCAAGGCATCGGGTGTGTCGTGTATGTATGTATGTATTGACTAAATGCGTAAGAGCATTCAGTTTTACTGTAATGTAGTGAGTTTTAAGTAGTAGATGTTAATCTTACTTATATTACTGAACTAATTCAGGCATTCTCTCGCGAAGACCTGCGACGTTTCGAGTACGCCGAGGACCTGGAAACGTTCCACAAGTTCGGCTACGGCAATGGTATCAACCAGAAAGTGGGCTGCACGCTCATCCGAGACATGGTGGAGTTCTTCGAGTACCACATCAACCACTCAGGTAAATGTGGTATACATTCACGTCCTTAATCACATACATACGCTTCACGACTTGTTCACCCAGAAAGGGATTAAAAGACGTGAATGTATATGTAAACAAAACCTGTTGAGGTAAATCAATATTAAGTAGCGTTAAGCAAATACATTAGGCCATAAAGAATTAAGCTAACTCATAAAAAAATGTTTCACGAGATTCTCTGGTACTTTCAAACATACATACATACGCTCACGACTTGTGTATACACACTCCCTTTTTTATTATGGCGGGGTAGTCAGAGGCTTGAGTGCCCATCTCTGAAATTTCGAAGGCATGTTAGGTATGGGTCATTCGAAGCCCGCGTATCACTAGATGGACAGCACCCAACGTGATAGGTAGTAAACCGTATCGCCGTATATAGGCACTGACTATTATCTATCCTGAGGGATAGGCAGGTTTCCTCACGATGTTTTCCCTCACCGTTACGTCCTTAATCCATTTTAGAAAGAGCCTCGGTAACATGAAAACATCGCCTTGGTTTCTTTTTAGCATGTGTAAGATCCACTATGTCCTACAGGAAAAGAGTTAGCTTCCTACCTGGGCAGGTGTTCGTCCAGGCTAATGGCCAGAGTTGGAAATCTGTATACAGGGTGGCGCATTCAAAACGGTCAGTATGAGAAAGTCTGAAACTATAAGAGATACGAAGATTTGTTCTTAGGAACCATGTCACCGATTTTGATAAAAATAAAAACTGCCTTCATACTTTCTTTGAAAAATCAACTGTATCTAGTACGGGAATCGAACCCGGTTGCTTTGAACAAATAAACTTGCCATTTTCACTTTTTCTTCTTAAATATCGATTGTGTAGGTCTTAAGCTGTAAATGTCTGTATGAAACATGATGTCCAAAATGAATAAAAGGTATCGTTTTGCAAACTTTAATTTATCATAGTAGGTGTTCTATGTGACCACCGTTGTTTTCAATACAATATTCAACACGTTTAGGTAACGATCTTACTATTGAATTTTGTATTTTCATATGGTGAATTTGCGTTAAATTTACTCTATTGCTACTTTTAGGTCTTCAACGGTGTCATAGCTTGTTTTGTAAAATTTATTCTTAAAACAAATTTTCAAATATGGTTTAACACGTCACTTTAAGTGGACTTTTCAATAGATTGTTAGTGTTTGATTACTGTAGATAACCAAAATTTCTAAACGGATTAATGCAATGCTAATGCCACATGATATGGTGTATGTAACTAGTAGAGAGGTACAAAACTACAAACAGCCATAGAGACAATTTAACATGTCTGAACTTGTTGAGTATTGTAACGGTGTATGTAAATTACTTTGATAAACTAAAGCATGCCAAAACAATGCATTTTATTCATTTTGGACATCATGTTTCATAGAGACATTTACAGCTTAAGACCTACACAATCGATATTTAAGAAGAAAAAGTGAAAATGGCAAGTTTATTTTTTCAAAGCAACCGGGTTCGATTCCCGTACCGGATACAGTTGATTTTTCAAAGAAAGTATGAATGCAGTTTTTATTTTTATCAAAATCGGTGACATGGTTCCTAAGAACAAATCTTCGTATCTCTTATAATTTCAGACTTTCCCATACTGACCGTTTTGAATGCGCCACCCTGTATATCTTGTGTCCGTTAAAAATTTCAATTGCACGTTCTAGGATATTGATTTTTATAATTATTATTTTATTTTTTGCTGACGTCATCTGTGTAATTTTCATCTATGTAATTTGTGTATTATGTTTGACTAATTGCAACTTAGGTTTTTTCTGTGTGTGACGCTCTAGAGGTTGCCACACATGAATCGGGTTGTGATGTCATAAGGAACTTAAGTGACAGGGTCCCAGGCAACCCCCAATTACTTCCATTGACCTATAGTACCTTAGTTGCCTCCTACGACATGCTGGAAACAGCAGTTAGAACATTCTTTTAACGATCCATACTATTACGGGTCATAACTAATAATATTTTTACATAACTACTAATTCTCTAATATTTATCACAGATCCACCGCAACAACCGCGCGTAATGATCCACTTCACCGATGCGCCCATGATCATGCTTACCCTGGCCGCGTTGGGCGCCCATTACAGTGCCACTCCACTCACTGGGGATAACTATCACACCCTCAACGTGCAGCAACGGCGATGGACTGCCTCCACTATGGCGCCTTTCAATGCTAACCTAGGGGCTGTGTTGCATAGGTGAGTAATAAGGATATTTGGGACACTTACACCAATTGAAGGACTACTTGGTAAGTTCAGATAAGACGTGTTCAGGGTGCTAAGGTAGGTAAGGGTCAACGTATGTTTGAGAAATATATTGTTGTAAATTCTGTATCCACTAGAAATTGAACCCGGGACTTCACGATTAGCGTTTAGCGTAATGTGGTTGAGATAGGAAACTTTACCTACGTCTTCTAATACATAGAATTAGGATTTGCCCCGTGCTAGCAGAGACATGAAAAAGAATGCTTACTATAACAAAACTTATAGCTTTCCTTTTCCCAGCATGTCGTAGGAGGCTACGAAGGAAACAGGTCTAAATTTAAGCCATTGGGCGATGGGCTAGCAACCTTCTACAATTGTTCCATCATCACATCACTTTATATACATGCTAAAAAGTAACCAAGGCGATGTTTAGCTTCTGTCCAACCCCAAAGGTATTAAAAGCAACTTTATTTCTGTTCGCAGATGTGAACCGAGACCAAACAACAGAAACCAAGAACAATACAAGGTTTTATTCCTGGAAAACGAACAAGAAATGATCCTGGACAACTGCAGGGTAGGCCTTTGCGATTGGGGGTATATTAAGGAACGATACGGCAATCTTGTTGAGAACTGCGATTTGAAGTTCTGTAACTCTGGACATAAGGCTCAAATTACAATGTTGATTGTGTTTGTCTTTGCTTTTGTTACCTTTATTTAACTTGGTACGAATGTAAAATGAATGTTTGGTTACCTTTCGCTTGAAATAATGGTGTATTCATGAAATATTCGCCCATGTTATTATATTGAGATATGGAATAGAAATTTTAAGTTAATGTCCATAATTACAAGTCACATCATGGATAAGTTGGTTGGTTTCTAATATATTGTAGTCATTATAGGACTATATATTTAAATTTGCAATGGACTAACTCACGTGAATGAAAAATATTAAGTATTTTATATTTCATTTTTTATTTACAATATGAATACATGTCACGCGGTGCTTATATTACGAATACTTTTGTAAGCGAGCATTTTCATTAATTTATTATTTTATCTTTCAACATACAAATAACGAAGTTTAAACTTAGTTTCACTAAAATACATCAGTGAGAAGTTTTTTAATTTTTAGAAAAAGGTAGCATGTTAATCCAGTGATTATTATTAGAATATAAATATTTGATATTGATGTTGGAAATAGAGTCTTAACTAACGTTAATTTATTCACCCAAAAAAACGTTAACGTACATTTTCTTCCTTCATAATTATTAATTAGAGTTATGCCAAAAGTCAATAAATTATTAAATTCAAATCGTAATTATAGTTTTTTAAATTTGGAATAAGATCTGCTGACATTTTTTTTAATTAATTTGCATTTATATTTAATACATGCATACATAAGTATATACACAAAAAATATTTAACTTTCGCTAACAGTATCATAATTATTTGTTTTTCATTCCTAAATATTGACTAGTCTTTGGTCTAGGAACGTAGATGTGTAGGCAAAATAACATATTCTTACGTAGGTAAATGAAAACTTCAGTTGTGTTTTTATGTTAACTTTAGCATAGTTACGCTAAATGAGTGTGTTAATATTTTGCATTTAAGTATAATAATTATTCTTAACAATTGATGTCACAAAGCTTTATCAATTCAATATTACACATTGTTACAATCAACATAGAAATTGATTTATTTGTTACAATCAACATAGAAATAGATTTATTTTGTTACAGCATTTTTTTAAGATTAGCATTCTTAACATTAGATGATTAGATCAACGCGATTGTAATTTTGTAGAATGAAATTATGACTCATAAAGTTACAAAATAATATGTTTATATAGTTTTTCTTTGTTATCATTCATACAGGTATTTTTCATAGTTTATAGCTAGTTGTAGGACATAATTTCGTGTGTTATGTGTTAGTAGTTGATGTCATAGTTTTAAATGTTATGTCACAATATACAGATTATTTATTAATGCATATTATACTTCTCTATCACGGTTTTGAAAATAACACTTGATATAAATAGATGATCTATTTTTCTAAATTGTCAAAATAGAATTCAATTATTGTCAATAAATATTTGTTCTAAAACAATAACAATTAATTAGTTTTTCTTCACCTTATAACCAAAACATGAAATATTGATTTTTATGATAAATGGTGGCATGAAGAATAGAAGAGCATGTCGCTGCTTTAAAACTAAACTGAAGAAACTCGAAAAACATTTTATCTCAAAAAGATTAAATAATAAGTACATAAAACATATTAAGTTAACAAAAAGATAAAAAATGTATTTATATTTAATATTTTTTTTTAAATTATATGCAATTTAATGTCAAAAATATATCAACTATATTATAAAACAACGTTTTTTGCAAAATAGTGTTTTTTGAGTTTCTTCAGTTTAGTTTTAAAGCAGCGATGTATGAGAAGGTTAATGGGTGTGAGTGAAGCAAGACAGATTTATCAGGATCGTTCCATGTGGCGATAGATAGTCTCTGCTTATCCCCTTGGGGATGAAGAGGCGTGAATATATGTATGTATGATTGTACGATAGTTGGTTTAATTAGAAATGGTAATTGCTGTTGGTAAAGGAAGTAACAATGACATTAAAAGTTTCATAGCTGAAATATTGAAATAATATAAGAAGAATAAATCGTAAAAAGTAATTTTTAACATTACAAATGTGATTACTCACCGCCTGTTACGTTGCATACAGACTACCTTCGAAAATAGCCACTGACCACCCCTGAAAGATACAGAATCGGAATGCGTCTGTATATTAGACTGTGATTAATATCCATACACCTCAGTCGGCGTAGGTCAGTCGTGGGGCGCTTGATTCTGTATCAGTGGGTACAGGGTTCAAACTTCGGAGCACGTAATGGAAGTTAAATTTTCTATGTACATTTTCGCAATACCGAATACTACGGCGAGAGAAAATATCGTGAGGAAACCTACTTGTACCCCGAACAGGTAATCGTTAGTGCTTGCAAATGGTGAAGTGACCTCATGTTACATTGAGTACTATCTGGTCAACACGAGGCCTCGAGGTGGTCATAGAATTACACAATTACGGAGATGGATACCAGAACCTCTGGCTACCCCGCAAGGGTTAATGGTCGTGATCGCGTTTGTCTTTGTCTCCTCATACACACTCAGCGATCATAGGTACTTAATGTAACACTTTTCCAATAAAGGGAATCCGTGATCTCTGTCTACCCCTCTATTGGAAAAGGTGTGTGTTACAGGGTATATTGAATATAAAATGCTTTTAAAAATAAAAACTGTATTATGCTTATTAGGTTACTTTATACACAATTTGATAACCTATCTAAGATTTACACTTGTTCCTACAAGTACATACAAACATTAGCTACACAAATTAATATTAATGAAAATGAGAGCGATTCATATTGTTGTTTACAAATTTACAACAAATAATACATGTTTTATAATATTTGTTAGATAAGGCGCATTTCCTAGAACAATATAGTTTAGATAGTGTAAGACATTGAATACAAAAGAAACGTTTCAATCATTCTTGCAGAAAGGTTAAATATTTATATCATAATTGTGCTAGCTGGGATGTAAAAAGAATTCTAATTAGCAGGGGTTTTTACCGGCATGTCGTAAGAGGCGACTAAGGGACTATGGGTGATCGGAATGCGATAGACTAGCAACCTGTCACCAATATTTCATATGACAATCCAATTTTCATGCTAAATAATGATCTAGGAGATTTTATCGTGTCTCCGAAGTTCTGTTTATCCCGAAAGGGATTAAAGGACATGACTGTATGTATATGTAGCATAATATTCGGTTAAAACGACATTACAGAGGTGCCCGGACCTAGTTTTACTAATAAATCTTCGAGAATGAATGTGCATTTATAATCTTAACCTAACTAAGAAATGTTTTATACAGAAGTTGACTTAAAATTGATAGACACATGCAGAATTTAAATTAACACAACCATGATTAATAACTAACGGGACTTATCGCCGTCAGTCAGTCTGTCCGTGACCAAGGCTGCTGCAACGTAGCCGAAACGTCGGGTTAGTATTAAAGGTAACTTTATTATATAAAAACTTACGCGATAAGTCCCGTTAGTTATTAATCATGAGTATAAATCGCGAATTTCTTAAAACTGTAACACAACCATTTCACAAGTATCAAATAGTTAAAGCAATATTATAGCTGAAGCGTGTTTAGATTCACGAAAAAGAATTTTTTTTGTAACGATTTTGGTCAGAGATCAAAACTTCACAAAGCATGAATATTTTACTCTTTACTTTCTGGTCTAGTAGGAGAAATTAATATAATTTAGTGGAAATTACTCTGTATTAATAAAAACACAGATTTTTCTTACATTTTCCAAATATCTTCAAAACACCATCTATTTATCTTAAATCAATGAAAACAGAAGTGATAATTCTTTTGATAATCAGAATTTATACACTACAAAACCTCCTTGCCTAGCGTATTATACTTTTTACAAAACCTCCATGCATTTTTACAAATCACACTATGAACAATTAAATTTACATTGAATCTACCTAAAACTAGCATTCAATAAATAATACCCTACTTCACAAATTGAGCACCGGTACATCATATACAACATTACTCCATCATTCTGTACACATCCGAAAATTATTAACATACATATACATCACGCCTGATTCCCTGTAGAGGGGTAGGCAGAGATCATGGATCATCTGTCCCGATCCTGACAAACCACTTTCGCTTCCTTGATACTCAAACACTTCTTCATACACACTCGGCGGTAATACGTACTTCTAACGTCACCTTTTTTCCATATGGCGTCTATCTGACTGACGTAACCATCCTTCCACTTTAGCCACATATATTCCTAAGTTAACTATCACTTTCGCTTCATTGATACTCATACAACTTCCATACACACTCGGCGGTTATAGGTACCTCAGACTTCACCCTTATACAATATATTCTGTCAGGATCATTAAAAATGGGGAATCCGTGATCTTTGCCTACCCCTCTACAGGGAATCAGGCGTGATGTGTATGTATGTATGTGTTATTAACTATCCTACACGTATATAATTCAGACTGTACAATATATACAAGCGTTGGCGTAAAGTCATACATCATGGCCGCTGCTCGAGCTGTGATTCCTACTTCTTTTCCCCAACCCGGTAGAAGACTTATTCTTCACTCTCTTCCTCTCCACATCATCTTCACTCACACTCGTATGCCTCGCCTTTGGACTCATCAAGGTATCTGAACTGAAAGATTCCCTTTGACTCTTTTTCCTTTGACGTTTAGGCGTAGAATCGCTTAGCAGACTCTCGTTGAACAGTCTTTCCTTCCCTTCAAAGTACATGGAGTATCGTTGTATGATTTCTGGGTGTTTGGTCTCGAAACTAGCGTCTGGAGCCAGGAATAAGTGCCAGCCATACTTGGAGTCGTATTTGGCGACTGTCTCCATTATTTCGAGGACCTCGGGCGCTGGTAGCTTGACTGCTGCTGCCACCTTGCGGCGGTCCACGTAGTTGTGTTTCGTGAATAGGTAGAGCTGAAAAAATTACGTGTAATATTACAGGATAATGTTTCGAAAGTAAATAAAAGTAATAAGTAATATATTTTAATCTATATTGATAATATCATTTATCAATAAATATTATTATTATAAAAGAATTAAGTTACTATGATTTAATTAGAATACTAGAACGTTAAATACGAACAGGTAAGTCGTTAGAAATGACTAAAGGACGATCACTCAATGGCTTGTATGCACTATCAGATTAAAATCCGCCACTTATAATTCCATTTCAATTTATATCTATTCCTACACTACTAACATGATTTCTCGCCGTCCTGTCCACCCCGTGAGTAATAGAATGACATAACTATACGTATGTTAAACTATAACCTTAGTTTGATAACTTAAACTATATTTTAATTCGCGAACTATGATTAATCTTTCCTTTATTAAACCGGCTATACAGCCATGGTATTTAAAATAAAATTCATATTTCGTCGGTTAGAATATCAATGTAAGAAAGACAACCAGTGTACGCAAAGTTTCGACTTAGTCATTGAATCAACTGTACACGTACTTATTTAATAAAAACATTTGATTTAATAAAAAAGCCTTACCAAATGATCCCTAGCAAGACTGAGTCTATTATTGGGCACAGCGCTGGTCCTCACGAACAGGTCTTCCGAGCGGGGTGCCCAGAGACCCCGCACGCATACTGCCACGGAACTCAGCGCTGCCAGTGCTGCCTGGTCGTCGGCGCAGTTCGACAGACTCTTCAGCTCTGAGAACGTTAGCAGTTTGGCTGCGAAAGATGGTAATGGGGTTGAAATATGGTAAAGCATTTTCGTATATATAATTTCTATGGAATCATTTTCATGAAATTTAAATAATTATTTGGAATCTTTTGGAAAGTGTATTTAAGGCTTTGTGCCATCTTTGCAATACATAAATTAACTTTAAGAGGATAGAGTAATTCACCATCACTTACACATATTTATTGTCATCTAAGCAAATTGTCTGCAGTATACTAAGTGCATAAGTAACCTTTAAAGACATACGTATATATGATTTCATATGTTTAAATTTATTAGTTTTTTATCAATGCAACCAAAACACTGATAGTAATGCTAAATACGATACAGCAAATGATTTACAAGCAAAATTCATTCCACCCATAAAGGTATTGAAAGATATTAATTAATTTTAATTTGCCTATCTACGATGTACATTGACTGAAGGATAATAAATCACTATATTGCTATTTATCTCACCATTAATAAGTATATCTCTAATCCTATCAGTGAGCGAGACGGCTGCTCCTGGAGTCGTTTCCACTTCATCATCAGGAGGTGCCGGCACCAGCGCCCGAACGTATTCCTCGGCTGGAAGTGATAAGGCACTGCCCTGCTGGCTGTTCGCACTGAACAGCTTTAGTCTTTCCAACTGGAAGAAAATAAAAATATATATGTAGGAGGGAAAATGTTAAACAACTGATTCATGTATAAACATGGCGGTAAGTATATGAAAGTAATAATTAATGTAGTACACTATAACATTTGAGGAGATTATGCTAGAAGAATAATACAGAAATTAATATTTTATTACGATTTACAAGTTTTAGATAGTTTTTCATTTAGGTTTATTGGTATTATCTTATATCTTGTACTAGTATTATATTATCTGTGCTTGTACTATGCTTGATGTTAAGTACAACTTTATTGTTTCATATTATAATAAACATACATGAATTAATAACATACTCCGTAATATTAGATATGCTCTTTGAAAACATTGACTTGTCTTTTTTGACTAACAGTTTGGGTATATCATTAATCTAGATCATTACTCACATCAGCAAAATCACTATCCGAGTGCCACCAGCCAGCATCAAACCAGGGCTCCTCAGCTGCCATCTTGGACATGTACTCATAAGATTTCTCCCTCGCTTTCTTCGCCACATCAGTCTCTTGCCTTTGAAACTTAACTGTGACCTGAAATTAAATATAATAATAGTCAATCAACCTTTAGTAGTCTACTGCTGAACGTAAGCCTTAGGGGGGTAATTTTATAAAAAATGGTCAACCTATACAATAATGCTAATGTAGTTATTCTACACAATAATGAAGTGTATAACAATGATTAATTCTTTTATGTAGTAAAAAATTTATAATTTTTCAATTAATAAAATCAATGCATTATGCTTTTATAAATTGTATAAGCTTGATTAGATTGTTATTATTATTACAAGTTCATACGTGCACAGAAACAAAAATAAATAGGTTTTCTTGCAAATGGCAAAACTTTTTACCAACTCCCACGTTAAGCGCAAGATAAGTTAACATATATTTTTTAAGAACAGAGACCTCTAAGAACCTCTGTGTACCCCGAAAGAGATATATGTATGAATAATTATTAATAGTCTTATATATATATATGTATGTGAATACCTGTTGAGCTTCAGCCTCCTCCTCTTCGTCCTCAGACACCTGCGCCTTATCCACTTCCTTTTTCTTCTTGTCTTGCTTGTCAAAGTAGGAAAAAGAAGGACGCAGTTGCACTATGCCTGCCAAGAAATATATTTATTAAATAGATGTAGAACCTCACAACTACTACAGTGAGAACAAGTGTAAATACTACGGTGAGAAAAAACATAGTGAGGAAACCTACCTGTTCCCTGTACAGGTAATAAGTAGTGCTTGTAAATGGCGACATGGCTTACCACCTGTCACATTGAGTGCTGACTATCTGTTCAACATGTGGGTTCGAGGTGGCCATAGAATTACTACCTTCGCAATTGCAGAGATTGACACCTGTACCTCTAACTACCCCACAAGGGTTAATGGTTGTGAATGTGTTTGTATTTTGTATCACCTTGCAATTTGTCTCCTGCTAACTAGTCTAGGACATAAAAAGCATGCTGTAGGAGGCAACTAGAGGAAAATGTAATCAATTTGGCATTAGGCTAGCAACCTAACACCAATAGTCAATAAGACATCACAATCCCAATAGTCATGTTGAAAAGTGACCTAGGAGATCCGTGAAACCCAAAAATAACTGAAGATTGAAAATGTATATGTGACAATAAAGTTTCTTTGTCTTTGTCTTTGACCGCCCAAACCTGATTTTAGGACAAACTAGTTTCGCCTAGGCTTAACTAGTTTTGCCTACTAACCTTACTTGTTAATCCTAGCGCATGTAGGAAGAATTAGTTTAGACTAGGTCAAACAAGTTTGTCCTGATATTGGGTTTAGCCAGTAAGATATACATGTATGAATAACCTTTATTTGAATATGTTGTACTGAAACTTCTTATTTGACTATACATATAGTGCCTTTAATTAAAACTGATGGATGTAGCAAGTGTGCGTTCGCGCAGCGGAATGTTGTTGAATTTAAAGATTTTAATTATGCAGATATTTAGTGTATGACGTCGTATAATTGTGTATGGTAAAAAAAAAATTGTGCACGCAGCCATTGTGGAGAAATTCACCAAAAACACCCCAATTTGGTTGGTTTACCTTAAAACCCATACATTGATACACTCTTTATAGCGCAGCCGCCATTCTCTATTACGAAGAATTCTTAATTGTGGTCTTTTCTATGTTATAGAGATTTTATCGTTATAGAGAATAATGTTATAAAGAGTTTACACTGTATTTAGATTATATCTCAAGTCTCAAGCGCATACTTAAATAAAGTACCTACGTAAACGGTACCTACTTTCTGTCATAGTCAAATACATTTAAAAAAGTAGGTGTACAAAAATAAATGACCTATAAATTATATCGAAACAACAATTGTGTTATCACCTGTACCAATTCAATACCGGTATTATACTGTAAATTTTGGGATGTTACCTAAATATATTGCACGGCCGCTTTTTTGTAGCTATCCGAACTTGGTCGGGTTATGTAGGTTTTCGATGCTTCGTCAGTATTATAATTGTTTTTCTTTAATTACTGAATTTAATGACATGAAATTTTGCATGTGAATAGTTGAATGAATACACTAATTATTGGCATACATTTTACCATGCAATTCCTTTAGAACGTCATGATATTTGACTGCTTTGTAAACAGTGATCTATTCGTGGTAAATTGTCCTATAACTCTTTAATTACTAACGGAACATCATTGATACTTGGCAACGTGTTGCAGACACTTACAAGGTTTGTATAAACGTGAAAATCTAGACCCCAAAGTGCATACTTTAAGAACTAAGACCTAATAAGCGTATTTTACGTTTATATTTTTATCTTTTAAGCCTTACGTTTTTTTTCTAAATCTGTTTTTAAACAAATATAAACAAATTCAAAACAACGTATGTAAAAATCTACAGCTCTCTATGTAAGCGCTTTGTATGAAAACTAGCTAATGGCCAAACGTTCGCGTAGCGGAAACTTGAATTTAGCTACAAAAAAGCGGCCGTGCAATATATTTAGGTAACATCCCAAAATTTACAGTATAATACCGGTATTGAATTGGTACAGGTGATAACACAATTGTTGTTTCGATATAATTTATAGGTCATTTATTTTTGTACACCTACTTTTTTAAATGTATTTGACTATGACAGAAAGTAGGTACCGTTTACGTAGGTACTTTATTTAAGTATGCGCTTGAGACTTGAGATATAATCTAAATACAGTGTAAACTCTTTATAACATTATTCTCTATAACGATAAAATCTCTATAACATAGAAAAGACCACAATTAAGAATTCTTCGTAATAGAGAATGGCGGCTGCGCTATAAAGAGTGTATCAATGTATGGGTTTTAAGGTAAACCAACCAAATTGGGGTGTTTTTGGTGAATTTCTCCACAATGGCTGCGTGCACAATTTTTTTTTTACCATACACAATTATACGACGTCATACACTAAATATCTGCATAATTAAAATCTTTAAATTCAACAACATTCCGCTGCGCGAACGCACACATGTAGCAAAGATAAATACTCTATTTAGTCATGAAAAAGAAATACGTATAAATAGTGACAAAACAACAACAAAAAATCCCAATAACAGCAAGGTGTGAGTGAGGCGCAAGAGATTCAGGCAGGATTGTGCCAGGGAAAGATCAATAGTCTCTGCCTATCCCCTTGGGGACATACAGCCATGAATGTAAGTATGTATCTCATATGTAATTTGATCCAATGCATACATATGTATTTATCACTAGTGACATGTGTTTAATTTTCCACATGTGTTTAATTTTCCACATGTGTTTATTGATACTTTCCCCACTATAAATAACATAAGACTAAAGATTTCTCACCTTTAACAGGAGTGCAGTGTATCTCCTTGTCTTGCAGGATAGCTATAGCGTACTTGTCAGTCTGTTGACAGGGCGTACTGCTCTCATAGAGTATCTTGTCCATGATGCCTTCCTTGAAATACTGCGACCGCTCCTTATCTCGGTCTTTTACATACTTATCACTAATGAACTTTGAATCCTGGAAATAATAAGGGAATGAAACTATAAGGTATATTAAGTACTTTAATAATAGTAAACATGCAATGTTCTAAGAAATAAAAACATTTAAACAACATTCTTCCTGATGTCTTAAATGACAAATGCAAAAATATTAAAGACAATCTTTTTTTGGGCTACATTTATAATTGTATTATATTGGAGGTTGTTTTAATTAAGATGATATTAATCTGGAACATTTGTGATGGTCGCTAGCATTTTAGTCACATTTTATGACATTTTCCACAGTCCACATGATGGATAACAAGTAAGCAACTTTTTAAAACAGAAAGCTAAATGTTGAATTGGAAACAATGACTACATTAGAATAATGAATAGGTTATACAAATTTTATTACATACCTGATGTCCATCTGTATTTAAGGCGATTTGCTCTCCTTTGGAACTACAGTATGTATCACTGTAAGTATCTAAACCTACTTCTAGTCTAACTAATTGATTTTGGGGCTTCACAGCTGCATTAACTATTTTAGTGTCCTTCCAGTCCCGGTTGGCAGGTTTCCCAGGATATTGGTATATATATAAATTCTTAGCCAATGCTTGGGAAAGGAAAACTGGTATCTGAAATAATTTTCGTAATTTGGATTAGTCGCAACATGGTGAAATAGAAAACTGTAACATAAAGTACTTTATATCATTTTAATCACAATTATTCGGTTGAGTTACTTGAAATTATACAAAAAAGGTCAAAATATACCACGTGCACTTTCTGAAGTCATTAAACATTGCCTTTATCAGCTAAATTAATATTAATTCGACACGATAACATAACCTACAACAAAAATTCAGTAAATTTTACCTCTTGAACCACAGGATCATCATCTTCCTCCATCTTGAAGCTAAATTAAAAATGTGGTTTAGTTCTATCTTTTGCTTCACAAAATTTAAAAGTGCAGGCTTGCTTGCATGATTTTTTACTTAGAAATATTCGAAAAAAAGACAATTCCTAACTCAGTTCAAGCATTGTACTCTTCAGTTTACCAATGTAATAGAGAACTCAATGGAGACGAATATTGATACAAGGTACCGATAAAAAGTAAGCATCGAGTAAATATAAATAATATAATTTTAATATACGTATACAGGGTGGCGCATTCAAAACGGTCAGTATGGGAAAGTCTGAAACTATAAGAGATACGAATATTTGTTCTTAGGAACCATGTCACCGATTTTGATAAAAAGAAAAACTGCATTGATACTTTCTTTGAAAAATTAACTGTATCCAGTACGGGAATCGAACCCGGTTGCATTGAAAAAATAAATTGGCCCTTTTCACTTTTTATTTTAAAATATTGATTGTGTAGCTGTAAATGTCTCTATGAAACATGGTGTCGAAAATGAATAAAATGCATTGTTTTGGCATACTTTAGTTTATCATAGTAGTTTACATACACCGTAACAATATTCAACAGACATGTAAAATTGACACTATTGCTGTTTGTAGTTTTGTACTTCCCTACTTGTTAGGAAAACAAATATTTTGAATTCTTTGGTGAAAAATATTAGGCAAAAATTACTCTTCATTTATTCACAATTCTTTTAAATTTATATGAAAGCCCTAATCTAACATACGCGGTTAAATTCATTTTAACTAGGAGGTACAGATAAAACAATACTGTAGGAGAGTATAAATATTAAGGATCGAAATACTTGCATACTAATATGTATCTGAAAATCTGAACTATAAATACCAATAATGGTACAATGTGTGTTTTTTCCGATTTAATTTTCAATTCAATTTAATCAAACAATACATAGAGTACCCGCCACATAAGGTGGCAGTAGCCAAACTTGGAACTAAATTTGACGTTTCCGCCATTGCGTGTTATTTTGTATGAAAGGTAAATTTAGTATTACCAGCGTTGTGTTTTTTGCCCACTCTTTGTAATTTTTATGTTTGTTAAGGGTGATTATAATAAATTGATTTCTGGAGTTTCTTGTTAGTTCTTCTCCAAGGGTCTCCGCTGAACTTCTTCTTCTCAATCGTTACGCTCTTATCAGAGCGGTCGTGGTCTTCATGACGTGGCATCTTGAGCAGCCGAAATGGTTGGTGAACTAACCTCGGTAAAAATATGTAAAGACAATGCTCAGTGCCATGTTTGAAATAGTTTTTTTACATACATACATACACATCACGCCTGATTCCCTGTAGAGGGGTAGGCAGAGATCACGGATCCCCACTTGTCCCGATCCTGACAGACCACTTTCGCTTCATTGACATTCATACATTCTCTAATACACTCTCGGCGATTATAGGTACTCCTAACGTCACCTTTTTTCAATATAGCGTCTATCTGACTGTTACATATATGTCTTATTAGGCCGGCCCCTACGTAACCGCCCTTCCACTTCACTCATATATATTCCTTTTGTCAATATATAGTTTTTTTAAATTGTACTTAGATCATAAAATAACTTTCAAAGAGAGCTTATGATAGGGCCTATTTTGAATAAAAATATTTTGACTTTTGACTTTGGTATATTAATTTGTTTTATTTGAGTTTATAGCTCTGCAACCAAAGATCGTTACAAATGAAACCTCAATATAATGTATCGAGCCGTATGGCACAGTGAGTGCTAGTTTTGGCGTGTTTACTGGCAACACTGGATTACGCGACTGTGGCGACGCCTCCAACTGCCACCTTATGCGGCGGGTACTCTATTTGAATGTTTGTGTTTGTTTACCTGTTTCTGAGAGTTTCTAATAATTTACCGTTTCTTTTCTAATACAAATTCAATGGTATAAAACTTTTACCCTGTTGCTTCATCATTAAACTTTGTGTTACACGTAATATTTTGTAAGAATCATAATCCTACAAATGTAAGTAAATCATTTAAGATGTTGCTGATTATTACTTAAAAATGAACATACATGTCCCCACTTTCTATAGTAGAAAGCCGGTCAGGGAATGTTTACCATCAATTAGTACATGTTTCTAAGCCCCACCAGGAATGATTGAAGTTGTTCCAAGTGCAGAAACATAAATATCTTTCAACATCCGGTTTTAAGTTGATAACAACTGAAATCATTTAAACTAACATATTTACTCAATAACGAAAGTATCAAAATGCGTTTAAAATTATATAGATTTGTTATAAAATTCACATTGTACAAGATACTAATTGGGATATGTACAATTAGCATTTTATATTTGTTAATTTCCTCAAATAAAGATGAAGTTTTAGACAATTCAAGCAATCAAGCAACTATTTTATATCCTACTGTAAGTCATGATAAGAAGACCAATTTCAATAAACCAAGAATACTATGGTGGACAGATGGATTTCCTGAAATAGCTGGAACTATAAATTGTGCCAAAAACTTGCAATGTGATGTATTTATTAACAGAAAAGTAAGAGAACAGGCTCCTATTAATGCTTACATGTTCTATGGCAGTCATTTAGACTTTAAAGATCTACCGCCAAGAAAAGGCAGTGTGTGGGCCTTGTTTCATGAAGAATCTCCAAGAAATGTGGTGGAACTCATGCATAAACCTGCTCTCAGGTTATTCAATTATTCTTCAACATTTAGCCGTTATAGTGATGTGCCTTTTCCATTGCAATATTTGAATAGTTTAAAGGATGTTACTGATACACAATACTTTGTGGATACAGCAACCAAAAACCAGTTATTGTCTGAGCTAGCACCTATTATGTACATGCAATCTGACTGTGATACAATGACTGAAAGGGACAAATATGTGCAAAAACTCATGAAGTATATCCCCATAGACTCTTACGGACGCTGTCTCAACAATAAAGAACTGCCAGCAAAGTTCAAAATAGACTACCTTAACACATTTGATGATAAGGAGTTACTAAAGTTTTTAGCTAGGTACAAATTTGTTATTGCCATAGAGAATGGAGTATGTGATGATTATATAACAGAAAAACTGTGGCGTGCGATCAAAGTTGGTGTAGTGCCTATCTATTTTGGGTCCCCATCTGTTAGAGACTGGCTGCCTAATCCAAAATCAGCTATTTTACTACAAGAGTTTCCTACAGTGTCTGTTCTAGTAAGACACTTAGAATATTTGTTAGAGAACGATAGAGCTTATGAAGAATACTTAACACACAAAACTAAAGGGCAAATATCCAATGAAAGGCTGAAGAGAGAGTACGAGAAAGTGCCAAATCAACATGACGCATTAGCAAACGTGAGACGCTTTGAGTGTTTTGTATGTGAAAAGTTACATGAGAAGCACCACACAGTTGATATGGTGGAGAGAAATCATTATAATTGCCCACATGTTATTTCGGCATTAACCCAAAATGTTAATCCCTCAAATGAATGGATGTATTCGTGGAAATTGGCAAAGAAAACGGCAAACAAAGTGTATGAACAGCACTTGGGAAATAATTTGGACATCTAGTGTCACTGATTGAGTATCTATTTATGATTAGTGGAAATGGTGGGACCTTTATAGAAGTTGGTGCAAAATGGGATCAATTATTATTTAAGTGTAAAGTTACAATAGTAATTTTAAGATATTTATTTAGAGATGATTTTATAATACAAGGAAATAAAGATATGACTAGGATAAGTAATGAATTTAATACAGTATTTATTAGCAATAGAAAAAAGCCATGATATGTGATTTACAGAATATGTTATTGTTTTGAATAAAGATATATTTCATAATATCTATTGTTTAATTATTACCCTTTTATTCTTCATAACTACCTCATAGTTAAAGAATGTCAGACACAATCAAAATAACACCCTATTTTGATGTGACCAGAATCTATGAATAAAAGGACAGTGCCTAAAAAATAAAAATTTGTTGATTTCTAGCTTTCAAAGTAACATGCAAAAAAGGAATTCTCTTATTTCATGACTAAATGAATTCATATTTATTCCTAGCTATATTTTCATTACATGCATATAACCACCATTTTACTACAGAAGCGTAATGAAAGATCAAGGGTGCCAATTTGTATCGATTCTGACAAACCACTTTCGCTTTATTGACGCTCATACATCAGCTTGTCTTATAATTATGATAATTATTATTAAAATTTGTTTAGATCATTCCTTTATTATCAAAAAAGCTAACCAACTTCACAGATTTTCTATGTTGCGTTGTGCATGTACACTATCGTGGAGTTGTAGTTTGCTTCAATAGTTGTGTATGGAAAATTGGGGCTTGAATATCGCGAAAGAAAAGTTAAGAAATAAAACACAGCAAGTATCTTAAAAATATAATAATTACAGATAATGGATTTTGTATAGATTTAACGCTAAAGTTTGCCATGTATATTACATTACATAAACATACGCTTCACGAATCGTATTATGACGAAAAATTTGTATAGAAATTTCTATTAAATAATCATAGAATTAATAATATTTTTTATAGACATAATTCCTTATAGTTTTTGACCAAATATTGAGCATTTCACAACGGTAGTAGACAGTCTAATTTGGAAAAGGAAGTTGTGGGTGTAATCCAAATCCTAAAGTACACAGAGTGACATTATGTATCTTCTGTTAACCAGTCCAGTCATTTAGTAGATGTAAGAACTCCATTATTACTGGCACACACTATCTAATGGCCGCACAGGGTGTATTTCGTAGTGAAGACCTCTTTTAATCACGTGCGGTTTCGTTTTGGGTACCATCCTGTAAAAAACGATGTTAATAATGTAAACAGCCCTTAATCCGGGTTTTTTTATGCAAGAATTTGCGAGCAAATATGACGACACAAACGAACCTATTGCATGCAAATTACATAGTAGAAAATTGATATAGGTTTAAGTTTAGAGTCCACTTATTATTATACAACACGCTTTAAGATATCAGCGTCACATTCATTGCATTTAGCCTACGAGGATACTAAATATTACGTACTAGATGTGTCACGGCGTTACCGCGATGTATCTACAATTCTTCGATAAGTTAAGCAACGCGGGTAGTGTCTGGATGGGTCACCATCTACGTTATCCACGTGGAGTCAATTTCGGTAAGGGAAAAATAGAATGTGAGGACAACCGCGTGTTCGTCATAATAGGTAAGAGTCAGTGTCTGTATAATAATATGGCAGGGTGTTGTATTACGTTGGATACTGATTATTCAGGTAATCGTGGTTTAGAGTGTCTAAAAGACCATCATGATGTGTCGTTGATGGTGGATACTTAGAATGCTTTAAGATGCTTCTGACCTTCAAAAAGGTGAGAATATTATTATACGTGAGAATATTTTGTTGTGGTCCCGTGCTAGCTGGGACGTAAAAAGAATGCTGCCGAAACGAATCTTGCCGGCATGTCTATGATGTATGATGGGTATGATGATTATGGGTAAATTCAATATACAGGGCGATAGGTTAGCAACCTATCACCCATATTCTATTATGACATCACAACCCCGATATTATGCTAATAAGTGACGAAGGAGATGTTTTCATGTCTTCAAGGTTCTGTCAACCCTGAAAGGGATAGGACGTGAAAGTATATGTATGGATATGTTTTAGTGAGCTGCTATTTACGTGATGCAATCAATGATAGGGCAAACGGAGAGGCAGAGAGTACAGCCAGTGCAATCGTCCGTCACTTTTGGGATATGCGTCTCTGCGTCAAACCTGGAATACAAAAGTTCATATATTTACGATATGTTTCCTGTACAGGTCTGGGACATAACATAAGATACGCTTCACGACCTGTGTATACACACTCCTTTTTTATTATGGCGGGGTAGTCAGAGACTTGAGTGCCCATCTCCGAAATTTCGAAGACATGTTAGGTATAGGTCATTCAAAGCCCGCGTATCACTATACGTATATACTAGTCTGGGACGTAAATATAATGCTGTATAGATGTCTTTCTTCCCTGTATTTAGTAGACAACGAGGAATCAACAGAATCTATTGAGCGATGGGCAAGCAACCTATCGCCAATATTTGATAGCATCCGTAGTACGATTGGTTAACTACTTGAACGCTACTCGTGAAGATTCAATTCCAGATTGAGGCATAGTTAAGTATTATGCTTTATTTTTTTTCTAATCTGGTCGTTGATTGTATATACTATATAAGTATTTTTGTATATATTGTAACTCTTTTCAATCGATATGTGTGTATATAAGTTTAAGCTTGTAAACACTTACTGAATTGCTTGATATCCAGAGTCCGCACAAGTCATGTAGCATTTCCCGCAATTTATGCACATGTCCTGAAAATAAACAATTTCAACTTAGGTTATTTCTATCAAATAACTTTTATTTAGTTCATACCTCATTAGGTAGACCTTATTACAAGACAGTACATATTTAGCTTATCACTGCGAAACCTATAAAAATTAATAGTGTTTATTCTAGATAATTCGTATAGACAGGATATCTGTTATTAGCCCTGCAGGTAATAGAAAAATATAACAAAAAATAATTACAGATAACAAATATCCGAAATTTTTTTACAGTTACATGAATTCCACTTACATCGTCAATCAAGGCCACAACTTGCTTCGTGTTGTCCAAATGTTTGTAGGTGCCAATTCTAGGCAATGCCTCGCCTAAAACATCCTTCACTTTAGGCACTTTATCCTGAATATCTTCTGGAACATTCTTCAGATAACTCTCTATTGTATTATCTTGTAGAACATCTCCTTGTAGTCTCAACGAGTACATTATTTCTTCGCGTTTCTTCCCGTAGACTCCAAAGTGCGCTAGTACCTGTAAAGTCATATTCATTTCACGAACTGTAATTGTAATTTAATTCGATCAAATTGGAGACCTTCTTCTCAAGGCGGGTCTACGTAGTGTGAAGAACAGAAGATCATGCATGAGAAGGTTAGTGGGTGTGAGTGAAGCAAGAGTGATTTATCAGGATCATTCCAGGTGGCGATGGATAGTCTGCCTATCCCGTTGGGAACTTAGAGGCGTGAATATATGTATGTCTGTTTGTGAATTGTAATTATAGAATCCATTGTTGTTAAGGATCTAAGAGAATTTATGATTCTTTAGTCGAAACCGATTTAGACTTATTATATGGGACGTTGAATATAATTCGTATGCTCTATTTTAGTGGTCAGAGATCAGAGATATACCTACTGCTAATCGCTTCATTCGCATAATCGCCTATTCCCGAAAATCTCCTAATTTTAAGTACTCTGCCCGTACAGTTACAAATAGTTTAGAAGATTAATTCTGTATATTAAGTTGTTCCCATCGTGAACTGACTAGCAGTTATATTTAGATATATTTAATTTTTACTATTTTTGTACATTTACGTCTTGTAATCGACCACTACACTAAGTTTATTATTCATTATAATACCTTTCCATGTTCGTCGTATAGCGTTTGAACGGGTTTTCCTTTCTGGTGCTTGAAAGTGGGCGGGGACTGGCCTAACCAGCCTAGGTCCGTAGATCTCAGGTATAGTAAAGTTTTTAGGCCAATGCAGTAGTCTTCTATCAGAGTGAAGTCTTGGTTTTGTATCGCACTGCAGACCTGAAACCATGGAAATTTATACTCAATGCCATGTTGCCATACATCAGAGAAGGTTGATTTTAAGGAAAGGTATTGTTGCTAAATAATATTAACAGATCAAACTACAACTGTTGCAAAAAAGGTCATTGTTTTCATAAAAGTGTGTGTTTGAAATAAATGTGATCTCTGCTTAAATTAAAGATATACATACAAGGAAATGTATCAGTGAGAGTAATTTATTTCTCAAGCATAATAATCAATAGCTTTCTTAGCTCTATGATTGACACTAACTGAAAAATTTATGCTTTTAGGAAAATACATAGAAATTGAACACCTCCGTGCTGCGAACGGTTAACCTCCTGAACGCTAATCGCGAGGGCCCAGGTTCAATTCCCGGTGGGAGCAGAGTTAAGAAATACACTTTCTGCTTTCTAGTCTGGTCGTAATAAAATAAAATCGTGTATCAATACACGTTGAATATTACCTCTAACTCAAGTCTTAACTGTACTAGCAAAGGTCTAGTTCAATAGTATAATAGTGTCCTACAATATTATATTATTATCAATTATTAGTATACTTACCCATTTTCGAAATGCACCGAATTATACGGTGAGGGAAAACATCGTGAGGAAACCCACCGGTCCCCCGAACAGGTAATAGTTACTGCTTGTAAATGGTGACATGGCTTACCACCTGTCACATTGAGTACTGACTATCTGGTCAACACGTGGGTTCGAGGTGTCCATAGAATTACTACCTTCGCAATTGCAGAGACGGAAACTTGAACCTCCGATTACTCTGCAAGGGTTAATGGTCGTGAACGCGTTTGTCTTTGTCTTTTGTGTAGTATACCTGTACTGCGGAAGCTCCACACATGATGTACTGCAATGCACTGTCAGCAGAATCTATCCCACCAGTGGCCAGAATGGGGAATCCTGGCAGTTTATTGGCGATCGCAGACACGGCTCTCAATCCCATGGGCCGCGTTGCGTTGCCAGATACGCCTCCGTATGTTGTATGTTTTTCTACGCCTGTGTTGGATAAAAATAATACATTAGGTACTTAAACTTTAGCTATGAATAATTAATATAATAATAATAATTCTATGGCCACCTCGAACCCACTTGTTTAGCAGATAGTCAGTACTCACTTTGACAGATGGTAAGCCATGTCGCCATTTACAAGCACTAATTGCGGAGATAGACACCTGAACCTCTGACTACTTCGCAAGGGTTAATGGTCGTAGACACGTTTGTCTTTTTTGTCTTTGTCTATATAATAATGATTTTTATTTCGCTATTAATACTTTTAAGTTTTCTATGTGATAGGTGCTGCTGTCCTGTGCTAGTCTGGGATGTAAAAAGAATGCTAAATAGCTTCCATTCTTCCTGGCATATCAGAGGTGGCGGCTAAGGGACTAGGGGTAAATAGAATGTGGCGATGGGCTAGGAATCTATCACTAATGTTCCATTATGACATCGCAACATCAATATTCATGTTAAAATGTAATTTAGGAGGTATTATATCTCCGAGGTTCTGTCCACTCCGAAAGGCGTTTCTTTAAGGCGTATTTCCTTTTATATTTATTTCACTAGCGAGCCGCTCCGGCTTCGCACGGGTATAAAATGTATAGCCTACTCCACTATTTAATGGATGTTATTATACATATAAACCTTCCTCTTGAATCATTCAATCTATTAAAAAAATCCGTTGCGTAGTTTCAAAGATTTAAGCATACAAAGGGACAGAGAAAGCGACTTTGTTTTATACTATGTCGTGATAGTGATACGTATAGTATTCATGTGAATCATTTTATTCTTACCTACAGCTGGCCATGGAGTTGCGTCAGATTTGACAGTCATCAGTCCCGAAACCGTATTGATAGCAGTTACACCATCCGCACCACCTTAAAGGAAAGAAAATATATGACAGAAAGAGTTTCCTCAATGCATCCAAAAAGTTCATGTTAATTTTCTCGCTCACCATCTCTAATATTGAGGATTATTATAAGCCTGTGATTTCGACAATGGCACAATATACGTACGATATCAACTAACATTTACATTTAAGTGCTTTCTCGTGTTCAACCACTGGACATTTTACATACATGCACATATACATACGCTTCACGACTTGTGTATACAAATTGCGCTTTTTTCGAAATTTCGAAGGCATGTTAGGTACGAGCCAATCAAAGCCCACGTTTCACTAGTTATACAGCACTCAACGTGATACATAGTGAACCGTAGCACCGTATATATGCATTGGCTATTAACTAAGTTTCTTCAAGATTTTGTCCCTCACCTTTAGCTGAACATATACTTTTTGGAAGCTTCATTTAGCTATATTAAGTGGAATATTATATACTAACCGTCGTGTGCCGCCATAGCAATGCTGACGATGTCAGTGATATTTGGTGTGAGCTTTACGAAGAATGGAATCTTGACTGCCTTGCGAACCCACTCCGATATTCCCTTTACCAGGACTGGATCCTACAGACCAATAAAACAACAAATTGTACAGGTTGCCATATGTCAGTAACTGAATTCAGAGAGTAACTGTAATAAAATGTGCAAGTAAAAAACAAACTAGCATTATCTTGGTTAAATTAAAGAAATATTCTTCTCAAGGGTGTATGCAGCGTGAAGAAATTTATTTTATTTTATTTAATTGGGTGTGAGTGAAGCTAGGAAGATTTATCAGGATCCTTTCCGGTAGGATCGATAGTGTCTGCCTGTCCCTTTAAGGACGCAGAGCCGTGAATAATTGTATGTATGTATTAAATAATTCTCTAGTATTCATAATACAGAACATCTTTCGAAATCTTACTAGACTTAATCTTAATAGTATTATGATCAAAAGTGCTCGATGATATATAGCATAAAATTAGCATCATATCGGTACATTATTAAAATACTTCTTGTTCGTAAAGGCTCGTCTATGTCGTAACTAAAGTATTACCTGTCCACAAGCCAAGCCCATCCCTGACTCGCCCATGCCGTGGGGACAGGAGAGGTTCAGCTCCAAAGCATCAGCACCAGAAGCCTCCGCCATCTGGGCCAGCTGCGTCCAGTCCTCTTCAATGTATGAGCACATTATGGAGGCAATCACGATCTGTTTAAAATAGGAAGACCAAAGATCAACTTCAAAACAAATTTATCATGATTAGCTATCAATCTGTCCACAAAGAAATTAAAACTTCAGGTAGCAATAAAAGCCTTCGTTGCTTTTAATGTGCGAACGGGGCTTTTAATGTATGGCTTCACTAAAGTTCTACTAAGTTAATAAACAATAACTCACTCCCTTTTATTGTCAGAGGCTTGATTGCCCAGTTCCGAAATTTCGGATGCAACTCAGAATCAAGAGTTTTCGGCATATGATGACACACATGACTTCCTAACTTCTTACCTTAGTAGGAAAGTCCCTCTTGAGCTCCGTGATGCATTGGCACCAGTACTTGGCGCATTTCTCCGAGATCAGCTCAATGTTGAGGAAGGACCCTTGGCCAGGGCCGTAGTTCTCGCCTGACGTCACTCCTCTCACGATGCGGGGGGATACGTTGGTTACTAGATCCTGGAAAGGGAAGTTGTTTAATTGATGGTCTTTTGTTTTGTATATTTTGGTAGAAAAGATAATATCGGGTGTAGTACTAGAAAGGATGAAGTCTGTTTGTTTTTAAGTAGGTTTGAATATGTACAAGAAATACAATTTAAATATTTTATTTATTAGCCCAAAAAATTGGAGTCTGATGCCACTGTTGCTACCTTATACCGTCTAGTGAGAGCTAGCGAGGCTCGGCAGTCATTTTTAAAGAAAAATTAAGATAATCTTAGGTAGATTATATTAATCATGCCTGATATGGCCTCATCATGCCTACTAAAACTACTAAATCATGCCTACCTCTTCAGAAATGTGGGACCCATACAGAAAGACAACCTAAATGTTCTTCATATTTACCTTATCCAATCCAAAGGTTTTGGTGAGGGCAAATCCCCAGCCTTGTTCAAAGGCTCTCCTGATCATGGCAGCGCTGGTGGTTGGCGGAGCACTGGCCAACCCAAATGGGTTCTCGAATCTAATGCCACAAATGTCAACAGAAATATCCACTTCGTCGACTGGAGTGTGGAACTTTGGCAGCTCTACTGGAGTATCTATGGGAAGGTCCTGAAAATGATTACATGATTATAATCACGTCCTTTAATTTCTTCCTAGACAAAAGAGCTCGGAATCATATATATTTCTCCTTTACCTAAAATATAACAGCAGAGCTGTAATGGCCTTGCTATAAAACATTGATGACAACTAGCTAGCTATTCTGTCGCCCGATACATTCTATTCCCTTCATTTTCACGGACATTACCTATAAAATTCCGGGGTTAATGCTTCTAGTATCATTCTATTAACACCCTGACTAGCAGAATACTAGAATTAGTCTTTAATAGACCTTTACCTGCAAAAAGCAGTGCATGTACCAAGCGGCAGTCTTTCCATCATTGACTGCCTCCACCGTGGTCTCAGCGACTCCAGCCAGGTCCCCTCCTATGAAGACTCGAGGGTTACCGCTCCTCATGGTGTTGACGTCTACTTCTGGCAGACCCCAGCGGTTCAGAGTCAACGGCTGCATGGCTTGCTTCACTGTGGAAAGGAAGAATTATGGGTTGGTGAAACACATGAATTCCGGAAATCTTCGTAAGAAAACCTGTATTGTTTTTAGTATATGTGATTAGAGCCTTTATTCGACTGAACCCAAGACTGAGGTAGGGTGCTGGCTATCTGGTGAAACAGGAGATTGAGTGTCCATACACGTTTTTAAATGTAATGCATCGGTGGTCATTCAAGGCCCAAGTATTTTGTAGATTTAATTTCTCTTAAAGCTATGTGTATCGAGGCTTGGCAAAACAAAAGACAAACGTTGTCACGATACTCTATCAGTCTTAGGTTCGGATGTCCATCTTGTGTCCATATCCAAAGTTATGGACTTGGCACTCTCTCTTTAACAAGTAATATCAAGGTTAAGTATTGACCTTAACAGGCCCTATAGTATCCTTATATAAACTAACCATCATCGTCATACAATCCCGATCCGAAAGCCGAGATGATGAAGTTGGCTTTGATCTGAGTGGTTTGCTCCTCATCTTCCACCCAGTCGCCGTTGTCCAGCTGCTCAGTTCGACAGAGCTTGAGACCAGAAATCTAAAAAATATGGTGATATCAACTTAATTAGAGACTTTAACAGAGTATTGAGAAAATCTAATTACATCAGAGTATTTAGAGAACATAATAACAACGGTGGTAGCAACAGCATTGAGAGAATATTTCATGTAGTAGCGGATAGATATGTAGGTAGGTATGTCAACACAGACAATTAAGGGCTGTAAAAGATTAATTGGGGTCTTCTATTAGGTGGCAGTACTCTGATTACTCATCTCCAATACCTGTCTGTGAGATCAAAGTCTTACAAATATTAAAATGGCTTTTTATTTATACTTGCCTTGCCATCCTTGACGATGACTTCTCTCGGCGACATGAATGGTATGAACTCGCATTTTTCTTCTTTGGCCAAATCAACCTAAAATGTTTGAAAATTCTTTACAATCGCATAAATGCGAAAATAAAATAATTAAATCAGTAACTGAACTTTTACGTAGAGGTCAGTAACTGTCTCTAGCTGGCATTGTTTTTTAACATCCTAGCTTAATTAAAAACATTGTGTTTTATTAGTTATTGTTATAATGTATTCTGACTGAAACTTTATTTGTTATTCGATAACCCAATCTCATTTTCACGTACCCTCATACTATGTTTTTGCGACAACCATCTTTACCAATATATCTCCAATATTAAGTAAGCCAGTTCACAAGGGTTTTCTCATTCTTACAAACCTCTTCAGGCACAGCCCGTATGTTCGTAAATCCCTTCCGGAATACCACGAAGACCCTCCTAGCCCCGCAGCGGAGGGCGGAGGTGGCGCAGTCGAAGGCTGTATCTCCTGCCCCTAACACTACCACGGAGCCGTGGAGGGTGGGCAGAGATTGCTTGCACGCGCATAAGCCTGTGAATAACGTTATGGAACATGTAGGAAGGTGGGGGTATGTGTTAGGTAATGGACTGTATATGTATTATGTAGAATAATGAATTCTAAGTCTGGCAAAGTACTTGTTTTGCAGTTATATTGATACGTTGTCCCTTGTAATATAATGTGATAATTTGTGTGGTACAAATACCATTTCGTAATAGATAAAAGCTTCCATCTTTGAGCGTTAGACGAAGAAAGAAATTTCTCCTTCGTATGTTCATTAACCAAAAATGTATGAAAAATCTGACCACTTCCACGGCTTCTAGATAGAAGTATTATATCGTTCATTCGTCTTCTAAATGAAGATGTTCAACACACACCTCTATATCTTCCTCTCAGTATACGTTTTAAAATTAATACTAACCTCGTTTGCTTCCCTTCGAAACAAGAGGCAGGAAATCTTTGCTGGTGTAAAAGCCCATTTCTTGAGTAAGACCCTTAAAGATGGGCACATGTTTCGGTTGCGGCAGACCGATGCCCAAAAACACAGCTGCGTGATCTTTCAAGAGACCCTAGAACGTAATATAAGGTACCGGTGGCAATTAAGGCCCCTAAAAGAATATTGCTTTAAATTCGAGTGTAATGTGTATAGGACGTCAAAAACATATTATTTACATAGCTTGTACATGTTGCTGTAAGAAATGGTGTAAAACTATTAAGAATTTTTAATCGAACAGTATAATACCCATGTTTATACGAGACATCCAAGTCTCGGGCGTAAAATTTAAGTTACGCTGTTATTTATTATGTATAGTTACTGTAACTAAGGGTTAAGGGACTCATTTTGACCGTGAGATGAGAGAGAACTTCTCACCAAATTGACTTGCTCCTTTTAACATAATATTGGAGAACGCGTATAATGTACATATAAATAACATATAATGTACCTCCAAAGTAATATCCTGCATGGACAGTCTACGGCCAGTTTCAAACTTGACACCCAGATTCTTGACCAAATCGATCTCAAACTGGACCACGTCTATGGGCAAGCGGTACTGTGGTATTTCTGATGAACTAAAAACAAAAAATAAAATAGTCTTTTCTCAAAATTTTAATTAAAAAAAACGTACGCGTTCACGACCATTAACCCTTGCGGGGTAGTCAAAAGTTCAGGTGTCCATCTCCGCAGTTGCAGAGGTAGTAATTCTATGGCCACCTCGAACACACGTGTTGACCAGATAGTACTCAATGTGACAGGTGGTCAACCATGTCGCCAGTTACAAGCACTAATTATTACCTGTTCTGGGTTTCCTCACGATGTTTTTCCCTCGGAATTTTACGTTATATTTATACATACAGTCGCTTCACAAGTGTTCTTATGTTCGTTGTCGAAGATTTTAGCGACTTATATCGTTTATCTAACTTAATTAGTGCGGTGTTGAGACTACTGTCATTTACAAGGGTTGACTATTATTAATACAGATAGAAATGTGGTGTGGTATCTTACGAAGTTTTCTTAGCGAAACCATCATCACCTGCCTGCCTGCACCTATCCTGATATACTCATAGTTGTTTAACATCGGCGATTGAACACATGCACAAACATATCACGTCATTTAATCTCTTTCAGGGTGGACAGAACCTCGGTGATATAATATCCCCTAGGTCACTTGTTAGCATGGATTTTAGGGTTGCGACGTCATAATGGTGTCAGGTTGCTAGCCCATCGACCAATAGATTCATTATAGGTGATATAGGTATATGGCGATAATTATATTATTGCTCTCACCTCAAACCACCTAGATATTTCTCCTTCTCATAAATAGTCAGGTTCTTGTAACCCAGTCTAGCCAAGAAGCAGGCGCAACTTATACTGGCTGGTCCACCGCCAACTAGAGCGATCTTCTGATCACCACCTCTAGGCAGGGGCTTGGTGTTTGGATCCAGGGTTTGTGGGATACCCATCTTCATGAATACCTAAGGAAAAAAGTGGAAGAATATAGGTACTAGTTGGGTTGTATAGGATACTATAGGAATTGGATTATTTTGTTATTTTATAAATTCGTGTTTTGCAAGGAATAAAAGTTATTGGGGAAGTACTCGTATAAATTAATTATTCGGCTTAAGAGTTAACCGTTAATAATATTTTTCTTTTATATAAATAATTATTAAATTCATGGATTTATGTAACCTTTGATAGGTATACGTATCTAAAACTGTTCTCAAAGTAATCGATCATTTATCTAAACTTACCTCCCTGAAAGTATCAATGTTTACATAATAAATTTATAAACAAAGCAACAACTGAGAAATATTGGCCTGTTATTTCAGAAACTGATTTATCTCTTTGGAGTTGAACAACAAATATTCAATTTGTTTTCTTGTTTCTAGAGAGCACGTGTGCGAGATAGTACATATTAAACATAGTTCTAGCATTTATCAACAATATATTTCAACATAAAGGCAGAGTCAAGGTTCTGACCTAAAACTAATATTGATAACTGCGTCTCAGAATATGATTACAATAACTTAGCTTTCTATGATAAGGTTGATTGACTTAAATAGGCAATTGCCTATTTTTCGAGATAGGCAATCGTAATTGACTGCGCATTGCTCTAATTACGAGTATGACGCTAACTTTCGGAGAGAATAGACTTCTTTGTTAACTAATTACCTTTCTAGCCAATAAGTTGTAACTATTAGTTCTATACGGATACACCTCTTTATCATTGGCTCTTAGATGAGTGGTAAAACCTTAAGACAACAAAAAAAACCTTAAGAAATGAAACATTTGGAAAGATCATTTGACTTAGCGCAACTTTCGTAACATTTATTGAAACAGTGTTAAATTAAGTGAATTATATTGAAAATTAATGTTACTCAATCTAAGTCAGTTAATATAAATATAACCGTTTCTGTGCAAATAAAGAATAGTGATTATTTTGCTCGTTTTTTCACGTATCTAAGGGCCTTTACCCCTCTAATCTTATTCCGAATACAAACTCACATCAGTTATTTTTAAACACACGCGATTTATACTCATTTTATTTACTATGAGAGAAAATTAATAAAGATATCTGATTACCTTTATTTTAAATAAAGGTAATCAGATATCTTTATTAATTTATCGTGATATGACCCGGTCTCTCATAGTAAATAAAACAAACTCACATCAACAGCAAAGTGCTGCAGTCCGCCGATGTTGATGGCGCCCTCTTCCGTGGCCTGGAGGTTGCACCCGCCCACGCAGAGGTCACTAGTGGGACATACCATACCACAGGTCAATCCCAGAGGGTTGTCTGACAAGATCTGCTTGGCTGCACCGTAGTAGTTCTGTGAAGGATAAGGATCTACACGTTTAACGCTATATACATATACAATTCTTCTACATGTTTAGAGGATATATAACATCGTATGTACGGTTCATTACCTATCACGTTGGGCGCTGTCTATCTAGTGAAACGCGGGCTTCGAGTGACCTATTCCTAACATGCCTTTGAAATTTCGGAGATGGGCACTCAAGCCTCTGACAACCTCGCCATAATAAAAAAGGGAGTGTGTATACACAAGTTGTAAAGTGTATGTTATGTATGATATATACTACAGGTTTGTAACCCTTTGCATACAAATACTATGTATACGGAGACAGTCATAATCTTGGACGAAACCACAAAATAATACATAAACAAGAAGTTTATCGCAAGAAGCTAGGGTCGTTTATAGGTTACTCTTACTTATCTATCCCTAAAAGCAATATTCTATATTGTTGTATTATTATGCTCTTATTACGTGATAATGTTTTAAACTTTTGAAAACACAGAACAGGATATTATTTCAATCAGCTGATCAATGTAGCAGCCATTTTGTTTTTCTTACTCCATTATTGCTTACGACTCGTGGCCACTTGGCTAAGAGCCTTGTACATAAATACATACATACACATCACGCCTGATTCCCTGTAAAGGGGTAGACAGAGATCACGGATCCCATTTGTCCCGATCCTGACAGACCACTTTCGCTTCATTGACATTCATACATCCTCTCATACACTCTCGGCGGTTATAGGTACTCCTAACGTCACCTTTTTTCAATATAGCGTCTATCTGACTGTTACATGTCTTATTAGGCCGGCCCCTACGTAACCGCCCTTCCACTTCACTCATATATATTCCTTTTGTCAATCTGCTATCATTCATCCGCATAACATGTCCAAACCATCGAAGCATGCTCTTTTCAATCTTAGTCACTACATCTTCTTTCAAACCGCAACCTTCCCTTATTACACTATTTTTAATTCTATCATTTAATGTCACTCTAACAGGCATTGACTTTCGACGGCATTGAGTCTACTTTCATGCTTCTTTTGCCAAACCCAACTTTCAATACCATAAGTTAATGTTGGAACCAACACAGCCCTATGAATAGCCATACGTGCCGATTGAGAAATCAACTGGCTACCCATAACACTACACATGGCCCCATTGATCTTATTACTTGCACACACTCTACGTTCAATATCTCCCTCACATTTTCCGTTATTAGTAAAAAGTGTTCCTAAATACACAATTGTTCTACTCTTTCATTATCTATGTCAATCTTACACTCTGTCTTGCTAAGTCCCTCCATGACCATTACTTTCGTTTTATTGACATTAATTTTCATTCCTTTCCTCTTAAGGGACTCATTCATGTACCTTATTAGCAATGCTCGTAATAAAACTCTTGACGTCTATCTGGGTAGGACAGGATTTCTGGCAGGGGGCGTCTGCGCATTTGAGACACCTAGCTGCCTCTTTAAGGGCTCCGCGCTCGGATAGAGTGGTGTGCTTGATGTCATCGAAGTTATTCGTCAAAGATGGACAAGTCTGCAATAAAGATAATGTATGTGATGAGTTTACATTCTATGAAAGACTATAGAATCCATAGAGACACGGCTTACCTCCCATCTCAATGATAACTGACTATATGGGTTGCCACAGAATTACTATTTGATTGAGATGGATATGCCAACCTGATTACCCCGCAAGCGTAAAATGGTCGTGAATGTGTTTTCAAAACTTGGCTCTACTCGTGAGTGTATCCATGATAACTCTAATAATTATTGCATGTATTATATGATTGGTTGCATGTATTATAAGACACGTATCAAAACGAATGATAAGTGCCTGGTAAAGTGAAGTTTTTAATACCACGTATGGAAATTTGATCAAGAATAAATAAATGTTTCTTATTTGACCAGTGTGTAATCAGTGCAGTTTTGTGGGACACCTATTACTGTGTTCTTTTTATTGTTTTGTAAGTTAACGTAAATAATGAGCATTAACAATTTGGCGATTAACTGAGTTAGAACCTTTTTGCTGCGACAAAAAACATGCACAAGCTATATCCCCTAGTTTGTAAGTTTGATTTGTAAAATATTTGTATTGTGTATGTTTTTGTGGCTGTAAATAAATGCTTTATTATTATTATTATTCAATTCTGATTGATATTTGTGTTTTTTTTTATTTACTCACGGTACACTTGCGATCAGCATTTCTCTTCCAGTGTTGCTTGTTCTTCTTGGTATGAGCCGAAGGTACCAGGTTCGAATACTGTTTCACAGTTGGATTTAACTGTAGCAAGTTCTGGAAATAAATGCTATGTTAGCATATGTAGGTCGGAATGACGTCATAGATACATTTTTAATTTACTGGAAATGGGTGATAGATGAGATAACACTTAAAGGAAAATTTGTGAATGAAAATAATGATTTTAAGTGTAATGACTAAAACCTTTTGATCTACTATAGCCTGTATGACTATAACTATCCACGCTGTATTTACATATACGAATAATCAGGAAAAAATATAGATGATTATCATAATGTAGTATGGATTTCTACAAAAAGTTATTATTTAATTTGCCAAAATCGTTCTAGGTAAAGATCGATAGTATCTGCCAACGCCGTTAGGGACGTAGAGGCGTGTATGTATAAAAATAATAATAAATTCGCCAGTCAGATAAAAATACGATAAATATACAATAACAAACAAAACAAATAATACATAGAACACGACCTTGACATTTGATATGCAAAGGGCGCGAGGCAGCTGATTGTAAACAGGTCCATGTGTAAAACAAAATAAATAAAACATACGTCACAAATAGTAAAAATATATAAATAAATATCTTCGATGCTCAACCCAAAAAAGATAGAAGTTAAAAACAAGATCTGAGTCAAGTTGGTGACAGCTAGCTTATATCCTGATGAATTCCACTTACTCCCTTTTCGTTAGTTACTTTTGTTACAAGTGTGAAAGAAGGGCAACTAGAGTAGTATTACATTTAAGTCCCGACCAGCACGGGTGTTAAATAATTAAATTTGAAGCAAATCCTAATAGAAACAATAACAGGGGATTTTTGTCAAAATTAATCTCTACGATATGAGATACCTAGTAAATATAGGATAAGGGTTTTAGTACTAAGATTAAGTACAAATTTATAAAACAATCTCATGTTGTCACAGACTGGATAGAAAGATGATTATATGTCTTTCTTCTGTGTATAACATTAAAGACTATCTTTTAATTTTGTTTGAGACAAAAGGTAATATCTCACAATACATAAAACAACGCATAGTTACCCTAATTTAATAAGGAACCGAGATCACATCTCTAATTTTGAAAAATAGCATAACACTATAAACAAATGTACTTCATTACAATTCACTTTTATATTTTGTTATCAATTTTTCTACACTGCACGTGATAAGTATGTTATTAAGTAATTCCTGTTACTACCCAAGATTGATTAACAACATGACTATCCGATCTATACTCAATTCAGACATGCAGTTTACCAATACAGTCCCGTGCTATTTGGAGCTTTAAAACAATTATGTACATATATTTACGCCTCTACACCGGGATAGGCAGATACTATCGATCACCACTTGGAACGATCCAGACAAATCTCTATTGCTTTACTCACGCCCATTAGTTTTCTCATACATGCTATTCTGTTCTTCACACATGTATTCTTCAAAACATATTTACTAATATTGTATTCCTATATATGTACGAGTTATACGCCATCTCCTTTGCATGTTAAACAACTAACAAACAACTGAAGGACTAATATATATTTGGTATTTATAAAATGCTGTTTATATCCTTTTAATGAAATTTATACCCAATAATTGCTTAAATGTGAGAAAGGACCTTGTGAACTGTTTAATCGGTCCACAACTTTGATGTACGTACGTATGTATTTACAAACATTTTTTTATTTACATAACATATGTTATTGACATATAACTAAGTTCTAAATTACCTCAATATCCGGTAATTCCTTGCTTAGCAGTTTGGTCGCCATTTTGTCCAACAATTACACAAGGTGACGAAATATTATGTTGTTTTATGATCACAATATTAGTTTCCGAGATAGAGCACGAAAGACGTTGTGGACCACTCACTGGCAGCGCCACATTGACCAAAAGATGTGAGCGAAATTATTGGGTGGAAGGAGACTATTCTAGCAACAGTTCGTACGAGGACGAATAGTATAAAGTGAACATTGTAGAATGGTTTAATTTCTGCCTTTATGAGGATTACAAATTGACAGTTGTATGGGTTTTATCCATGTATAATTATAACTAGGTAACAGTAATTTAAAGTATTTGGTATAAGTATCTATTAAAATATCTGAGTTTAGAATGGTGACTGTAACATTACTCCTTACGATAATATTACGTATATTATGTTACATTGTGTAGAAAAGCAACCAGGAAAAAGTTTATTTTTATAAGAACAATGCAGAAAATTGTAGTAAACAAGGTGTAATAACCTAAAATGTAATTTCACTTTAACGCTTTAATAACGTGTGTACGTATTAAGTAAAATAATTATATTGAACTGTGAAGAGAATAGCCACCCGGCAATTCAAGTATTCCGAACGGAGTGATTAGAACACAGTCTCGAGCATAGAAACGAGTTCAATGTGACACAACGAATTGCTTCTCAAGAATCTGGTCATTCCTTATCGATACACTGACCAGTTAGTACGTAAGACTTGAATTGAGTAACTTACTTAACTAACAATGTTAGCTTAAGAGTTTTCTCGATTATAAATCAAAGTTAGCAAACTATAAATTAAGAAAACGACCACATACTTATGTATTAATGTATGAAATGTAATGTACATATATAATTATTTATCTCATACACATTTTATGCCTAGTCTGTAATGTTAATTTACTTCAGTAGATATTTAAGAATCATATCAATTTGATTTAATTATGACCAAATATGCTGTAGTTATATTTGCTTAAAAAATGCAAAACGAAACTATTTTAAGTTTGAATAATGTTATTTATTCTATCTTCAATGAATGCGCCAATGACCTTCAAAGATAATAAATTATCTTGTCCAAAAATGCCTTTAAGTGTCGCAAATTCAATATGCATGTGTTGATGAGCAGTACATACATACTTACATATCACACCCGTATCCTAGAGGCGTAGACAGAGTTCATGGATCCCCGTTGTGACTATTATAACATAAATTTCCTGTGTTAGCTGGGTCGTAAAAATGCAAACTAGCTGCTGTTCTTCCCGGTGTGTCATATGAGGCGGCTAAAAGACCAGGGGTTAATGTATTCTATAGGCCGAGGTGGATATGTATGTATAACATACATTATATTGTTTTTTATAACCAAGCCGGTTTCTCTCAGTGTAAATAGAACCAAATATTATAATATTATATATGAATGGACAACTGTTTATACTGATAAATAGAAAACAAAGGCCATCCACGCAAGATAATATTGGTGGTTTTATGAGTTGGTGATAAGATACCGAAAATTTCTTTAAAACTGGTTAAATTCTGACTATCTACGAAACACGCTTTATCAGATGTTTTTGTACATATACATTCACGTCCTCTAATCCCTTTCGGGTAGACACAACCTTGGAAAAGATATCTCCAAGGTCACTTTTTAGCATAAATATTGGTGTTGTGATTTTATATGGAACATTTGTGACAGGTTGCTAGTCCATTGCCCAACAGATCCCATTAACCCTTAGTCCCTTAGTCCTACGATATGCCAGGAAAAACGGTAGCTAGTTTGCATTCTTGTGTCCCAGCTAGCACGTGATGTTTTTGGATGTTACCAAGTCCTGTATTTGGAACACTTTTATTCAATGTTGAAATAACGTTGAGAAGCATCTTAGGGGTGACATTGAATGATAGAAAAAAAATCTGTTATATAATAAGAAAATAGATATTACTGTTAAGAATGCATGCGTTGATGTTTTGAACAGTCAAATGTTTTTTAACTTCGGTGATATAATATGAACTAGTGTGTAATTCGGCAATAGGCGATAGGTAAAACAATATTCATATTATTAAAATATTAGATCAACGAACCTATGCATTTATAACCACTGAATGTGTATGAGGAGGTATATGAACTGACTACCGTGTATGAGAAGGTACATGAAGCTGGAATGCTTTGTCAGGTTGGAGATAAATGAGGTACCTTGATCACTTTCTCTGTAGGGAACCAGACGAGATGTGTATGTATGAAGATTAAGGTTCAAATAAAATGTCAAACTGAACAGTTAATATAAATATATTTTCAAATTATTCCGAGGCTTTACGTACATTACAATCATAATTGGAAGAATTACTCGACGGCGCTGCAACCTCATTTCCACTAAAATATATATCCAAATTACTGCTGTATATTTAACACGTTCACTTATATGACCTGAAAAGTTCAAGAGATACTCCAAAAACTCTTACTTTTACTCATTATGTAGTTTTGATTATTAAATCATTGGAAAATTAAGGAACAAATCATGAATATAACTATTATGGTAGTGAGTTAATATTTGAGTTTACAAGAAAACGGTACTCATCGCGTATATTTTATAAACAAAATATTACCTTTGTTTATGGACATTGCAACATTGCCGAAACGTCGGGTAACAAAGGTAATACTTTGTTTATAAAATATACACAAGTCCCGTTTTCTTGTAAAATGAATATAAATTGCTGGTCTCTCAAATATATGAATTACTATTTGTTTAGAACCAAATAAAAAATGAATTTTAGAGTAAGAGTAGAGTAAAGCCTTGAACTCCTCAAATCCGCCTCATTTGTGAGTAAATGGCATCACGACACATACAAAATGCATTGGCCATACAACATCAATTTACACGGCGTACACCTACTTAATTAATCAGTTAAACCAACTAGATTAATGACAACGTTACAACACAATTATAACAGGATAATGCAAATGCAACACAAATATAACTTTTTAGATAGACCTTATAAAGCCTAAAAATGTACCAACTACATCCATATCCATAGATTGTAGGAGTTTAAAAGTATTTGTTGAGGCACAACCGTTAACGAAACGTAAAAAGGATTGGTTGAATTAATATTTTCACTATCCTGAATCTAAAGAAACTTTGTTGAGATATCTGCTTAAATGTGATCATTTAAAGTTTACTATTAAATGAAAAAGATTCTAAGCTCATAATTTTAGCTGAATATATTGGAAATTAAAGAATATTTGTAAAAAACAAAACAATCTACGAATTAGGATATAGTTCCAATTTCAAACTGTTTTTGTGAAATTAATTCTTGTACAATCATTTTTATTACTTATTTAATATTTGTTATAGTAAACTTATCTGATTGAATGTAGAAATGAACTATTGGCTTATCCTTCAGACAAACATTTATAACAATTAATTTGATAAGGCAAAAATAAATTGAATTGAACATACATTGAAAAAAAAACAGTATTTCTTACATTCATACAACAGCTACACTCAATCAGAAAGTTGAATGACATTATTCTTTATACGATTGGATTATACAAATACATTTAATATAAAAATGCATCGCCGGTGCGACGACGCCATACAGACTAACGGTTCCATTCATATTTACATACAGTTTTGATCTAAGCATTCTCATCTGCATTAATAATGTTAAGACTTAATACTACATATTTAGTTGAGATGGTAGTGGCATTTCTACAATTAGAAAGAAGCTGCAAAACTATTGAAGCGTTACCTTCGAAACTACAATCAATTCAACAGATTGGTTAATGAATATTACTTAGAAATTTCAGTATCATACTCAACTATTACAAATGGGCACTTAAGCTAACCATATTAAAGTTTAACAACTAAAATACCTTATAAAGAAAATACCATACTATATGTCAACTTAGTACTTCGAAGTAAATGAATTATAACCCATACAAATAACTATAAGATTTATTTTAGACAATATTACATTCTCTATTTAGCATCATGACAATTTTTCGACATATCTATTAATCATATAAGTGACATTAGTACGGACGATTTTTAGTATTATATCTTACTGATTGTTCTCATTAAAATCAGACTAAATATACCAAGGTGGTAACAATTAGATGTTTTACACTGATTAAAAATGTTTACATTATTCACTTAGAACTTAATAATAGATATTGAACTTAACTGACCGTCCTTAAACCAGATATATAGAGGAATTTTATAAAAATCCTTCAAATAAAGACGTAGATTTATGGCTTATAAAAGTTCTACAAAACAAGTACGATATAGCATCTTTATTGTGCGATTGCTACATTATCAAAATCGGAATTTTATGTTCCAAGTCATTTTTTGCTAACTGCACTCTAAAATCAAGAAACGAAAAGGCAATTATCTATTTCAAGTAACACTTAAAGCATTCAGTGAAGGAACGGTCCTTACCTAGCTAGATTTAGCCTAAAATCTCACATCAACATTCACCAGCCGATATCGAGCCTTAATAATATAGCAACAAAGCCTAATTTGGACTGATAACAGTCAAATCACTTAATTATATGCATATTTCGATTGAGATATGTTTTGCGCGTTTAACTTTAAATACCTTAATTATGGCGTAAGATTTGTGGCGAAAAACAAGCCATTCACTTAGAAGTATATGAGATATATTTAAAGAACGAGAGTTACTAAGAAATATATACCAGACTTGAAACAACATTACGCCATCGAACAACATCATGTTAATGTTTTCACTAAATTTCCTTTTTAACTGTGTTAGGAATGTAACAGGCAATTCAATTTAAAAACAACAACAGAACAAATATGTAGCTAAGGAAAAAAGCACCCATATAGCAAAGCTAGTGTAAACGGCTAAACGAATTATGTATTTATATATACAACCCACACTCACTCGTTTTAAGCCCTGGACAAACCAACGAAGACGCTGAATAATGTCGCGTTTGAAGTCGAGTAGCAGAATAAGTAACAGTTGTTTGTTATAATGTTGCTATGATAGTTACTACGGTCTCGAATAACTATTGTATAAAGCAGGATTAGTCCTTTCAAACTCATCTCCGTACGCAAACTTCGGAAGGTATGTCCGCAGCTTTATTTAACCGATGACAGCTGTCAATTGCATTTTAATTAACTGTCTACAACATAGATGGCGTTCTCACCATAAATCTAAGCTTATCCTTATTTTACAAATGAAGGTAGAAAATTTTCAAATTACAAAAAGGCGTTACTTCCTATGCGTGAGTTATTACCTAAAGTACATTAATATATTGTAGTTATGTATATTACTCCATACATTACGCGTATGGACTTGCAGATGGTTGATCTTGATATATCTGAGTGCGCTTTTAACTAGAAAGCTTTGCTTCTATACACTGGCTGCTGTGTACATGATCTGAAAATGATAAAAAATATACTTAGCAGGACAATATGATCAACGAGAGTATGATTACCCTATACAAAACGATATTAGACATTTATATATTAAATATCAGGAGTTACACGGAAAATAGCTACGTACAACGTAAATGTATATTAAAACCACACCAAATCGTTTACAATTTTTCCATTTATTAATCAATACCTATAACTCACTCTAGTATTTTCTTCCTTCTATCATCCCTCCCAACTACAGTTACAGTTATTAACCTTTTAACCACCTGAGTCGGATTTATCCTATACATATTGCGATGTTTTAGCCTAAAAAACATTGCTTTTTCGAAAGTTATATATACAACCTTTTATTTAATGTTATAATTCAGAAGCATACATAACATCTTATTTTCGTAGGTATTTATCTTTTGATTTAATGTACCGGGCGCTGGGGGCACGCCAACTGATAAAAGTTGTGGCGGTTAAAAGGTTAACTAACTCTGAGTTTTCCTCCATCACCCCTCTACAGTTACAGTCACCCGTCGACAGTTACCTGTAGCCTCCTTAGAGTATGACGCACTTCCGCCGCTGCTTGACGGGCGGCACGGGGCAGAGCACTGCGCGGATGGCCTCGTCGAACACCGTCTTCAGCCCCTTCTGCGTCAGCGCCGAGCACTCCAGGTACTTCACCGCGTTGATCTCCTTCTGCATGCCCAGGCCCTAAAAGCACAAATGCAAGTATAGTACATTCGCATTAAGAAAATAGTGACGTCATCATGTCCCGACGATTTGACCAATGAGACGTGACAAAGGTTGTCTGCAATTGGTCGATGTGAATGGTTTTCTCATTTACTAACGTCTCATTGGTCAGTTTAACGTCTATATATCATGACGTCACTATTTACTTAACGCGAATAGACTATAGTTAGTTTCACTTGTACATTGGCGGGAGAACTATAGATTTGACGACCTCCGAGGTACGATTGGTTAACCACCTGAACGTGAGGTCTCTGGGTCTATTCGCGATGGAGGCAGAGTTAAGAACTACGCTTTTCTTCTATTTTCCAGTCTGGTTGTTAAGTATAAATGTATTTATCTATATATAATAAGTATATATTTCATAAATTTACGTTCACTAGTACCCTAAACACAAGTCTTAAATGTAATTAGCAAGAGGCTAGTTCAATAGGCAAGAAGTGTGATAATGTCCAAATATTATTATAAAATAAGTAGTAATGAATTAGAAATGAGTACACGGCGAAATTTGATCTTGATCGTGTGTTCCGGCGTAAGCTTGAAGAGGCCTACGTTCAGCAGTGGACTGATATAGGCTGATTGACACGGCGAAAACTACACGTCACTTTCACTGCTATCTGTTGTAATGTTGTCTTGATTAAAATAGAATGATGAATAGAATGACTATGCATTTTCATTTTAGCATTTTCAGTTATATATTTATGAAATTTTCAGCACGTAGCCCAGAAACAATTTGAATACTACCTTCATTTGTAACTAGAACCGTTTTAACTTCGTGTAATTTAAATATAAATATATATATACAGGCAACTTGCCACATAAGACATAGAAGTAAAGCCGATGACGTATCAAAGGCTTTGATCCTACGTAACCCTACTTTTAACCATCACCCACCTGTGTATAGGTGATGGGGGCCAGCTTCTTGTCCTTGAGCTTCTCGATGGTGTCCTTGTCTTCGCGAAGGTCGAGCTTCGTGCCCACCAGGATGATGGGCGTCGACGGACAATGGTGCCGCACCTCTGGGTACCACTGGAAATAAACAAGTCGATATAGTCACCATATACTTAATAGAATGAGCTTAGCTTAGCTTGTGTAACATTATTAAATAAGCTTGACCTTCTTTAATAGTATGGTAAAGATATCCTGCTGCCTAAGCCTATATTAATGATTGACCATCACATTTACAAAACCTATTAGATGATCGAGGAAGAGAAAAAAAAGAATTTATCCCATTTTATCATATAAGTTAAATATGTGTCAATGAATGTTAAATAGGTGTGAGTGAAGCAAGATACATTTGTCAGGATCGTTCTAGGTGGCCATTGATAGTCTCTGCTTATCCAGTTGGTGACGTAGAGGCGTGAATAAGTAAGGGTAAAATTAACAATATTATAGATTATTATATATATTATAGATTTATTATAGAGCAGACAGCATTTCACAGATAATGTGATATTTTAATATACTAATTAGAGTGTATATCATTAACCCTGCTAGGTACCAACTTCTATTAATAAATTTCTTCACCATTCGTAAATAACGCGACCAATACCATTCTTATAAGGCGACTAATAAAATACACATAGATAAGATCTGCATTCTGTCGTTTGCCATTTAGGGCGGGTCATAATAATATGTTTTATCAGTCCAGTTAGTAGGCGGCCAACCCACGTCGCGCCTGCGCCGAAAAATTTCCTCACCAACTGTCCCATTCACAAGTTTAAACATACAATTTAAACTATTATTTGTTTATTGATATATGTAGATCACGACTGTAATGCTTGGTGTAATGTATGGTTAATTGGTTTGCGAGTTCTCTTCGACAATATTGGTTATTTTTAGGATTATAAATAGGAGGTATAAATTGCATATGTATACCCACGTTAAATATCACTACTGCTTTTATTCCGATATCTAATTTCTTAACTTCAAAGTTCTCTTTATTGAGTGTTGAGCAGACACACTGTCACCAAAATTCCTTATCAATATATCAAAGTAGACAGAACCTTGGTCATTTTTAGCATTAGTATCGTATAAATAGCATTAGTATGTATACTATACATTTTTAGCATTAGATCATGATGACATTAATATCTTAAATTGGTAACAAGTTACCAGCCAACATCTTTAAAACTTTAACGAACTATCACCATCATCAGTCTGTAGTAATCCACTGTTTGACATAGGCCTTCCCCAAATGACGCCACTTCTACAACGAACTATGCCAAGATGGAAAGCAGGCAGTCAATCCACTATTTATACACGGATACACACATATAAGTATTACCTTAGCTCTGACGTTTTCGAAGGACGCCGGGTTGACCAGCGAGAAGCAGATGAGGAACACGTCGGTTTGAGGGTACGAGAGCGGCCGCAGCCGGTCGTAGTCCTCCTGACCAGCAGTATCCCAGAGGCCCAGGTTTATTGGCTTTCCATCCACCATCACATTAGCTGAGTAGTTGTCGAATCTGGAATTCGAATGGGGAATGTTTTATTACTTATTTCACTTCGCGAAACGCGGGCTTTGAGTGACCCATACCTATCACGTCTCCGAAATTTCTCTAGCCTCTGACTACCCCGTCATAATAAAATAGGGAATGTGTATACACAGGTCGTGAAGCGTATGTTTATCAATGTTTTAGTTGGGAAAAGGTTTGTAATTTTTGTTTCGTTTTTATTACGATCTTTTGTGAAAATTTTAATGGTTTTAAAGACCCGAATTTAGGTTTCTTTATACGACACGACGATCACCAAGAATCTTAAACAATATTTATTCAATATGTGACTTTGCACCATAGTGATGAAAATACTAGTAAGTTAATGACCTGTGGTTAGGTTTCTTTAGACGACAGTCACCAAAAATCTAAAACAAGTTTTACTCAATATGAGTTTCTACCCTATTTTTGACATAATTATTACTACAGGGTAATGTCATAAAAGCCTATTAATTATATGTACTTTTGCAGTTGTACATAAACGGTTTATCAGTTATATTGATATAATTTTTATGGAATTGTTTATATGTACTTACACCGTGGGTATGTATTCTCCGGGGAAAGCGTTTGTCGTGTAACTGATGAGGAGACATGTTTTACCGACGGCACTGGAAAGAGAAGAAATGCATTTATTAATACAGGATACATTCATTCCTTATAATTTACTGAGCTGTATAATAAGCTAAGAATTTATTCACTGCCTTTTAAGGTTTGGTGTCTATCAAATATAACTTTAATTAACATAAGATTACACTTCACATCTGTAACCACGACTAACTATAAGATAAAATAATGTGATGTCCGATATTTGACTATTTCTTAAATGTATCTATACACATATTAGTAGTCATTCTATGTGGTACCTCCACAAAGTAAATTTAATTTTAAATACCTATATCAAGCCCTATCATATCATATGACATCACATCCCCAATATTCATGCTAAAATCTGACCTAAGAGATACTAAATCTCCAAGGTTCTATCCAGTCCGAAAAAGATTGAAGGATGTGAATGTATATCAAGCCTATAAGCGGATGAAAGTGAATCATTGACGATGCGATTAAGTATCATTGTGGGTCCACAAAGGAGCATTGACAGTATACGCCATTTGACCCACTGTTCGCAGTGCATACATCGAAAGGTCATGAAAACATGATACACCGGCATTATCCAATTCAGCCGTCTGCCGCTGTGATCCGAACAGCATACATTCAATTATGATGTGCACGGTCGGGCAATGCCAGTATGGTCATATTCATTAAGAGGGAAAAGAGCATAAATTCCATGCTTACGTACATACATGGTACTATATTTACGTGCATAATATCTCTTGGGTCACCGGATTGGAATTGCAATGGCATTCATAAGGAACATTGGTAACAAGTTGCCGATGGATTCGATTGACCCCAGTCTCTTAGTCGCTTTACGATATGCTGGGAAGAACGGCAGCTATATGTACGTATATAAATATGCTATCTATATAGCATATTATCTATAAATATGATATCCCATGGTGACGTAGAGCATCAAAATAATCTAAATAGATGGGCGTATACAGTGTGACTGGCTATAGAGTAACTATGAACCAATACTACATTAGGTATGAGAACCAACATAGACCGTAGCGTCATCTAGGAATGAAAAATCTAAATGTTCTTTCGCAAGGAGCAATCCGCTTCTTATAGAAAAACACTTCAAGTCAAATATTGTTTTCTACATAAATATATCATCGATTCATAAAAGGCTGTGTCATATACAAATGGACTGCTCTGATTACCTCTGATTCATAAGCGTCCACTCAAGATGGTATTGCTAATATTTAAATGGCAAGCATTCGCATTGTTATGGTAGATAGTCATCTGAGGTTGTCATAAAAGATAAAAATAGAAGTTTGGACTACGAATTTATGCGATATCGTAGGTATATTTATAGTAAATTTTAATAAATACGTTAGAGGTTAGAAGTAAATATATTTTATTCAGAGTTGTGTATGGCTTTCTAGAATGAACAATCCACGTGATATAACCAAATAGCAAAAACCGTGATATGGTGATGTTATATTGAACTAACTAAACCTAACAAAGATAACCATAATAAAACGCTAAATAATTTCAATAATAACTATACCTACGCAACAAAGCAAAACAAAAGTCTAGAACATCAATTAAAAGTTAACCTTAAAGTCAAGATATGTATATTAATTTTATTTAAACCTTGACATCCGCTGAGATAAGGTAAATGAGGTAGCAAATTCTAGATACCCGATGACTCATGGACTACCTAATCGTCATGAGTCAGATTAAATAAACAAAATATAACCTGGACGATATTGGTCTTCCGAATACAAACAGATACCTATAAAAACCTTGTAAACCGCCACTTTTACAGGGAAAGAGGTGTATATGTATGTAAACTGTCAAGCTTATTGGGTTTGAGAAAACTTTACCAGTTCAGTCTACAAAAGAAATAAAATAAACATAGTTATGCAAAATTCTTGTTACTTATCAGGTGACTTATTCTATGATTTGGCATAGTATTATATTATCTGTGGTTTGGCATTATGTAACGGAAATCAACTCGTCTTTGCTACTTACAGTAACCATTCTAAAGGATAATAACTAAGTAGAATAATTTAGGAGAAGTTTAACGAACTAGAAGAAAATGGAATCTATTCGGCGGAGTAATATTCTAAATACCATAGGATTCCCAATATGAGTGACAAAGGAAAATGATGATTTCAAAAAGTCCTTACAACACTTAAAGAGACAAATAAGACATACGTATTACACCGGCTTACTACCCCGGGTAGTCTCATTAAATAAAACAAATTAATGATTAATAACTAACGGGACTTAACGTAACTTAACGGTTTTTATATAATAAAGTTACTTTTATTATTAACCCTAATAAAGTTAACTTTATTATATAATAACTTACGCGATAAGTCCCGTTAGTTATTAATCATTCACCCGTTGTTCATAGTGAGTTGTGCGGAAGAGCTTGCCGCGCCTATGACCATCATTTACGGGAAGTCTCTGTCGACTGGAGTTTTCCCCGAGGCGTGGAAGATGGCGTTGGTGACACCCATTCCTAAGGGTGGCGACAGACACGACGTGATGCAGTATAGACCCATTTCAAAGTTATGTGTTTTCGGTAAAGTCCTTGAAAAAATAGTGGTGAGTACTATGACGCGGGTTCTTTCACGCCATTTTCCTGTCGAGCAGCATGGTTTTATCAGGGGTCGGAGTGTAGAGACTAACCTTGTAACGTACACTGACTATATCCAGGCCGCTCTTGACTCCGGTTTCCAGGTGGACGCTGTGTACACGGACTTCTCAAAGGCATTTGATAAATTGGGACACGGTTTGATTGTGCGTAAGTTGCGAGAGAATGGAGTGCGCGGGGACCTCCTGCGCTGGTTGGACTCCTATATCCGTAATAGAAGTCAGGCGGTATCGGTGAGTGGATTTACTTCGACATTTCTGCCCATCACTTCTGGAGTTCCTCAGGGTTCGCATCTTGGCCCACTGCTATTTGTTATATATCTGTTAGACGTCAGACAATGCTTTCGAAATAGCCTTCATCTTTTATATGCGGATGATACTAAAATATTTAGGATCATTAGGAATATAGATGACTGTCGAAGTTTACCATCCGATTTAAACAGATTCACAAGTTATTGTAATACTAATTTATTGTCCTTAAATGTCAAAAAATGTTATACAATCTCATTTTCTAGAAAACTAAATATTTTAAAATACAATTATTCTCTTAACAATGAATCTATTGAGCGTGTCGACTGCATTAGGGATTTAGGTATATTGTTGGATACTAAGCTCCATTTTAACGACCATATTGACCTTACTTTGCGAAGGGCTTATAAGAGGTTTGGCATGGTCTTAAGGCTGGGCAAGCCTTTTAAAAATGTGTTTACCTTGAAGGTTCTCTTCAACGCTTACGTCCGCTCTATCTTGGAATTCGGCTCCGTTGTTTGGAGCCCGTATTATAGAGTACACGTTGATAGGGTGGAGAGGCTGCAGAACAAGTTCCTAAAACATCTGGACTATCGTTCAGGGCACTTGTTCGAGGGGCGGAGTTTCCTCGTTGGCTAGCCGACGCGAATATTTGGATGCAGTATTCATGTACAAGCTCATCAATGGCTGCATCGACTCGGAGCTTTTGCTGGGCAGGATTCTCTTTCGAGTGCCGCGTCTCTCCTCACGTTCAAAGCATATCTTCTATGTTCCAGTGGCACGCACAAATTATGCAAGGAACTCATATTTCAGACGAACCGCTTCACTTTTCAACGAATTCTTGTTGGAAATTGATATTTTTAATGTGTCTTTAACTAAATTTAAGATAAAAGCCAAAAATTTGTTGCTGCACTATAGTTAGTTTTGTATATGTACTGATGTAAAATGTTTATTGTTTATCTATATGTATATTTTTGTCTAAATTGTGTTTATTAATTGTATAATACTATGTTAAAGTAACAGGATACTTTTGGTTCTAACTAGAAGTACTACTTAATCAATCCAATCACGTATTTAACCTAAAGCTGTTATGAATCTGATACGGCGCCACTGCCACAATGGGCAGGAGCAACGACCTTTCAAATGGAATATTCACTTATGGCCATCATTCGTTTAATATGAATGGGCTGGATGATGGGGAAAAGCTCAATTAGGTGCTTGCTCCTTATAAAAGAACGATTCTAGTATATTGAGATACTTTTACTGGAACTTGATCTTCTTGTGGCATATTGGTCCTTTAATACTCTTGTTACATATCTATCATATTGTATATTTAAATAGGTATAAGAAAATTTTGCTGCACTAGTTTGTTAGAAGCGTAAGTAGATAGCTAATTAATAAACTATCATTCTTTCCGTATGTCGTAGGCGATAAGGGAGTAGTTAAGGGTTGAAATTTAATTGAGTTATTTATAATGAACAATAATCCCACGTACATTTGTAATAATTACTAAACGAGAAAAAGAGGAAATGACGTATACTCCTAATTATAACATTCCAAAAACAAAACAGTAATATATATGAATAGTTATTAAGTTATTATATAGGTTTTTAACAGAACTTATACAATACAATACAGTTAAGTCTCTTTTTACCAGTTAGACTTTTACAATTATTTTCCTATTTATGATCACTATTAAGTTTACACGGATCTTGTTACGTAACCAATACATCCGAGGTGTTGATAGATAATTTCAACACTAAGAAGTGTTTATGCAACGAATAATGTTCAATATACTTCACACATTAAGTAACAACTTTCGGTTTTTACGTTCCGATGCTAATTCCAGTAAGGCGGCGGTAACAGAAACTGTGTCACGTATTTTTACCTCGCCTGTGAATACTAGTGATATATATTAGATGTCACATTGAATAATGTGACTGTTTCTGTGTTGAGAGCCGAGTGTTTGAGTTCAATACTGTGCTAGGATCAAACAACAGTCATTTTTCTATTTAGATACATTGATAGGAAATTCTCATATCTTGTTTGATAGTCTCTTCAATTCGGTAACGGATTAGGATTCACCACCTGCTGCGGTCATTGTTATTTCCTCTCTGTAAGGATCATTTTCTGCAATATATCAGTACTTTTTTTGTTCAATAAATTGTTAGATATAACTATTACCCTTATATTGAATACTGCCTATTGTCACTATAACATTGAGTTTGAGGTGAGGATGCGCTGGATTAACATCATAGTTCGTGGTTAGAAACGAGAAAGTATATTTTGTTACTGAGTGTCATATTGACTGATGTATTATCTCGCGATTCCTATACATGTCCTCGGGCTCACACACTCTACACCTACTAAACTAATTCCTTTGTCTCGCTTAGCTGTTCTTTATACATAAATGCTTTATCTTGTTTTCTTCTACTTAATAAATTCATATATGCACATACGACTCTACAGATACAAGATCCATATTACATTACACACGTTGAATTATTGATGATTCATTTTCCAAATTGTTTCGGGGCTTTTTATTGTCCCTCCAAATTGAGTAAGTAATATCTATACTGACAAACAAATTATACATTATGCCAATATTCTTATAGAGGATTAGGTGGAATATGATTCATATTTTTTCCGAACCTGACATACTTAATTCGCTTGACAGACATGGATACAACTCCACACAGAAAATGATTACAGCTACTTTTAATCTTCTTTCTTAGCTTTTTCGTGGTACTTCATTTAGTAACTAAAAAACACGTAAATAGAAAAGCAGTACTTTTTTCGCTTTTATTCGTGAGTAGCCAATTCTTGTATAATACGCTACACCTTAGCAACGTAACTTAAAAAGTACATGCACTGGTTCTTTATCTTTAAACAATAAGTTCAGACACTTATTAGTTCTCATAATTTCAACGTAATAAGATGCGTCATAATAAATAACTCAAGCACTGATAATGAGGTCAAAAGCCTGCCTTTGTGACAGTGTTTTGACGCCAATATCATATATTTCCTTGTTTAAATATAGAAATCTATTAACTTTTCTTAACTGTGGGTACAATAATGTTTTCACTGATATATTTATCCCTTTACATCAATAGGACCATCAAAACTTTGTTAATCAAAAGACTAAGAATCTGTTGATACACAGAAAAGTTTATGCATGTGTTACCATATTGTTTAAAGACAAAATAGTTATCACATAGAAAGAAATATGCTACCAAACAAACGTTCAAAGTCAAAGTCAAATGTTTTTATTCAACATAAGTACAAGTACAGTACATTCATTGAAAGTCAAAACATTTGCCTGACACTGGTTGTCTCTTATCATTGAAATTCTACCGTTGGTTCGGAAGCCCTGGCTCGGAGAAGAACCAACAAGAAACTCCGGCTTTCAGGATTTTTTGCCCAGTGCCATTTACAAAAACAAATTTATAAAGAAACATAATTAACTTTGCATATATAGCTTAGATGCACTCATTGCCAACCCTGAGCATCGGCAAGGTATTCTCCGACCGCGTAGTAAGCGCCCCGGACTAGTCGGCCTCTAACTATAGTCTTAAATTTAGGCAAGGGCAATCGCGTAATCCAGTCCGGTAAATGATTATAAAAACGCACGCAATTTCCAATAAAAGATTTCTTGACCTTTTGAAGCCTCGAGGGCGCCACATACAGCTTATGTTTGTTCCTAGTATTAATTTTATGAACATCACAGTTTCTTCTAAAAATATTTATATTTTTATGTACATAAATGACACAATCATATATGTACTGAGCAACAACCGTCAAAATATCAATTTCTTTAAATTTTTCACGAAGTGACTCTCTGGGGCCCATTCTATAAATGCAGCGAACAGCCCTCTTCTGCAAAACGAATATTGTGTTTATGTCAGCAGCACAACCCCACAGCAAGATGCCATAAGACATAATGCTATGAAAGTAGCTGAAATAAACAACCCTAGCCGTGAACTCGTCCGTGTATTCCCTAATCCGTTTAACAGCATATGCCGCGGAACTAAGTTTTTTAGATAAAACGCGAATGTGGTCTCCCCACTGCAGCTTTGAATCTAAAGTTATCCCTAAGAAGACAGTAGTATTAATTTTATCTATTTTCTCATTATTTATTATTAGATTGGTTTCGACACCATTAACATTTGGCAAAGTAAATTTAATACATTTTGTTTTATTATTATTAAGAACTAAATTGTTATATTGAAACCATTGAACTACATCTCCTATCACCGAGTTTACTTTTTGCGACTCATAAATTTTCCTGCTAATTTTAAAGATTAGGGATGTGTCATCAGCAAAAAGGACCATCCTGCACCTATTTTTAGTTACAAAAGGTAAGTCATTTATGTATACTAGGAAAAGAAACGGACCTAATATTGAACCTTGAGGCACCCCCATCTGGACTGAACGACCCGACGACTGCTCCAAACCAATAGTTACTTTTTGTACTCTATTACTTAAATATGATTTTATTACATTTAGTGAATTATTTTTAACTCCATAATACTCTAATTTTCTTATTATTATATCATGTCGGACACAATCGAACGCTTTAGAAAGGTCACAGAAGATACCAAATGCATCCTGTGACCGTTCCCAGGCATCAAAAATCACTTTTATTAATTCTACACCAGCATCAGTGGTGGACAAACCCTTTGTGAAGCCAAATTGTTTAGAATGTAGCAGCCCGTTCAAATTAAAATGGTACAACATCTGATTTAACAAGATTTTCTCGAATACTTTACTTAATGCTGGTAGCACGGATATTGGACGGTAATTAGATGGGTCCAAGGTACTACCAGACTTATATATCGGTGTTACTCTACTTAGCTTCATTAAATCAGGGTACGAACCTGATTCTATCGAGGCATTGAAAACCGATGCCAGATAAGGTGCCAACAAGTCAATAATAACACTAATTGTTTTGACCGAGTGTCCAAACAGATCCACAGTTTTTTTCTTACTGAAAGTTTTGAATGTTTTTATTATTTCTAATGGAGTTGTAGGCCTAAAACGGAACTCACCATCACAACATGGGGCCGACAACGCAAGCAGATTGCAAGCCTTCTCAGCGCAACTGTTTAGTGAGCTGGATGTCATCAAAGGGAGGTTTCCAAAATATTCTTCAAAACATGAAGCAACATCTGCTCGCCACATACAATTTTATTATTAAGTTTCAGCTTTAGATTATTTTGATTATATGTTTTAACTCTACCAGTTTCAGATTTAATGACATCCCACGTTTCCTTGATTATATTTTTAGATTTGAGTATTTTATTCCTAATATACAGCGACTTAGCCTGGATACAAACGTTTTTGAATATCTTTGAATATAATTTTACATAGTTTCTAAAAGTTACACTAAAGTTTGTTGTTTTTTCTTCATACAATCGATACAATTTTGTCCTACTAACATGGATACCCGGTGTTGCCCAATCACTAAACTTTTTCCTTGAATTTATATTTAAAGTTTTTGGAATAAAAACAGATTTATGTTCCCCATTAATTAGATCAAAAACTGTTTGGAACATTTTGTTAGGACAGCTACTGTGTATATTAAACAATCTTAGTTTGTTGTTAATTTGTTCTCTAAAACGCTCCAAACGCCGTTCAGTTACCGGAATACAAGTTATAAGCTGAGAATTAATAGAATATATATTTTTGTTAAACGAAGCTAACAGGCCACTGTGATCAGACCTCAAAACATTAATAATTTTGCTGCTGTTTGGGTTCTCATTACTGAATATATTATCAATACATGTAGCAGAATGGCTGGCCACCCTTGTTGGGCTTTCAAATATTCTATCCAAACCAAAAGACCAGAACAAATTTAGAAGTCTAGTAGCCCGTGTCGAGGACTCCAAAAGATCAACATTGAAATCACCACAAAAGATTATGGTCTTATTAGATTTACACAGCTTAAGCAATACCATTTCTAAAATTTTCTCAAAGACACAGAAGTCGCCATTAGGTGGCCTATATAAGCAACAAACAATGAATGCATCTGCCTCCACACAGGACATTTCTATTATTTTTTCTACACTTTCTGAGATTACATCATTCCGAACCTTATTTTTAATACTTTTATGCATAATTATCATAGAGCCACCGTGTATTGAATTTTCACGGCAAAAAGAACTAACAATATTATGATTTTTAAAATTATATATTAATTCATAATCTTTGGCCCAGTGTTCACAAATACAAAATACATTTATATTATTATTATTTAAAAATAATTCAATTTCCAATTCCTTTCCAGCTATGCTTTGAATGTTCTGACGAACAACACTAAGACACTGTGTGGAGTTAAGCTGTGCACAAGTTTTATTTCTGATGCAAGGGGAATCCTCTTTTGTCAAATAACTTAATTTAAATTAATATTTGCAACCTCTTCCTTTGAAGAGATGCATAAATCAAGCCCAAAAGGGGCAATGTCAGAGGCCAGTGAATTGGCTTGGTCAAAACTAAAATAAAATTGTAGCATTTCAGCTACTTGTTTTTTACAACTATTGTTGAGATAGTAAGTATCTCCAGTAAAATATAATTTGTTCTTTAAAATACAATTTGTATCTATTAATTCAACATTATTATTATGCACTGAAATAGTGTGCATAGTCTGATTTAATATATACCTATATTTATTTTCTGCCGGGGTCAATGTCTTAGAATAAGGCAAGGTACACAGAATTATACGTTCAAATTATTATATTAAAATAAAAGCAAAATTTCCCAGACTTTACGAAATAAATAAATAAACAAGCATCCAGGTTTGCGAATCCATCCAGACAACGCAAAGGAAACAATAAAGTTCACAGATTCAGATTTAGTTGTTTACTATTAAAATAACTAAGATATCTTATCACAATATAGCGTAGCCTTATCTAGAGTTTCGTTACGAGATCTGAGTGACGTCACATTAAGGTGCGGAAGCTGTGACCAATAAAACAGTATCAAATTTGCATCCCGGTGTGTCAACTATACTGTTTCATGGGATTTATTATTAGTCACTAGTATTTGTGTGCCGTGCTAGTCTGGGACGTAAAAAGAATGGTAACTAGCTGCAGTTTTTCATAGCATGTCGTAGGAGACGACTAGGGACTAGAGAAAAAAAGGAATATATTGGTCAATGGGCTAGCAACCTGTTACTAATGTTCCACATGAGAATATATTCCAATATACCTAACCCTAATAAGTGCCATACTCGTAGGAGTTATTATCATAACTGAGGTCCTGTCAACCCCGAAAGGAAAAAAAGGACGTCAATGTATATGTATTCGCACTCGCTACATTAGTCACCTCGTACCCACGTATCGCTTATTGTGAATTGTGATCGTGGCAATTTGAGCGTGACCTAATCGTAGATCGATCTAAGCTTTGATAAAGGCTACTAACTTGGTATTGTTTTGACTATTTAAAAACAAAAGACTTAATAGACCAACGGCTACCATTTGTAAAACTTAACTTAAACGTTACAACTTAAATGAATGAGGAAATCAACTCATATCATTGTTAAAGAGCAGAAGAATCCTAATTTACTAGTTATATTCGGATCATAACCTTTATTGTGAAGATGTGAGCATCGCACTCAATTTATTACAGAGGCGTACGCAGGGATTTACGGATTACCATTCGCTTCGATCCTGACAAACAATTTTCTCTTCATTGTAAATTATTCCCCTCCTCATACACACTCCGCGGTAATAACTAACTAGTTAGTTAAGTTTAAGCCATCCTTTTTAATATTACTACGCTGGTATACCAATCAGTCTATTGCAGACCACTGCTGGACATAGGCCTCCGCAAGAGGACGCCACAAAACACAATCCAGCATGGCCCATGGTATATGTAGTAAATATTTAAATTAGATACGATCCTAACTCGCATAGTTACTTGCTGAACACACTCGACCCTTTTGCCGAAGTACCGCACTGGCATCCATTATTACTCCACAGCGAACCCTTAATGTAATAAAAGTTCAAGTGCTACCAATTGAGAACTTCATACGGATATCTACATTAGCTGCATGAAGTGGAATGACCGTGTATCAGGGTAAAAGTGCTTCTGCATTATGCATTACAAAGAATGAGATATAGCAAGATGGATTGATTAAAAATTGCATGGCTGAAACATCGGGTAACAAAGGTAATATTATGTTTGTAAAAGACATGCGATAAGTCCGGTTTTTATTATTAGGAAATCTACCTGTTCCCGAACAGATAATACTCAGTGCTTGTAAATGGCAACATGGCTTTCTACCTGTCACATTGAGTATTAACTATATGGTCAACACGTGGATTCGTGGTGGCCTTACAATTACTACCTTCGCAATTGCGGAGATGGAAACCTGAAGCTCTGACTTCCCCGCAAGGGTTAATGGTCGTGAACGTTTGTCTTAGTTTGTCTTTAAGTCCGGTTTTTTTAATTATAATTGCTGTTTAGGAAAACATTCTGATACCATGAAAACCTAGTTAATTTTGCCTCATTTCTGCGTCATATGGTAAATTCTTGATAATGAGAAACTTGAGTCACCATCATTTATAATTATCATTATCATCTGAGTAATAATTTGCAAATTTACTCACTATTATATGATTGGAATTATTATAACTTCCTTAGATTTAAGTCTAGTACAAGTATCTTTTACTCAATCACCGTAGCAGACTTAATACATACTCAATAATCTAGTTTTATGTCCGGTATTAGCTAATAATACACCGAAACAATAACCCTACGTAACGTGTAAGTGTAATGAAAATGTGAATTGTTTATACAAACAAAAACTAGCAATTATACCGGAAACTACTATGAAGGTTTGTTTCCAAAACTATAATAATACGATAATGGCTTTGCTAATTGAATGAAAAAATGTAAGGCACTAACTACTGAGAAGTTCTTTGCATTAGATATGATGTATTGTGTTACTTTGTGTATACACAAATGTATTCAATAATAAGTATATAATTCGAAAATATACGTTGACTAGTACCCTTAACACAAGTCTTATTTGTACTTAGCAAGGGTCTAGTTCAATTGGTGTAATAATGCCTACAATGTTATTATTATTATATTATTCAGACCTCTATGTTTCTAAGGAGATAAGCATAGACTATCGATCGCCATCAGGAACGATCCTGACAAATCTCCCTATCAATCACACCCATTAACATTATCATACATGCTCTTTTATTCTTCACGCTGCGTACCGCCTTGAGAAGAATGTTTCCGACATATCTGTATATGTTCTACGCGGCCTACCCCGTCCAACTCTACTTTCCTCGTTGGCTCTATAGTTAAATTCCTTTCGTAACCCTCACTTCATCCATCCGCTCCATGTCCTCAAACCACCTCAACTTAACTTTCTCTATTTTCGTCACTACATCCTTTATACCACAACGTTCACGAATCACACTATTTTGTACCCTATCACATAATCTTACATTACACACTATACTTTTTGTATAAGTTTGTTCAATATCTGGCATTAAATAAACTTTCATTCTTATTTGAATGTTATACCTATATTATAAATATTACATATGGCACGAGGCTTTCTTATACCTCCACCGACGCCCCGTTTGTTTTAAAACTCGGGCGTCTGGCAACACAAACGTAACATCGGTGCTAATAAGCCCATACATCAAATCCACAAATCGGAACACCTTTGATGAACGGGATTTCCTCACAAGCGGCCTAGAAACCCAATTACGCCGACATAAACATCCCGCGAAGCCAAACACACCCGAGCGAGACCACAGTCAAATAACCTGGGGCCAAGTCTACTAATGCGTTTTAGCACAATCGTAGTTCAATATCACGTCAGTAATAATGTGAAGTTGGTAGCGGATTAGCACAAGTTGCAAATTTCACCATTCATGATAGCAAAAGTGTCAACTACACATTAAAAATAGCGAAATTTAACACTTAGTATTCCACGAACAACGTCACACTGGTACTGAAGCGTTATTGAACTGGTATTTTGCAAAAAGCATTAGTGGAATTGGGCCCTGGGCACATATTGATTTGGTTAATTGCATTTAACGAGGTTAGTATCTATGTGCAAACACCAACAGGTAAATAAAGGTTAAATCTGACTTTAGATGGCAAATGTTTTAGATGGTAAATGTGTATTCTATTCTATTATAGAGATATTGGTATACTATATTGCAGTTATTAGGAGATAACACATCATGGCCGTTTCCCTGTAGAGGGTTAGGCAGAGATCACGCATCTCCATCTGTCCTGATCCCGACGAACCACTTACGCTTCATTGACACTCTTACACCTCCTCATACACAAATAATAGTTAATAACATGACAGTCATCATAGACGCCATATTGAAAAAGGTAGACGTTAGACATAGGAGATAATAACTAGTTACTAGGCGATAACTAACTAATAGATATTTCTAAAATAACACTTCTGTATAGTAATCCGTTAAATGTTAGACCATATTTGTCTCAGCTATTTTTCATGTTTGGTCTCTATTTCACTTCAACATCTAGAATTGTTTAGGTTACATAATTCAGTTCGAACTCAGTTTCGAGTTGGTAACTCGAAATTAATTCTGCTATTACGCATTCAATTAACAAGGCTCTGCTAGTTTTTGTACTAACAGTAACAGAGCCAGCTTTCATTTGGTAACTAAAAAGGAATGAAACAACAATTTTCTCTACTAATAAACCTTACTCGGAATAAATGAAAAGAAAATGCAAGTTATTTTAAGACTCATTTTAGACTATGTACTTATTGAAAGTAATAAACTAATTGACTCAATCGAAGATTAATATTATATTAATGTTAGTCTTAAGTAATTACTGTTCGTTGTTAGTTTCTTTCAGTTCGAATAAGGATTAATGAAATTATGTGGCCTTGTATTTTAAATAAAGAGTAGTAGTTAGTTAGTCTTTAATATTAGTTTTATACATATAGCAATAATGTCTAATTATTTTGATTTGGTTTAATTATCTATCTATTACATATTGAGTGAAAACTTTGACCGATAAAATTAATGAGCATTATCTCTTCATAGTTAATTTAGGCACGCAAATGTATAATTTTTGATACAATATCGATTTTATCCTCTAAGACTTTCTTGAACCATGCTAAACCTTTCCTTATATTCGAATAGAATAGAATAGAAAAAAAATTTATTCACAAAATAAAAATTAAATAACTGATAAATAAAATGATCATATAAAATATACTCCCGTATGTATTCAACCTATATCCCGTTACAAAGACAGAAGAAGATTCTGAGCCCTCATTTCTCCCTAATTCAACCAACCACTTTCGGTTTTCTAACACAATATACCCACATCTTACTCAGCCGTCCGACATCTAAATGCAGTTATAAGTCCCAACATACATATTTCTATATTCTACCTCTAAAGACAAAGAAAAATTCGTATCTCGACTACATTGTAGCGAGTTGGTCGCGTTATTTTCGGACCTCCTGCATAAAAAAAACATTCACAACCCATGTGGCCGTTTGTCACTCGTTAAGTTTTGTGATTGATCATCTGCACATGTTCATGTTTGGTCATTGTCTCTCAGACACTGCACTGTAAGTTTCAAAGAAGTCTTTTTATAAGCCTGTACAGCCAACGCTAAAAGTGCAGGCCCAGTAACTTTTTATAAGGCTTACGTTTATAAGAACAAAAGACAATATTTTTCATTTGCAAGCACGCGAACGTATAGTGGCCATGACAATGCATAGTGATGCACGTTTTAAAATGTAAAATATTGTCTTTTGTTCTTATAAACTTAAACCTTATAAAAAGTTACTGGAACTGCACTTTAAGCACTCACTGTACATCTCCCTTATGAGAAATAAAGAAGGAAACACGAGGTTATTTTAAGTATTTTAGAGACTTGCTTGTCCTCACAGAGGACTCAAATAAACAAAAACATTATTAATAACTCTACCAATAACATAAAAAACACGACAAGTACATAACGTGAGTAGCATGCTAATTATATTAAAAATCCTTGTATCCTTAAAATATTTTCCTCCAATGCCGTGTATTTATTCAAAATAACATATACCTGAATCGAAACATGTTACCTACCGAGATTCTCATCCAAAAATGGTAACGCAAATCTCGAAATAGCACAATAGCCCTTTTGAAGTTAGAAAAGAGTTTTTGTAAGCTTTTGCCTTTTCCATTTTTTGTTATAACTGAATGTAACCTACATACATTTACTCACGTCCATCGATGCATTTGGAGTCACCTTTAACACGAACACATTGTCATTGATATTGAACATCAATTATATGTTGCTAACCCATCGCCTAATAGATTCCATATAAAAATGCTAGATTGAATTCTATATAATTATATAAATCTGACAATAGCACAATCACATCGCATGCCTTATTATTCGTGTTGTTTCACATAAAATGGATAACAGAATCTATTGATTCTAATCTATCGACTACGCAGACACGAACATTTCATACGCTTAGGAAAATTATGGATTTAATATTTTAATACAAACTATTCGCATTCACTTATTCACCCACCATTTCTCTATCTGTTACTAACGAGCGCAGATTATTTGGTATTTAGATTTGTTTATGCAACAATCAACTAGTTACTGCCTAAATATGTAAACATAACTAATTAGTTATTAAGCAAACTAATTTCCGATGAGCATATTATTTTCCCGTACAAATATAATTAAAAAGTAATTACAAATGACTGTATGAAAAGATTTTGTCTGAGAAAAACGCTATCTAAGAAATGTGTAATTACTTAATACAACTTAACTTACATATTCATACAAATGACGAACGTTTCTCGTAAAGGGCTAGGCTAGAAATTATGGATCCCTATCTGTCCTGATCCTGGCAAACCACTTTCGCTTCATTGATACTCATACACACGGCGGTTATAGGTACTTCTAACGTCACCCTTTTTCAATTTGGTGTCAATTTGTCTGTCACATAACTTATTGCACCGGTCCCTACGTAACCGCTTTTCCTATTCAGCCACATATTAAGAATACCTAATTGTATTCGATAATAACGTAAAACAAGAAATTCAGTGTCTTCTAAACATTTGTTTAAGCATTCAAAACGATCTAATTATACAAAAGTGACTAACAGATAGCGGTTTATACAACCCTGCGAACAGAGATCAACTCAACTGTAGAACAAAGACAGTATTGAACCATCAATAATCCAAAAGGTAAAGGGAATAAACACCCTTTATTTACCGAAAGCAGGTCATGTTTGCACGCCCAAGCAAATACCTTTGAGCGGAAATATTAACTAACTTACTAACTATATGGGAGCAGAAATTATTTACAGATTCCCGTTTCAGGAAGTGTTCTGTTTAATTTCAATATTCCGTTTAGTTTCGTTGATTTTTTGGTAACTATTTGGTTGTTCATTTAATATGGATCCTGGTGCTAAATTGTTTGAAAAACATCGTGAGGATTTCTCTATCCCTATTGAGTAAGTGTCGTTATTATCTAAGGACTTATCTCAAATGGGATCCTGACTATGATTTAGTGAAAAGTGGTATTTAATATAACTACTTTGTACTTGATTTTAATAATACTAATACTTTTATAGTTAATTGTTATTTTATGACCATTCATGATTTGCTTTGCAATTAACTAACGCATCTAACACGAATTCATCAATGAATCAAATAAACAAGATAATATAATATAGTTAGCTATTTATTTCCCATTCAAAGCCGCTTAGTAGTTAGTTAATGAATGACTGAACGATTCCTTTCATTGATTATTCATTTTGTCATTTCTTACGCTCTTGACCGAAATAAGAGCATTTCATTTTCCTCACAATCGCATAATGCAAATAAACAATTGACCTACATGCACCAAGGCTTCGCATCATTCTCCAAAGCTTGGGTTTGTCAACCTGCATAACAAATTTAGTCATACTTGGTTACCTTAACATAACTATTGTAGCTTTATATTAATTTCGTAAAAACATTGAACTAGCGTTGAGTTACATAGCCTAGTTACCTATCATCAATTTAAGAGTATAGTTAGTTAGTGTCTAAAGCTTTTAACCTACTACTCAAAAACAGACATCATGCAGCAATGTAGAATAGACAGAGTTTTAAGATATATTTATGATATTGAGGTATTTACTCATCTAAGGGGATAGGGGAGACTATCGATCGCCATCTGCCATCCTGACAAATCTCCCTTGCTTGACTCACACACATTAACCTTCTCATACAATGTCTTCTTTTTAGTCAAAATATTAATATTTAACCTTAGTTACTTGACACTAGTACTTGACACTAGTACTTGACTATTCTTAGAATCCTGACAAGCAAACGTGACTATTTAATAATTTTCTCATTGTATACCGTTATAGGAAGGTAGCTGTGATTTATTATGTTATTCATTCGATTGCCTTTTCTGTCGGTTTTGTCACTGCATGCATATTTAATGATCAGCTGTGATGTTTGGCATATTCTAATGACGCAACATTAGTTATGCTCTTAGTCATATAAAGCTATAACCATTTAAGACTAATGGAAGAAAACATTACAATGTGGTCTCCTTAATCAATTGTAATTAAGGTTTCTAACTCATACTTTAACAGATTTAACTTCAGGTACAAAATACGTATTAATTAACTAACTAATAAGTAATGGGGTATGATTAGTATAGTTAGTTCTGATCGCCTAGTAAGTTACTGGTGGACTGCGGTACAGAGGAAATCCATTTACATAAAAAGATGGACACTTATTGGGTTCACTCGTTTAGAATATAAAAATACTAGCGACCCGCTCCGGATTCGCACGGGTATAAAATATATAACCTACTCCACTATTTAATGGATGTTATTATACATATAAACTTTCCTCTTGAATCACTCTATCTATTAAAAAAAAACGCATCAAAATCCGATGCGAAGTTTCAAAGATTTAAGCATACAAATGGACATAAGGACAGAGAAAGCGACTTTGTTTTATACTAATTATGTAGTGATTACCGATAAAAATAGTTGTTCTGTTTATTCCTTATATAGATCTTGAGCAGACCATACATAGGTATTTACCATCTAAAATATTTTCGCTTGCTATAAATATAAAACTTACCTTACTATAATAAAAGAGCGAATGGTCTAGACGGCTAAAATTGTACCTACTCGTCTTAGAATAAATAAAATTTTCATATTAGTCGTTTCCGTTTCTTTGAAGTTCAACTGTTGCGTATCCACTACTCATATCGATCGGTGTATTTCAATGGAATTCCAAAATCAATATTTTCATTAGCTTAGCGAAAACTTAAAATCATACTTTTACAAACTGAGAAAAACTAGAACGTATAAAATTGATAGGAGGAACATTTGTACAATTGCATTACAGACTTTATCCCATTGCTCAGAAAATCATTCACACATAAATTTATGCAGTAGTGAGGTACATAATTAAGTATATATATATATATATATATATATATAGTGATTATACCTTTATAATCACTAGTTAGTTATATCACGCAATATAACTACCTAAAAAAACACAGGGTTTAAGATCTTCGCAATTATGCCAAGTTTACGCTCCAGTTTCCGCCATCAAATCAAGATAAGGCTCGTGTGAACCCGTGTTGATTTACAAACGAATCACGTTTCATATAACTACTTAAGCGGATTCGAGTCCGTGAGAAAGAAAATCGAAGCGATTCCTGTCGCGACACTTCACTTATGACGTAAAGAGGCTTATTGGAATCATCGTCGAACTTATTTCTATGGTTTATAACAATTAGGAAGGGTTGAGCTGATCTTTGCATGCACGATACGTAGGAGAGACGTATCTGCAATATCAAGCACAGCAGTTGTTCAGTATCAAATACTAAGAACATCTATGTGATCTATAATTCCATAAATAAACACAATTAGGTAAATCTACCCTAACTATTGAAACATTTAGGAAATGATTAGTGTTCCTGTACAATACTTTGGGTCTGTCTATTAAACAGGAAATCTCAAGTGTCTAAATAGATTTGTTGCCTTACATTCAACTATTCTGAGAAACATTAGAATAAATTGTAATGCCATATGCATGATATGATAAAACTCTCTAAGAAAAACCAATAATATAAATGTACTACTTTGCTGATATATATTAATAATAATGTTAACAATACTAAGTAATAAAGATCAATCATGCATTCAAATAAATCGCACACAATGCAATCTGATCATATTTCTTCAGTATCACATATCAACAATCACTATTGACTCAAACAATAGCAACCTAGTTGCTAAGAAGACAGCATTAGGTCCTAGATTTTAATAGGTTACTCTATTCAATGAAGCCAAAATAAAGGCTAGGCTTCCTACCAAGTAAACATCGAAAAAACAATACAGTTGGTGCTAGTACATAAATATAAAAACATATGTGTACACAACCATTAACCCTGAATCAGAGGTTTAGGTTTGCATCCTCGCAATGGCGAGGTAGTGATTCATTGGCCACCAGATAGTCAGTATTTAATGTGACTGGTAAGCCAGGTTGCGTTTTACAAGCAGTAACTATAATCTGTTCAAGGAACAGATAAGTTCCCTCACAATGTTTGCCCTCACCATAGTATTTAGTGCATTTTGCAAATGTATTAATATATTAAAATACATAATTATTAGTATTAATAGTTGTTTATGGTGATAGGTAGGCATAGGTGATGGGTAATTTGCCTAATAATAGCAAATCTTTTTAGCTTAACAGATAAAGATATGTGCATACAAAATTGACAGTTAAAGAAAGTTTTAAAATCACTGATAACCTACAGAACATTATCATAATTGTAAATTTCGGATAACAAAGTATATAACACTTTTTCTAGGTATTACCTTTATATTATTTTAAACAGTGATTTGATCACAATAAAAGGTCAGCGCAGTACATTAACTACAGCTCTAATATCTATACTCACATCTCTATCTAAATCTTCAACAAAACTAACACTGAAATACACATTCTTGAATTCAAACTATCAGATATCTAATGGACCATTATTTGCAGCACTCAATCAATCAGAATATACAGTCCAGTGCTGAATGAAGGCCTTCTCAAGGGTATGCCACAAAACACAATCATTTGTGGCCGTCAGCCAATCATTACCAGTGAACCCTTGTTTACAGCTCTGATATTTATCAAATTCTATGAACTATAATATAATCAGTCAATGAAAATAGATTTAGAAGAGATAAACAATTCTATTTGATACTTGTTTTTATCATGACTAATACCTACAATTACTAAATGAGATCAATAAGAAAGTGATTAGTGTGCAAACTGTATTTATCAACTAGTGTGAATCATTATTTTTTACTCATTGTAGTAATAGAAGAATAATCTAGAAAAGACCAATAAAGCTGGGAATCGAAATGCAAAACATTTCTTTATGATCTCGGTTACTTATTGTATTGATTTCTGAAGTAAATAAGAGTAAAAAACAGTGTTTTATGAAATATAATACTAATAACGCAAACACATAAAAATATGTAAATGAATTATTGAGTTATACCACTTGCAAAATTTACAGTCAATGAAAATTATGGTTAATAGAACTACAAAACATTACTTAACTATCAACACACTAAATATAATAAAAATACTTAGAAACTTTTTTATAGACTAGGAGTATTCCGTCTTTTCCTATTTCCTGATAAGGGATGAAATCTATTAGGCAATGGGCTAGCAGCCTGTCACCAATATTCCATAATAAATTACAACCCTAATTTTTATGCTAAATAATGACCTAGGAGCTATTATTGTGAGTCAGAGGTACTATCCACCCCGAAAGGGATTAAAGGATGTTGTGTCTGATCCCTAATTGTATGTATCACATAAACATGTTTCAAAAGTTAACTATTAGATGCAGCTGTATGCAAACCACTGAATTTGATGAAACTGGTGCATGTTTTCTCAGTTTGTGATTTATAAAAACCTTTTATTACATAAATAGTATCTCTATTAAAAGATTCCCTCTTTAATTAATGGGACTGTGTTTTAAGAGTGTAGTTTTTCTTACATGTATTAATTAATTTATTGATAATATCTACAGGATATGTCGTTTCAAAGGTATATTCCGAACAGATGTGATTTTACAGGTTCACAAGTAGACTTTGCACCTGTACTCAAGGGTGTTTTCACCAGATTAGACTGGACGCCTTGATAGGAGCCAAACATTGCAATACATTCGCAGAACCCCTCAATAACAACCACAGCTTTGTTCAATCCTAAATTAGACCATAGAATACGTTTCAATTTAAAATATGACGTCAGACGAAGAACATTACGAAAGCGTGTGCCTATTAGTAAAGGCAAAGCAGTAAAAAAATTACAATGGGTAACTCACCCGTCCCCAACAACGACACATTTAATCGCCTGCATGATGGCACTATAGCTTTTGTAGCACTAAAAAGTAAACACAATTACAATAATCCTACAATATTTCTCAGAATATTTCACAGCACTTCCAAGCGTAATCCGTGACACCGTGCACTTATCACTAAAACACACGAATAAAACTGAAGTACGATAACAATGTTAATTTCATATCTATATTTCGGAGATAAGCACTTTAGTAAATATCAATTCACTGCGCTAAAATGATTATTTCTCCCTCACGTTTCTTTCCCTTTCGTTTCGGCAGAGAACAATCGGCCACGGAACGGTAAGCGAGAGAAGCAAAGCAAGCAAACAGCTACAACGAAATGTCATGTAGGTTGATTTAAATGTCAGTTGGGTTTGGCACTACGTACATAAAGATAGCTTTTAACTTACACAATCATATTGTAAAATCAAATATTTACAAAACGATTACAATAACATAATTTTAATTAACAAAATGATATGTACAAACTAAAAACTTTTTAAATATAAGGTATAAATTAAATGACTATAAAAAACGGGCGACCGTTTTTTATCCGATTGGTAATTCATAGAATTGTTGAATATAGAGTGTAAAGTTTAATAACAATAATATTAATTATTTTCTCAGTTTTGTGACTGTATCTGTCCATAATTAGTCCTAAGTAAGTATCGTTATGGAGCCAAGCAAAATATTTGATACTATCTTATAGTAATTTGTTTAAAATATGACTGAATTACATTATTAGGAATTAATGAGACTGTTTATTTTCTTAGTAATTGGAATATCTAGTAGCTGCTTAAATCATCTTGTCTATGATATTCTGTAGTGACGTTAGTTTGACGCTTCATAGTGTCAATTCAATTCTCAAGCATTTTGTTTTTTGTCCTCTAGAAATTGCGTCATAGTTTATGGAACGAAAGTACGATCGTTAGTTGCACGCTATTGCGTGATTGAAATTTAATAAATCGAAATATGGCAAAAGGAGATAAAGATATAGAGAAACCACTCGAAAATAATGAATTGCCAACTCCCGAATGTCGAAGCACCGACACAGAAGACACTGAGTCGACACAAGAACAGCCATTGGATATCGGTGAGCACTATTTAGTGCGGCGCACAGATGAGTCATGGCACCCGGCGGAGATTATACAAACGCGGTACAACAATGCGGAGGCAAGTTACGAATACTACGTGCATTATGTGGGCTACGACCGGCGGCTCGACGAATGGGTCTCTCGGCACCGTGTTATGTCGGACAGATTCGATGTGTGTGACCAAAGTAACAACAGTATCAACTCAGACCACCTCCTAACAGACAAATCCGGCCGTAAGTTGACTCGCAATCAAAAACGTAAACATGATGAAATCAACCATGTACAGAAAACTTACGCTGAAATGGACCCAACTACCGCTGCCTTGGAGAAGGAGCACGAAGCTATTACTAAAGTAAAATATATCGATAGAATTCAGTTCGGTAAATACGAGATCGACACTTGGTACTTTAGTCCTTATCCTGAAGAGTATGGAAAACAGTCAAAACTATTCATTTGTGAATTTTGTTTGAAGTATATGCGACTGGAAAAGACTTACCAATACCATACTGGTGTTTGTACAGCTAAACAACCGCAAGGAAGTGAGATTTACCGAAAGGGAACTATCGCAATTTTCGAAGCAGATGGCAAGGAGAACAAAATATACTGTCAAAACCTGTGTTTGCTAGCAAAGTTGTTCTTGGACCATAAGACATTGTATTTTGATATTGAACAGTTCATGTTTTACATATTATGTGAAGTAGATAAGTATGGTGCACATATTGTTGGTTATTTCTCTAAAGAAAAGGATTCTCCTGAAGGTAACAATGTTGCTTGTATTCTTACATTACCCCCTTATCAGAGACAAGGTTATGGGAAGCTACTCATAGCTTTCAGTTACGAACTATCCAGGCTAGAACAAGTGGTGGGTAGTCCGGAAAAACCCCTTTCAGACCTTGGGAAACTAAGTTATCGATCCTATTGGTCTTATGTTCTTTTAGAAGTGTTAAGTTCAAGTAGAGGTACCTTAAGTATTAAAGATTTAAGTTCTATGACGGGCATCACCCAAACAGACATAATTTCCACACTACAGTCCATGAATATGGTCAAGTACTGGAAGGGCCAGCATGTCATATGTGTGACACCAAAAATCGTTGCAGAGCAGTTGGCCAGCTCACATTTTAAGAAACCCAGATTAACCGTTGATCCTACAGCCCTAAGATGGACGCCCCCTAACAAAGCGGGCCAGGGTAAAGCCAAAAAGTAGTACAGGTTTACAGGCCATGCTTAGATATTCAAATTTATGTTGAATGTGTGTTTAAACCTAGGCATTGGAATAGTTCCGCAGCGTTTACTATCCAAGGGCATTAGTAATAGGGCACATTAATATCTAAGCATTAGCCTGTATAAGGGTTTTTTATTTATTGAGTGTATTGACTCATTCTTGCATGTTCATTGAGGGAATATGACAACCTTTGGTAATGTATATTTGCTATATTCAGTACTATTCCAAAAAAGCATTTTTTGTTTCCCCTTATATCATAATGAAAAAAATATTAGTTTCAGACCATTTGTATTATTATCACTAATCAGGAGAATCTTTTTATTCAGTAGGATACTCTTACTAACCTAACCTGAATATCTATTTAAGATAAGAACAAAACATGTAAACACCATTGTTGTAAGATGAATCCTTGAAAGATCTTGGCCTATATAAGTTATCTGATAAAAGAATTCAAATATTGCATTAACTATAGCTGTTTTACATGGTAAAAATTTGTTTAAAGTCAAATATGTAAATCTAAGAGTCTTTCATCTAATTTTGTAATTATTATTTCTGTTAATAGTTTTGCTTTAAGTTTGTCCCTGAAATTGACTAGCATTTATATTTTCTGTTCATATGTATTGGCACACAGATCTGATACCTACTCTGTTAGGTTTAAGTGATTATCTACTGCATTCTTTTAAAACCAAAGCTTTGGCGGCCCCTATTGTAGATTAGGTCAGCTTTAATTTATTTATGTCTGTGTGAATAATGCATTTGAACTGTTTTGTTATTGTAATTGATGTGGTTATCGGTTTCTAGTGTAGTAACTGATTTAAGTGATATTAGTTTTAAGTTATCGATTAAGTTTGTTGTAAGTGATGTGTTGGAATTCTTGAAAGGCAAAATATTAAGCACAGTTTTGTAAACACCATTTCCTTTAACAGATGTCACCTAACTTGAATACAGGCGTTTTGTGTATAGCGTAAGTTATTGTAATTGTTAATGATAGATGTACATTTCATTGCAGCCTAAATAACAGTATTTTTATGTGTAAAATGTGTTTCATGAGTAGATTGCTTTATGAAGGAAAAGTGTTTGCTTATTTGAAATAGCAGTATACAAATTCATTGTATATGTGTTACTGTTATACTGTTATTTACTTTCAATACTTGGTCTCTGGTTTCCCCTCTTTGGTCTGGTATTGCAGTAATACCTATATAAACAATAATAACAGCAGACTAACATTTTCATTTTGTAGAAATACTGGTTATTTAATTACTTCAATCTGCTATGACAAATACAATCTACAACTAATTCATTCTACAATTATTGACAGAACCACAAGAGAGCTTGACTTATAATGATGACTGAGTTTCATTGTAACATTTTCAAGTTTATTATTATATAGTACTGGAATAAGTGTTTAATGGCTGGTTTACGTGTGTTTGCCACATGTCTCTGTGTAGAAGCAGAATAGATGTAAAAATAATCATTATAAATGGTTGATTGTACATACAATACAAACAAAATGTTGTAGGAAAATTAAGAATTTGTCTACAATGTATTTAAAGATCTCAATTTTCATCTTCAATAAGTAATCAATGTGAAATGCACATTTGGCTTGTGTTTGTTAAGTTGTGTATGTAATTCTTCTTACGAAATTGTATACCCAGTAGTGTCATATTCTTACATTTGTCATGCAAGAATGAGACAACTTTAAGACTGCTTCAGACAAATTAATCCGTGTATTCTTTTTAAGTTGTACAAAAGAACATGATATAATATAACATGTACTCCCATAGATGTCACTAACAAAGTTTTAGTAATGTATCTAATTCAGGTAACTACATACCCAGCATTATATTTTGTGCCACTTTTATGTACTTTGTTAGTTTGCTGTCGTATTCATTGTATAGAATCTCTAGATTTTATTTGAACATAATACAGGATTAATAAATAGTATTTGAACTGCTGGTGGATAAATTTATTTCTATCAGCAATACAAAAACTAAGTTGACATGTTATACTGCATCCTTTATTTAATAATTTAAATATCTAAATTGTATTACTGACTTGAATTGTGTAACAACAGTGTTTCTAGTGTCTGAAGCAGGATAAATCAAAACAATATTGTATGTAGTAAGAAGTTGAATGTGTTTATTATAGGAGTCTGTAATTTGTGATAGTTTATCTTATACTAATGCAGTAAATGATTAGTAAAGAAGTTGGTAAACTGATATTTATTCTCTTTTATTTTAACATAAACTTCCTTCCACTATCACGTTGGGTGCTGTCTATCTAGTGATACGCGGGCTTCGAATGACCCAAACCTAACATACCTTTGAAATTTTGGAGATGGGCATGCAAGCCTCTGACTACCCCGCCATAATAAAAAAAAAGGAGTGTGTATACACAAGTCGTGAAGCGTATGTTATGTTATGTTCCTTCCACTAAATACGTATAATTACATTAAAATAGTTCCATCAAGACAATATATAAGAATACTAGTATAGCATTCTAAAAATAAGTCTGTAGTCAAGCTAGACTGGTTTTTTCTAATTAAGTAAATAATTTATGTAAAAACCGATACACCGATTTTTAAGCTGCTTAAACTATTCCATTTATGAACACTCATCCCTTTCAGTGAGGACAGATTTTCTAGCTTGCATGTCGTATAACACAAGTTAATATGCCTTATTATAATATATGAATGACATCACGCCCGTTTCACTTGAGCCGGGTAGGCAATGATCGAATGTCATCACAAGTAACCATCATAACTATTACAGCTCTAAGTGTTAACTATTATTCTGATATTTATCCTTAAAACTAAGATTTCAGAGGGAATACCCAACTCGTAATCTACGTAAAATGATCACTACCTACAGCACAATATCCGGTATAAGGCGGTCGCAACCGGCCATACTAATCTGACTGCTGTAATATCTACTAAATATTAAATACCTCCTGAGATAATAATAAATTTAAATACTATACTTACTGGCCTCAACTAAGTACAGAAAAAAAACCAACCACCAATGTTTGTTTATTGTCACACACAATCACACTTCGAAAATTAGAAATTACTTATTACGTTATTCCTACTACCGTATATGATATAATCAAATTTTATAGTTTTGCGTCTTTGTTATCCCCTTTTATTTTTCTAATAGTCCTTTCGGGGTGGATAGAAGGTTGGAGATAAGATAATATCTCCTATGTCACTTTGTAGCATGAATATTGGAGTTGTGATATTACATGGAACATTGGTGACGGACAGTTAGTTCATCGGTCGATAGAATCTTTTCCATTGACCCCAAATCTTTCAGTTACCTCCTACGACATGACGGAAAGAATGGCAGCTAGTTGGCATTCTTTTTACATCCCAGATCCGTGCTAGTTTTGATGATTTTCTTCCAAACTTTCGGAAGGTCGAAAACATTTAGAATTTGGAAAAACTTTAGACATTTTTATAGATAGATTTTGCGGCTAGTTTTGTTATGACTGCTAAAGTCTTTACCTCCCTAATTTGTGTAGTATGAATACTCATGTCACTAAATCGATCCAGAAACAATGGGCGAGTTTTTGGCGCGAAGTCAGTGAGCTGTGTATATTTTGAACTAATTTTTGTTTGGTTGCCCACGACGACGAACTTTAGAATTTGAATTCGTATTTTTCTGTGTGGAACGAGTTGTACAGTAAATAGGTGATCTTTATATTCATGTCCGCCTAGTGATACGTACATAAGAATTACTGTGATGTAATTTCTTTTGCAAAAATTACACTAGGAATTTCGTAGGATTTTGATTTAATTCTACGCTTTCTACAGTATGTACATGTGATACTAATAATTCGTACATACATTTCTATCATTTTTGAATCAATTAAGTTCATTTTGCTAGTTTGACGATCTATCTAATCATTTTTTGTTCATACGACATGCGAGGAGGTAGGTAGCTGGTTAAATTATAAACCTGTAACGTCATCTGGTTTTCGATGTCTTAATTCTGTACGGCAGGGGTTCCTAACCTGTGCGCCGCGGAATGAAGCCAGGGGCGCCGTGAGTCCATCCTCTGATCATCATCAAAAATATTTTAATTTTGTTTTCCGACAAGGACACCCGTGGTCCTGACTCTTTGTTATTGATTGAGTACTGAATTATAGAAAACAAACCAGAAGTCCAAAGTTCTGTTATATCTTGCGATTATAACAATTACATGTCTCAAAAAGCAGCTAGGGTCGGGCGCCGTGACAAAATTTTAAACAAATTATTGTGCCACTCGCTGAAAAAAGTTGGGAACCCCTGCTGTACGGTGTAATACGGCGCAATCTAATTTGTTAAAACGTTCAAACCTAGGCTTAGTCATCCTAGGAATGCTGAAAATCTGTAAATGGCTGTCTGGTAAGATCAATCCGTAATGAAAACTAGTATTATATTATCATAATACTAGTTTATATTGTCAGAATCATTTAGGTGAATAAGTACTCTATATTATTGTGTTACGTGGGTTGAGCATACCCAGCCTACGCCACAGGGCCTTGTCCCTTATATTGGGGGGTATGATGTATATTGTATAGTATATTCGCTTTAAGAAAATAGTGACGTCATCAAGTCTCCATGATTTAACCAATGAGATTTTATAGGGGTTGTCTGTTATTGGTCAATGTGACTTCTTTTCTCATTTACTCACGTCTCATTGGTCAGTTTGACCTCTGATTATCATGACGTCACTATTTACTTAACGCGAATAGACTATAGTGTATGTACCGTCTAATTATAACTGATTTTTTTTTATCTGGTGTGTAATTAATAGCGAACCATTACTGGTAGTGTCATGTGTATTAGAGATCAGTATCTAGACTTAAAAGCTGGGTGATAAATAAAAGAACAATTCACATTAAATCTATTATTTTATGTGTTTATTTAAATTTACACAATACATTTTATTAAACACTTACACACTATTTAAAACACGGTAACATTAACATTCGAGTAATGGTAACTAAATGTATGAGAAGATTCCATCAATTGTGCTAGCAAAGGGAAGCTGGTAGCCTAAATAAATAAATAATAATGTCTTTTAACCAATGGCGGATATTCTACCATACTAATGACAGAAAACATTTTGTGTATTTCGGCGGGATATTTGAATTGTAATGATTTTTCTTTTGTAATATAGCACAGTTTCTCGATACTATATAACTTTATCATTATGTATGATAATGATGTAAATCATACATAGATGTATAAGTAAACGCGATCATAGATACTTGTATCAAGCTAAAAACTGTTCCCGCCTAAACACACTACGAAGTTTAGCGTAAGCACAGAAGAACGTTTTTACATACAATAAATATATAGATAATAACCACATACTAAAAAAGCCTCAGCATTTTTCCTTTAATTATCATAGAATCGCCCATGTTTTTGGTACATACATTATTTAGACGATATACATCTTTGGTACTTTATTGGCGGCTAAACAATTTCGATAGAGTAGGTTTTTATCTATTTTTGGACATTAACAACAAGGCATGTTTAGACGTTGATAAAACAAGTGGGTCATTACTCTCGCAGTAGATAACAGTTGGCTGCTGGCCAAAATCGAACGACGAACTTTGGCGATTGTAGATTACACTCGTGCTTCTATATGTACCTACTTATAAAGTATATAGCTCATGAAAGCGTCTATTTGATTTTGTTTATAATATACGTATAGTTAAATAAATAATTATAACACAACTAGAAAAATTATAAATGGAGAAACATTTAAAACAATGGACACTAAAACGTTGATTAGAATATAATATTTAGCAATAAGGTTAAATATGTAAACAAAAACAGATTTCAATTTGTACATGATGCATTTTAAATTAACTATTAAATAAAACAATTAATTTACGTATTTCGAAACATAAATATCCTGATTATATCAGTTTCAATGAAGCTTAATGTGATGCCTAGAGATTTATATATCGTAACTTTACGAAATGTTTGGAAATAAGTTCAACTATACGTATGATAAATAACTGCTAACACTTCTCTACATACACATAACACGCGAACATTACATTCCATACATGTAAAGCATTTGGGTTATATTCATGAGGCAATTTCTCATTCAGTGCTCAATTTTGTTAATCTGGTAAATAATGAAAATATTGAAATTAGATCTCTTCAATTCTGTTATTTAATTGAGGATTTTAAATAAGGTTTCGTATAATTTTATTTGAAGCCGACTAAATGTTTCGATTTAAATACATTTTAATATTTCGCTTCAATATGTTTCCGTTTATAAATGATTTTAATCAGAAATATTATTTGTAATTAGCACTGCATCAATTTAATACACATTATGTGTCCTAAAAATTTTTTTTCCTACAAAACATTAATAAATAAAAGAAATCATTTTAAAAGACAAAATAACGCCATATAACATAATTAATGAGGTACGATTCAAAATACTGTCAAGCCTTATTTTACTTACATATAAACACATTATGTTGACTTAGCATAATATAATATGGGGTTACCATATATTTTCCTTACATTACCTATGGCTATTGATTTTATATGCTGTTCTACAAACTAGAGTATATAATTAAATTACTGAGAAACTTACAAAGATATCATGGAAGCTGAATTTCTAAATATGTATGTAAAAATAATATGCTATTATCCTTTACATAATCTAGTGCGTTATTTAATGATATTTGAAAATAGTATCTGTTACGTATGAATGGATTTGTATGTATGAATATGCAGCATTATATCTTTTAATATTAAATACATACTGTATTAGAAAGCTTGCTAAAATCATAAGTCTCCTACGAAATACGTTTCGAATAGTACGTTTGATATGAATAAACATTTCTATACTATTTACTCTAAATAGATAATGAAATAATTATTGCTGTAATAATGAAAGCTACAAGCATTAGATTTTCTAAAATACTCAAGAATCATCAAGCGATATTTCACAATAGAGGTCGCTAGAAGTAACTAGAGTTTACTAATGCAACACTGTACATTTATTCAATGTTTGACTATTTATTCAATTAATTACTATTTGTATTAAAGATTTCACATTATTAAGTAATATTCAGATTCTTGTAATACAGTAATCCACTACAGCTAGAGATTAATACTTTGCGATGCAATGTAAACTTAAAATAAGCGACATCTATTGATCACAACTCAAACTTATTCGACACCAAACATCTACGTTTTTACTACACTATCAATTTAGAATTTTTATAGAGTGCAAGCTAGGGAAGTGATAAGGATTCACAATTTAAATAATAAATATTTAAAAGAATAATAAGTATATAGGTTGTGTAACAGGTACAATATTGAATAATTAACAAAAAGAAAAAAAATATTATAGCTTTTTCTTGTAAAATTATGTTGGAATAATGTGAGTTATATATTTTCGTCATTACAGTGATCATGTCTACTTTTATTTATACATTTTAGATAACTTACTTGACTAGACATTTATAAGCATCATTATATTTTTTTAACAGACAAATATTGATTTATATTAAATATTTTTTCAATGGCTTGGTGAATACAATAATTCCCAATATTAAGTATGTATGGTTTTTCCTACATAAGATATTATATTTATAAACAACGAACACACGAAGTGTCACCGTTTACATAAACTGATTATTTTATGGATATGCACAAAATAAATTCTTAATACAAAAATAAATATAGTATTCGCTTTATATAATTTGTAAAGATAATTCGATTACCGACATGTTGCTCTATGATATTTATCGTATGCCAATTACATTTATTAAGAATTCCATACTTTTAAATCGGTCGTAATATTTCCTACTTTAACATCTTGTATTAGTTCAAATATTTAACACATAAGCACAATTATACTTTACTTTCACATTTTAATACATATAGATCTACATTATTATAAATACTAGATCACACAAATGGAAAAAGTGAGAAAAACTCAATACAAATAACGTTTAAAAATAAACAGACTATTAGAAATAAGCTTTCTATAATAATACTAACATAATACCTAAGTATAAGACTATCATAAATTTCCCGAACAATAACATTCAATCTTGAACACTACACTAGCAAGAGCTAAGTATTATATTGTCTAAACAATTAGGTATTGCATAAAGGTTTATTCTAAGTACTAATCCAATAGGGTAAAGCATAATTTAAATGCATAAATTAAGATTGAACAAAATATAAATAAATTAGTATGTAATAATACTCAAAATGGACGAAAATAAGTAAGTAGTTTTTAAATGAATAGGTAATTAGTTATTCTGCGCAATACTTAGTAGGTAGGTGCTGTGTAATCGATGTTACCTGAAATTTAAAGAATAATATAACTTAAAGAAGCTTCCACAAAAGCAGAACATAGTAATGAAATAACATTAGTATGATACATACTTTTTCATAATTATATAGTAAAAAAGAAAACGAAAAATGGCTGAATAATATATGTATTATTATAATTGTATTAGCAAAACAATCATGCTTAATTATTATAACTAAAGTTTAGAATTCAGATTATGTTAGTACTGTAAGGTTTTTGTGTTATAATTGTTCAACTCGTTCAGGGTTTTAAATAGAGTGTACTGTGTTTCTGAACGTGAACTTGTGTATACAATATAAACACAAGCCTTGTCCATATTAATAATTTAACATTACATTTAACATACACATCAGACTATTTTACCACAGATCCCCATCTGTCTCAATCCTGTCAAACTACTATCGCTTCATTGACATTCAACCCCAAACACAAAAAATTTAAACTATACACAGAACATAAAATCTTTTCTCAAATCCCACCACTGCTAATATGAGATCTATGCTAGTCTGGGACGTAAAAAGAATGCTAACTAGCTGCCATTATTCCCAGCATGTTGTATAACGTGACTAAGGGAAGGTCTAGAGGTCATTGGAATCCATGATGCACTAGCAGCCTGTCACTAAAGGTCAATATAATATCACAAGTCCAATATTCATGCTAATAAGTGACTAAGGGGATGTATTCTTGTCCCCAAGATTCCATCCACCCTAAAAGGGATTAAAGGTGTAAATGTAAATATATGAAAATCTCACCACATACCAAACTAATTACTTACCAGTGTTCTGTGAGAATGGTGGTTCAGCCAGCTCCGGATCCGGGGCACCAGGGTAGGCCGGGAAGGACCCAGCGTCTCCATCGCCACCAGCATCATAAGCTGGTGAGAAGGCGGAGCCAGCGCCAATGTGGTATCGCTGGAGAGCAAACAGCGCACAACTAGCCTGTAAAGTAAGATGGGTAGAATGCATTGTTTAGTAACATTATTTTTATAATTAATATTTATATATATTTATATATATATAATTTATAATTAATAAGTATTGGATTGTCAATGAATATGTATGTATATATATGTGTATTGTATTAAAATATAATGTGACAAACTATCATCGTAACTTTAATAAGAGACAAAGTTTGTACACCTTAAATGTTTAAAATTTTATATTGTTTTTATTGTGTCTAATAAATGACCAAATTTTGAATAAAAAAATTAAATTTGGGAAGATATTTGTTTTTAATTGGAGGCTACAATGAGTGTGTAATTATAATACATACATAATGAAGTCATAACTTATCAACTTCAAAAAACAATAATTAAACACCCTTAAAACATGATTAATAACTCATCATGAGTATAAATTGCGAATCTCTTAAAACTATAACCCTTAAAACACTTACCCAAGAAAATATAGAGAAGAAGCAAAACGCGATCGCTCCTTGCATGTTGTTGGCCGTGCCCAACGGAGGCGTAGTAGTCTTGCTCCAGGCGTTAGACAGGTAGCAGAAGCCCACAAAGTATAGGAATGACCAGAAGGCTGTAAAATAAATTATTATAATTATTAATTCCTTCATTATTGAAATATAATCTAGTGACAGGCTAGCAACTTATTACCAATGTTGCATTTAACATCATAGCAGCAATATTCATGCTGAAAAGTGACGTAGGAGATATTATCAAGTCATCCCAAAAAGGATTAAAGGATGTGAATGTATATGTATGTAATTACTATATTAAATATATTGACGACCTCCGTGGCGCGATTGGTTGAGCACGTCAATGCTAATTGTGAGGTCCTGGGTACAATTCCCGGTCAAAGCAGAGTTAAAAACTACGCTTTTCTTCTGCTTTCCAGTCTGGTTGTTGATTATATATGCTACATATGTATTTATCTATATATAATATGTATATATTTCTTAAATATACGTTGACTGGTACCCTTAACACTAGTCTTAAATGAACTTACCAAGGGACTAGTTCAATTGGTGTAATGTCCTAATTATTATTATTATAAGTATAGGACTAAAATACAATGTCAATGTATTTTTGGCCAATTACATGTCACTATGACTAATGTTTTCAATACATTACATTTTAATTTCTACTAGAGGCTAAATGTGATTCCATAATGTTTGCACTGCTGTGTTCTGTCCACTCCTTTGTACATTATGGCTATAAGACAGTAAGTAGGTGTAGAAATAATTGATTGTTCTTATTGATTACTATCATAGCCTATTCCTTTATTCAGATATGAGTTGTATGGTAGCACATAAAGTAATTGAAATGGTAGTGATTTAAGTAATTAAGTCAATTGAAATGACCCTTTCAATTGGAAGTACATAAAGGGTTATTGTCATACCTATATGCATTAATAATAGTGTTTTAATGAGTTTCATTCCTTTGTTGTAAATAATGTTTCAAGTTTTTGTCTGTTATCAGAATTTATTCCAGTGTATTTGTTACTAATTGGCTTTTTTTCTACTTTTTAGTTATATATTTACTAAGTTTATGACTATTATTTACTAGTATGTAGAAAACATTATGATCTAAGTAAAACTTAGAATTGGTAAGGATTTAATTTGGACCATCTATGGAACTAAATTTATATTTGAACACCAAAACATTCCAAATGTGCAAAAATCTGTTTTGAACACTTTAGTACTACGTAATTTATGTTTACATATTTTTTATAATAATGTACAGAACCTTAAAATGATAAATAATAATCTTAGTTATGGTCATTTGGATACTTGGCCATATGATGGAGTTTGAATAACAAATACCTCACTAACTGAAACAGTAAACAGTTGTGATTCATATTATACTTTATATCTTGTACTAAATATAAGTCTTACCAGAAAATCCAAGGTCTGCCATTACGTAATGCTTCCTCGTCTTCACAGACGACATCTGTTCAAACAGATATTCGCCAGCAATGAAAATTACACATGCAATGAACGCAATTACCGATATACCGACTCCGTAGTTGCAAGCGTTCGTATCATCGTTGTAAACGCATTTGTACACCTGAGGATTCTCTTTTGATGGGTACCAGCCTTTTGATGATATACACCCCATGACGATAACGCAGAACAACTGAAATATAATAATAATATATGTAGAAGAATCAGTATTAATTCATATATAGCAGTTTCTATGTATGGCAAAAGGATTTGAATAACGTAAGAAATAAGAAAGTACTTGATTACACTTAAACCAATATGCACTAAATAGTTGTAAAGCAAAATAACTTTGAAAAATCTTTTATGATATTTATGAAATCTTTTAAAAGATTTTGGGTATGTTTTGGTATTATCTAAATTAAATACAAATTTAGGGCTTCGACTTTCATTATTATTATTATGATTGGGGTTGATAGCTGGTGCACTAGTAGAATATTCTCTACAAATCATAATCAAGCACGTAGACTTCCTCTGAATAGTTTTTTACAATTATGTTCTTGTGTAATAGAAAATAAGGCTATCGCATCGTAATATTAAATTACATAAATATACTTACCCAGCATACAGCCCTAACAATTACTGGTGGGCGTTGAATAAATTGCTGAGGATCGAAGGCGCCACCAGCCTTTCCACCTCCGTAAGCTCCACTTGAATCCATTTTTAATTTATTTGCAAGATCTCCGTAGCTTTACCTAAGAAAAATCACTAAAGATGACCTCAGTCAAAGTTTATTTTATCGATCGAGTACAGAAACACTCAACACTGACAATATAATTTTAAATTAATGTTATTTGTATCGTGTTTAATCTGCATAAATATGTTTTTCACAGCAGTATAGAATTTAAGATACTCGTGTCGCAAATTTTCCGACTTCCGATAAAAGGTTTTCTTCAATCGATATAGCAAGGAGACATTTCATTTTCTTTCAGCCTCCCTCCCTTTGCGTAGTATTTTGACATATTGTCATCTTTGACAGTTACCCATTGAATAATGGCTGTCACCAAAATTAAGCTACCTCTAAACAAGAATGAAAGACGCATACGTAGAAAAAAGCAATCTTTGTTCCTGAACTTAAACCTGGACTCTCCCTATATGAGTGAAAAGTATCGCTAATAAGATTATTTTGATGTAAAATCCACTATATATTAGTACGAGTGTGTACGCATATAGACCGTATAAGTCGCTCCGTAAAATAATTAGTTTGAATGTAATTATTATTTCATTGTTCAGATGCATTATGAATAAAGGGCTAGACCGACCCTGAAGTGTGGGAAGATATGGGGGATAGCCTACAGACGAACTTAGCCACCGATGAGGTGTGTGTACTTGACTGACCCTAACTCCCTATAGCCTAACCCAAATATACTTATATATAATAAGGGTGGAGCTGTGTGTCAGGTGTGTGGCGCGTGGATGTGAGTTAGCCGGAGCCACCAAGCATATAGTGTGCCTAGCCGTGTGTAGTGCCTAACGATAAGGAAAGCTACGCCTCTAGACCTAAAGGCGTGGCCGGGAGCCTAGGTTGGGGGAACAATTTAAAGGTGAGAGGATTTTCCCGTAGCTGGCGCGCCAGATTTAGCGTCATATTTGATACTGAAGGTGTCTTTGCCACTACGGGAGGAGATAAAGAAATGAGAAACGCTACAAGGTTTGTAACGATCTGGTCTATTGAGTAAAATATCAGTCTTTATATACAACAACGCGAGAAAGAGAGATTGACGTCAATGGTACTGCCGCTGCATTTGCTGACTTGCACTCTTGCACCGCTGCCATCACCGTCACTGCGCCGGATCCTCGTCAGCATACTTGGTGGCACCAGAGTCCGACGGCACCTTTCTGTGGTTGGCGCTAGCCTTCTAACGCTGTGGCCAAGAGCACTGACCTCGGCCGACGCGGTATGTCCACGTGATTGTAGACACAATGTTTTTCAAAAAGTGAGATGAAAGACAGCTTTGACGTTATCTTATTTTATTATAAGGAATCAGGAACCAGATCTGATTGAAAGACCATTTGATTGAATAAATATTTTAGGGTATTTTAATTATTACCCATTTGATCTTGGGATTTTAAAAGAACCAGCTGCTTTCCTTTCTCATGGCTTATTATATGCACGGTACACGTTCCCTATAAAATATAGATGTTCAATATTTTTATTTTTTTCTTCCATTCGTTTAAAAATATGGTACAATACACAAAAGGTTATTTCATTTCAAGATTCAAGGCGAAACAAAACCGTTTTTTTTATTAAGGTTCTATACCACACTTACCAAGTGATCCTTAACTCACTATTAAAATATACTTTGATATGGTTTTTATTTTATTTTCTGATTCCTGTCACAATGATTATGTAAATACATATACTTCACGCCCGTGTCCGTACAAAGGGGTAGGCAATCACGGATTCTCATTTTTCTCTATCCTGACAAATCAATTTCGCTTAATGCACAGCCAAATGTAAACCTTATACGATAATTTTATTTATTGCTAGACAGCTCAGTGGATTCTAGTTTTAAAATAAAATGAAACTCACAAGCACATTACAAATATGTTTATTTAAATAAAACTGAAACTATAAAATAATAATGTTAAGTATCCCATTACATTACATAATCGATTATTCAAACAAATCATTCAGTTTTTAATTATAATAGCCACGGATAAGATGGAAATTTTGACTAGTTAAACATTTTGAATATTTCGTTTATCTACATACATTTTACGATGTGCGCAAATTCATAATATTATTGTGTCCACTTATTTCCGTATAAAATCATAAAATTAAAATTAATTCAAATGTCTATCTTATAGTTACCATACAAAATTGGATGACATTAATAAGCTGAGAAAATAGTTATTTAATTTTATCAAAAAGGTAGAAACACTGATCTACGTTATTATTTTTCGCTATTTTATTATATAAATTATAGCAAAGTTATATACAATTAACGATAAATAATTGTTTTATTGCGTTAATCTGATAATAGGTATATTCGTATCCAAACTTTTACTGTATGCGGTGAATATCTTGTTATGGCTTTCACATAAAAAACTTTGCTTGATAAATGCAACAAATAAAAAAAACAGCATAATGGCGGTAAACATTTTTGTTTTTCAGTGATTACAGTTCTAAACTATGTGATATTTGTAATTAAACGTTATGGCCTCTAGTTATCACGTAATATAACAAATATATTTTGGACATTTTACAGTTACAAGTATACAAAGTTAGGTTGTACTATCGTCAAAAGTTAGGGAAGTAATTTCATAATATTACATCGTGTTACTCAGTATGATTCACCAATAGAGTTAGTCAAGATACCTTCATTATGAATAGTACGAAAGCTAATTGAACAGAGAATATGTCAATTTGTGAAATCTATACAAATATTTATTTCTAAGTTCAATACCTACTCTACCTTACACTTTGTATAAATCCTATTCTAATACATATAAATCATTACAGTTATGTAGAACTACAATTTTATTGTACATGAATAGCTACCTAATAGATAATTATAATATTATATATACGTCTTTGTATTTACAGGTAGAACCCAAAAAACACAAGAAAGGCCAAAAAATGTTATTTTAATTTCAGCACGATCTTAAAAGAATATAAAACTAAGTAAATAATAATCCTAAATGAAATCAATTTTCACTCTTAGCTTGTTATTTGTACCACTCTAAATAAATTTGCCATAATTACAGGTGTGTTTTCCCAGAATATTAAGTAGATGTTGTAAAAAATATGGCAAGAAATGCTTGACATGCCAATTGATATAAAATGTATGTAAAGAGGAAACTTATTAATAAACTTAAAATACTTATTAGATATACGTAAACGGGCTTATCAACTGGATTTAATATTATACAATAAGTGCCTCGATTGAACAAGTTAATTAATTGATGAAAAGCTGCCACGTCGCTCCTCAAATTTTACGAATAAAATATTTTAAAATTAACAAAAAGGCAGTGGTTAAATTCAATTCAAAAGTATGCTAAAACACAAACGAGCCTTATGGAATAGAAAAGCATTGATCATCGAATAAGGTCCAACCAAAAAGTTTACAACACTGTTATCTGATTATCATGTTAGTCTACGTAGTGCTTAGTCCCTGACGTTTCTCCTCTTCCAACATGGCGTCCAGCTCATCTGTCAGATTGGCGAGCATGTTGCCAATGTCGTTGAGAACATCGGCTGGTTCCGCAGTTTTGTCGTCTTTGATCTCTTGTACAGAGTGCGGTGTAGTGGGTTTGATGTCCGCAGTGGGCCGCGGTTGGACGTTAGTCAGGCCTATGCTGGAGCGGCTGTAGTCGACAGTGTGGGGCCTTCCTCCCATCTGGCTTCGGTTCTGTTTTATCGTACCGGCGTTCTCATTTGCGAAGGGGATGCTGTCTGATTCTGTGCTTGAGCTCGACTGAAAATGAAAAGAAACACGTCAAATATCATTTTCGAATAATTTAAACATCGCATCTTCTCGAAAGATTCCATGCGTATAGGTAACAATCGTAACAAGTTGCTTGGATCTCCTTTATCTAATTGGCATTTATAAATTCCTTTTCACGACCTAAACTTATAGTCACATGAATAAATTAATCGAATGTCAGGTTCATGGTTTCAGATACATAATATACATATTTACTTCACCGTTGCTATATCATTTAAGTAAATTAAATTTATTTGTTGATGTCTCACCTTGAAACTGGCATCAGATCCGGTGCGTAGCTTCTCGTCTTCGTACCTCCGAATAGGAGAAGACGGGGCAGGTGGCGGTGGCAGCAGCCCAGTGGTTTCCAAGGATACACTCAGTGAATCGGTGCTTGGGTATGAGGGCAGACTTAGAGGAAGATCGATCTTCTCTGGGTGGATTTCTACCGTGGTTTGACCAAATCTGAAAGATAAATTAGTGAGTGATTAAGAGAGAATTTTTCACTAATCTTGTGCACATTTTATGTTGAGTTAATCAATCAGCCTATACTAGTCCACTGCTGCACGTAGGCCAGTGCTATGTGACCGTATGTTGAGTAATTCTACATATTACATAAACTAGTAGTTACAAAAGGAATTGCGTTTTCCATTAATATTTAGTTCTTTATATATACACTATCGAATAGTATAGAAGCATAACTTGACAATGTAAGTTTACAGTGTGTCACTAATATTCGCCAGGCAATGTTTAGTAGTCAGCTCGAGTTCCTTTTACCAACATAACAAAAGAGAGTCTTACCTTGAAAACGGCGTGTACTGCGAGCTTTGCCTCTTGGGTGGGTCTGGCGGGGGCTTCCTAGCCACGTGGGGACTCGCTCCGTAAGCCACGCGCTGCAGTCTAGCTGAATACGCCAGCTCATCATAGATGTAGTCTGGCGACTTATCTCTGTAGATCGGCGTAGCTTGAATCTTCGCTACGGGGCGCGGCCGCACCAAGCCTCGGGGACGCGGCAATGTACCGCCTCCTTCATAGTTCTCGTTAGTGGGAGTGATGTCACCGTCGTCGTAAGAGCGGCGCCATTGAGAACCGTAGTAGAAGCCTGTTTCGGGTGAAAACGTCGTATGCGACGTGCGCTCGCTTGGGTCTTCGAGACTCTCTAAGCTTTTGCCGCGGGGATGACGCACCTAGAAATGATTGATCAGTGAATTCTCTATGGTTATTTGGTTTATGGTTATGTGTTAGTACTTTATGAGTGTTAGTAATGTACATAGCAAATTTTGAAAATATCCTAACGAATTTTAAAACATTCAGTATTTACAAATATAATCAAAGGTCTACTTCAAACGCAATATTTCAATCAATATGACATGCCAATTTGTATTTATGTATACTTATAATTTATTACATATAATTGATACTTATATAAATTTAATAAACTTATTTATAAAGCGACAAAATTTTGTACTCATCAACTGTAACAACAAAATGTCATATTACTCACAAACGACAAACAACATTGAGAGTCCAATCAAATTCTAGATTACCATGCATGCCAATTGTAACACTCATACGTATTCATTTGTTAATAAATTAACCGTTAATAAATCAGTACCTAGTACCTACTTAGATAAAAATACTTATAAATACTGTTACAAACAAAAGAAATTCATTCAAACAAAGGAGGTGCAATTCCAAACAGTCTGCGATCGCTAAGGTGTGGTGCAGTGAAGCCTTGTGCGTGAAGTGCTCAACCCGCTGGGGGTCCCATACCTGGATTGGGACGAGGTCGGTGCCACATAGGGGCGTGGGTAAGGCGTCAAAGTTTAGGTCTGGGGGTTTGCGGTAACTCCGCTGCTGCCAAGTGCCCGGCTGGTACGACTGAAGGTCCCGCGAATATATATCCTTTTTGGCAGTGCGCAATTGTGTTTTGGAAAAAGAAAACAAAAAACATTCACATGCTGCTCAGCTAGTGAATAGGTATGACGTGGATGCCGATGGAATGGTTGAGGTGACACTTCGTGAAATTGGACAGCGCCATCTTTAACAGACTTTTGTCTATCGATCAATATTTGAATTGTAATTTTAGACTGACGTTTATGTCGGCTGTCCAATTTCAACAAAGAATATTGGGATGTGATTGTAGACTTCTAAGTCTAAGCGGAAGGGATTCACAAAACGCGCTCAAGAACGCATTAGGAAATTAATAGGATGATAATTTTGAATTTTCTCGTCGAAACCTGTCCAATGTTGTTGATACCAATTGAATAATTTCCAAAATGTGTCCCGTAGTGAAAGACACGCAAAATAATTCAGCTGAAGTCACGAATGTACATTTCTACCATTTAAAGCTGCATCTCAGCTCCACAACACAATCCAGAAAGGGTAGTTAGAATATCGATGCTGGTTAAATATGTAAGCGAGTTATTCAAGTATTAGATAGTATTAAATTAGATAATATAAAGAAACTTGAAATACTTATACACATCATCAATGATTACAGCGCAGTAATGAATAATGAGAATGAGATGGTTATAACTGTTATTAGAAAGATAAATTAACTAGAAGTTAACTTTTGCTAATATAACGACCATTTTAAACACTATCATAATTATTATATATAAGTGCTTTCTATGTTTTAAAAATTGCGTTGACTAACATTAAAATGGCCGTGAGAACAAGCTCTTTAACTATTCATCTAGTCCTAAAAGCCTATGTGTTTTTATTTATTCTAAGATACTGACTTGGCCTGGAGTGATTCTGCCGAAGTCCAGTGACCCTTGGTTGCTGATACTCCTTTTGCCAGCCCTGATGTCCTTCACTCTCTTGATGGCTAGCAATATCTTCTTCTGGTGACCGAGACGCACTATTCCCATATCTTCCAAGTCCTGAAAACATTAGGGTTTCCGAATTAGGTCTTGTAAGTAACCTATAATATACTGAAGGGGGGTTACATAGGGGCCGGCCCAAAATGACATATGACAGTCAGGTAGACGCTATCTTGAAAAAGGATGACGTTAGAAGTACATATAACGGCCGAGTGTGTATGAGGAGTTGTATAAGTGTCAATGAAGCGAAAGTCTTCTGTCAGGATCGGGACAGATGGGAATCCGTGATCTCTGCCTACCCCTCTACAGGGAATCAGGCGTGATGTGTATGTACATAATATACTTAAGTCACAATTTTCGGAGTTTACAGTGACTCGGAAACAGGATACCTTCAGTATTTCATCAGTATGTTCAGGGTTGTGATAGTATTATCATAGTTCGCAATCTATTTATTATTTATACATCACATACGCTTCACGACTTATGTATACACTCCCTTTTTTATTATGGCGGGGTAGTCAGAGGCTTGAATGCCCATCTCCGAATTTCGAAGGCATGTTAGGTTTGGGTCATTCGAAGCCCGCGTAACACTAGATAGACAGCACCCAACGTGATAGGTAGTGAACCGTATCGCCGTATATAGGCACTGACTATTACCTATCCTGAGGGATAGGCAGGTTTCCTCACGATGTTTTCCCTCACCGTTACCGACTGTAAAATATGTACGTAAATGAAAAACACATATTTAATGCCATAGTCGGGATTCCAACCTAGGACCTTTCTCATACGAAGTCCGAGGTCTTACCCACTGGGCTACAGCCGCTATTATTATTTATACTAAAATAGTAATCGTAATTTGCATTGTAGTCAAAGTATATATCTAATGTAAACAAAGACCCACCTCCCAGGCTAGCTGGGTGACGTCATGCACCGTCCGGTACCCTTGAGCCACCAACGCTGGTCCGTACTCCTCAAGTCTTAGCAGGCGCAGCCACTCTTCTAGCGACCCCTGGAGGAAAAAAGAAACATGTTAAATATATCAAAAGGTTATAACCAACCAACGGTAGAATTTCAATGCTAAGAGACAACCAGTGTCAGGCAAATGTTTTGACTTTCAATGAATGTTCTGTACTTGTACTTATGTTGAATAAAAACATTTGACTTTGACTTTAATATGACGTAAATATAATCAACCATTAGTTAATGTAAACAATGTTTATTGTTTTACAACAGGAGTAAAATAGGTGTTTAAGTGTTATAGGTTAATCTAGATAATACTAACATGCTGCAATTACATCAGTGGTTGGTCTGTCACGAGAGGTCCTTTTTGTGGTTAATCTTTATGGAGACTTCTTTCTGACTGGATGACAGGTATATAAATTGATGGGGGCAGGTAAAAGTACATACATATACATTCACGACCTTTAATCCCTTGCGATGGGGACAAAACCTCGGAGACATGCTAACATCTAGGTCATTTTTTAGCATGTATATTGCGGTTGTGATGTCATAATGGAACAATGGTGATATGTTGCTAGCCATCACCCAATGGCTTCTACTGACCCCTAGTCCCTAAATAACATAACATGCAATAAACAGCTCCTTAGTACTCACAGGTATATAATCAGGCAGATTGTCCTGGACATTCAGGTTGGCCAGTTCAGCCTTCAATCTCTTGCGGTGGTTGGGCTTCTTGATGCCCACGGCCGTGAGGTCCTCTGGGGTCATCCGAGTCATGGTGGGCAGGTCGTACCCCGCCTCGATGAAGAGACGGGCGTACTCCTCCATTTGTAAGTCGCGAGCCATGTGTGAATTATGTCGGCGTCCTGAAACAACAGATGGAATTATCTTGAGAATTATGTTTTATGAGTTAATTTTAGAACAGAAGAGCATGTATGATAAGGTTATTGGGTATGAGTGAAGCAAGAGAGATTTGTCAAGTTCGTTCTAGGTGGCGATGGATAGTCTCTGCCAATCCCGTTAGGGACGTAGAGGCGCGAATATGTGGATGTATGTCATTTAAAATGATGAATTTACTTGTATTTCATGATTTCAAGATACAATAATATTTAAAGAACATGTAAGATCTTTAGCAAAAAATTGAACTTCCGAAATATAATCAGTGATCTGGTATATCGATAAGTATGTAGCCGTCATTATGTAGAATATCACATTACGGTCAGTTTATAGTATTTCACGGAATATGTCGACTATACACTTTTTACACCGCAATAAAACTTCATTTAATATGTGTTCTTACCGGCAACCCCTGAGCGATCATAGCACGCACCCTGTCCACTGCATCTCCGCAGTGGCACGCAGCGTGATGGTGGTGCGGCATCCGTCCTGACGCCCTGCCGCTATCCAGGGAAGCTGAAGAGTGCCTGGACCCTGAACCGGCAGAGCCTGATGAGGACCCTGGGCTGTCACGGCCTGGACTCTGAAATATAGAAGGGAGATGGTTATAGTATAGGTGTGGTGTAAATTCAAAAGTGTAACCGAATGATATTCTTGTATTTAATAACAAACATAGTCACAATGATTATTACCTTCAGGAATGCACAGTTAAGTCAATTTTTTAAATTTTACAACTACTTCAATATACTTGTTCACATATACTCAGATTTGAAAGCAAAGCGAGTGATTTCAGTATTTTCAGATTTCAGCTTTTGAGACAATATTCACCCTTATCATAGAAGTCAATAATTGCCATGCAACAAATACTCAAAGAAGAAGAAAAGTTTACCACTTAGCGAGAGCATCCAATGACAATACCGTCTTACAACAACGTCAACGACAATAACGTCTTATACTTCTTCCACTTGTACTAAACTAGCGACCCGCTCCGGCTTCGCACTTCTGGCTATTTAATGGATGTTATCATACATATAAACCTTTCTCTTGAATCACTCTATCTACTAAAAAAAAACCGCATCAAAATCCGTTGCGTAGTTTCAAAGATTTAAGCATACGAAGGGACATATGTTTTATACTATGTAGTGATGCGACATATCAAAGCCTATCAACTTCCTACCTCCTTTTTTACATACCTGCGTCATATCGATCCCCTGGTCATCGCTGAGCGCCAGTTGGTGGTGGTAGTAGACCGCTGCCTTGTGAGTGAGCGGCTGTATGGGCGGAGGGAAGGTGAAGGTGCCTCCGCTAGCTGGGCTCTTGCCCATGCCACTGCTGGCCCCGGATACCCCGGAGACCGTGCTGCCATAGTCTGAGTGGTCGTCTAGAAATGGTAGGGTTATGGTTAATATGAAAGTAGGTAATAATAAAAATGTTAATCACCATACTTTTAGAGTCTATAATATTTTTTTTTAACTTAAATGGGTTCACTCTTAACCCTGTTTGCACCTCGAAGGAGGCAGTAATTTTTCGGTAAATTATATGTTAATTACTAGTAAATTACATTTCACTAGAAAAGTACATAGTTTAAAATTACTGATGGCAATTCCATCGCCATTCAAAGGCTAACTTCTACCTATTCAAGACGGATAGGTTACTAATGATGTTTTCCTCACCGAAACATTATTTATAAATGCTAACAACTATTTTTGTAATTATTTAGTTATCCCGTCGTAATATGGAACGTAAAAGAAAGCTATCTAGCTGCCATTGTTGCCAGGATGTCGTAGTAGCCGACTAAGTGACTTGGAGTTAATGGAATATATCGGGCGATATATTATACTATCACCTATCATTCATGATGACTTCTCAGCCCTAATATGCAAGCTAAAAAGTGACCTAGGCGATATTATTACAATAAATGCACATTTACAATGAAACTATACCTCTGGTATGCGAGGGCGTGTCCGGAGGCTGCGGGTAGGGCTGCTCCTCGCAGGAGGCGTAGCCCTGGGAGCCGAAGCTGGAGCCCGAGTGCCGGTGCTGTGGGGTCCCGAAGGCGTCTCCTGGCACCGCTGGCGGAGGCACCCTCTTGGCGGTGGCCGTCTTGCTGGGGCCCGTGCCGCCGCGCGACATTCCGCCCACTGGAAAAGGAATAAACATGTATATAAATTTAAGTTTTACGTCCAAACGGAATACACATGTGTCTATCCATATATTCTGAAAAAAATCTATTACTCCTATCTCCATTCTTAAGTTAATGAATGCGACATTTTCCTATATTCTACATGCTCACGTACGTAAATTTTATCATACATGATTTCTTTACTAGATATCAGAAAGATCTTTTAAATCAGTAATTACTGTCTTAAGTAAGTCGAACTAAAACATTAATTAATTAAGTTTCGCCAAACATAAATATAGCTCGGAAATGAACGGCAGAAATATGCAATAACCGCATGATTAATACCCAAACTAATTCGAGCTTAGCTGGGGATTATACACCCTCCTGTCACACGAGTACTAACGAACGAAATTACGCCAAGTGTCACTGAGTGTCGTAATTTAAACCCTTAATGGGTTATCAAGTAGCAATGTAATCTTATTTATACGTCAAAATATGGAAACGCAGAATTTAAGTTACTTAAATTACAGTTCGTACTTTAATATTAGGTCTTTACCTACGAAATTGCCGTTTTGTATGAAAAAAATTTAAAACGAATTTTTTTCTTGTATTTTTTAATTGTATTAATCGAAGTAATCACCATGCTATCAATGCATCTTTGCCAACGCAGTGGCAGTTTATTGATGCCCTTCTTGAAGAAATCAGCTGGACGGGAGGCAACAAATTCTTCAAAGGCATTTTGTACTGCCTCTCGGGTATTAAATTTTTTTTCCCCGCCAAGAAGTTATTCAAATTCTGGAAAAAGTAGAAGTCTGTAGGCGCAAGGTCTGGTGAGTACGGTGGATGATAGAGAGCTTCCAACCCCAGGACTTGCAACTTGGAGACCGTCTGATGTGCAGTATGAGGTCGCGCGTTGTCGTGCAGGAGCAGCGGAGACGAGCGATTGACCAATGCTGGTTGGAGATGTGCCAGCTTCTCCATCATTGTGTTCAGTTTCTTCACAGTACACATCTGCAGTAATGCTCACCCCGTTTGGTAAGAAGCTGTGATGAATCACACCCGGCGCTAGACCACCAAACAGTGACCATCACTTTTCTAGGGGTAAGTTTTCGTTTAGGGCACTGTTTAGGTGCTGAACCAGGATCCAACCAACTTGCTGAGTGCTTGCGGTTGTCAAACAGAATCCATTTTTCGTCCCAGGTAACAATGCGGTTCAAAATTCCTTCATTTGTGTGGTCTGTTGAGCAGTGCAAGGCACGTCTCGACGCGTACTTCGCGCTGGCGATCATTGAGTTCGTGGGGCACCCCATTTGTCAAGCTTTTTTACCTTGCCAATTTGACGCAAATGAACCAATATTGTTTTGACGCTAACGTCGAAAGCTGCTGCTAATTCCGCCGTAGATTGTGTATCATCAGCTTCCACAATCGCCTTTAATTCGTCATTGTCGACCAAGTCTTCGGACGACCACGAGGTTCATTTTTCAGGTCGAAATTTCCAGAACGGAAGCGAGCAAACCAATAACAGGCGGTGCGTTGGTTTGTAGTGTTAGCTCCGTAAACGTCATTGATGTTGCGTGCCGCTTGTGTCGCGTTGCTGCCACGACGGTACTCATATTCCATAATTACTCGAATTTTTTAACGTATCCATGATGACGAAAAAGATTGAAATGCGATGAAAACGTAACACTAATCAATAAACAAATGGACTACTTTTGGAAAAAGAATTCCATGTTTTTAAAATAAAATTAATTTGAAATTAGAATTCTTAGTCAAACAAAAATTGTTTTGATTTGAAATGGCCAGTACTGCAGAACGGCAATTTCATAGGTAAAGACCTATTATTTAGATTACTTAAGTTCTTTGTCCAATTTATAAATACAATATACATTAAATACAATGTATACATCATAATGACAAATAAATAAATATATCAAACGTGTCACTGTCAAATTGATTCCTAACTAGTGTTGTAAAGAACTCGAGTCTTTTAGTCTTATTCGATAGACTCGACTCAATTTTCTAAGACTCAGTGAACTAACTGAACTCGGAGTCTTGAGTCGAGCCGAGTCTGAGTCCTATCATGAAGACTCGAGCGCCATTATTGAACTCGAAACCTTAAATAGAACTCGAGTGACTCGAGTCTTATAAAGAGCTTGAGTCTTAAAAGAGCTCGAGTCTTAAAAGAGCTCGAGTCTTCTTCAAACTGGTCTTCGAAATGCTGACAGTGATTTATTTAGAATAAATGTCTATACTTATATAATAAAGCTGAAGAGTTTATTTGTTTGGTAGAACGCGCTAATCTCAGGAATTTGCATAATTATTGGCTGCTTTAAAAAGAATGACTCAAAGCGGAAAAGAACTCGAGCGCGACTCTGCGCGTAAAAAGGACTCGAGCGCTAAAGAAGACTCGAGTCTCGAGTCTCGCGTTCAAGAGCTCATATAGACTTGAGTTCTTTATTCTTAAGAGTCTTATTGTTATGAGTCGAGTCGTGTAATGCAGAGTCGAGCTCTAAATTTAGGACTCAAAGACTCGAGTTCTTTACAACACTATTCCTAACCCAACCGTTTGACAGATGACATAACTGACAGGAAATTAATTATCGAACGTGTCCGAGAAAATGGTGGCACGTCCTTTGTCGTTTAACTGCAAACTAATTGCCCGAGGCTATCGATAAGATCTAACTAATGGTTGAGAAAAATTGATCACCATTATTAATTGCTCCTCCGATGCAGCCTGCAGCACAAAAGAGGCGGAACTCAAAGATCAATAAGGTTACTCGTAAGATAGGAGAAACGATTTCCTTTTGTGCCGGTTGACTTTCGATGTGTCGGAACATTTGTTACTGGGCTTCTAGACTACTTTAAAATACGTTTTCTTTGGTTGTTAAGTTGTATGGTTAAAGATAAGTTTAGTTTATAAAGGATATATTGAAGACTTATATTTTTGTAACTAGTAGTAACTAGTAGAGTATCTGTATAAAAATGTCAGTTAAATCAAATGTAATTCAAGAATTTGACGCAATGGACCTCCTTCTTCTTGATCTGTATATACTTGCTAATGAACAAGGATACAATTTACTCCGTAAATATGTAAGGTTATTAATAACAACAATAGAACCGAAACTTTCATATCTCTAATGAAAGCTTATATAAATAGGTATATAAAGTACCATTACGTGAATGTTCACGCATCCATTTCAGCAAAAAGTTGCTTTGTATTCTTTTTTGGTCATTTAAACTCATGGAGCCAGAGAAAAAAGGTTTTATGCCGTCAATTAAGAACACGCAACGTTCATGCGTGAAACAGACCGAAATAAAAACATTTAGGATACTTAATGGATATCTTTGCTTCTAGACACATAAATAATTCTATTTTTTTTAGTTTAACAGATACCTATCACGTGCTGTGAGAAAACATCTAATGAAACTAATTAATAAACCTTACAACTTAGTTAAAATCTTAAATCAATATTAGCTGGTTACATATACTGACAGGTAAGCATTCATATACATATCGATATTCTTAGGCGGCAAAAAAGCGCTTAAAGTTCTTAGCTTTTCGTCATCATCCCCAGCACAATTACCGTAATTATTCATACAAATGGCCTAAGTACCTAATGCTCTCCACACCATTACCTACAAACAATGACGATCCCCACAGTTTAGTGGTACAAACGCAGCAATGTATCGCACAAGAAATGGGCCAGCAATTAACGGACGCTTTAATTGTGGGGAATACGACCGGAAGACGGGCGTGCTTGATTTATTCGGGTGTATACCCATGAAACGGCTGTACTGTCTTTAGTGTTGGGCCTAGAAAAGTTTCTTCGAATTTGCGTATACGAAATTGAGAGATTCCGGTAAACGCAAACTTTGAGCCACAGAAAACTTGATTCGTTTTTCATGTGCGGTGATTGATTATTATTAGTTCATCCGTGTATATAAATGCTCTTTTTTTAATTGGTTTATACATAATAATATGTTTAAATTAGAAGGATCTTTGATTTTGTCTCTATTGAAAGTAAAGCAGAGGTGATTCATATACGGAACTATAAATTTATAGGTACCCATACCAAGTACTGTGTGCTAATAAATAGTAAAGCATACTTTCTACAAAGTTAGCGAAACAATAGCTTTTTATCTCAAACAGAACTAACATTTCTAATCTGTTAAGGAACTTTGTGTGGTTTCTAGCTCTAAATTAGAGTTTAAATGGGGGCCATTTTGTTTAATGGCTTCGCGTTACTTATGGCATGCCACAGACTAAGTTCTCTAACAGACGGCCAAGACAGCATTTAAAAGTTGAGACGACCGCGGCTGAATGACATTTTAAAGCGTTATGCGTAGTTGCTGTACGAACTGAAAACTTAGTATACAAATAATTAAGAAGCCAAATAAGATATTGAATATGTTAATATTTTTAACCTAATGCCAAACGATATATCAGGGGACGATAATATATTTTGACATTAATTTGAAGGAGAATCAGCGTCTGATGATAGCTTATTAATAAAGTTTCTATCCCTCGAAATTATATAAAGTGGTCATACAAATTTTCTACGACCACTGGTTATTATCGTAAAATAATCAATTTTTTTATTTCTTTTGTAATTCTTCAATTTATGACATATTAGTGCAGTATGGATACATACATATTTTTTAATTTTATAAACGCACTAGAAGCAGCGAAATTCACAATAACATACTCTGTGGGCCTAATCACGTGCGGTGACGTTTGCGTTGCCACAATGATCTCAATAGATGGCACTTACACTTTCCAAACCACGATGTTTACGAATTTGTATAACGCATTTCATGTGGTACCATTACCTAAACATCTTACGTAATAGGGCAAACCGAAAATACTGTGTAACAAGTCGGCCTTAAGTGTTTTCTTTGTACTTGTTGTGAAAACACATTACGATTACGAACTACAAAGTTTTTTATAATGCTGCCTCTACACGTTCGGCTACTGTATAGAATGGAAAAGTGTAAATGGTTGATTTGTAATAAACGTTAAGTACTTCTGCGTCTGCCTTTCGAAAGTGTAGGCCCTTCGTTAAGTTTCTGTTTGATTACGAAAAGGAAAGTTAATTATCGATCTGGTTTATTATTTGGTTCCTTATTTTGAGGTATTGTGTTTTGTTTTTAGGTATTGAAAGTAATTTAGCACGGATCTAGTTCTTTAAAACGGCTGTTAGTACGTTTCTAGATATTGTCAGTATTTAATATACATATAAAGCTCACAATTATAAGACAGCATTTATTAAAAGTAAACGGACCTTAGTAGTTAGTAATTTAGCTAAAACCTGTGCAAATATACACCGGATAGGTTTTACCACAAACGACCAAAGATTGCTAATGCAAGCAGTATGTTTGCTGAATGAATATGTACACTATAATTCTATTGATTTTAAATAGATGGCGCGAGGTGAATCGTTTCTTAATGGCTCCTAATTTCACGTTAGGTGTCGCTACCGTGACAACGGTATAATTATCCCTAATTGATATTGCCAGTGTCAAGAGCACCAAACAGGCTTGGTTTAAATAATCTCTATTTAATAGTATGGTGAGAATAATGAAGGGCTAACGTCGATTAGTTTGACCTCTACTTTAGATCGATTGATAGGAAATCGGGTTTTCTATCGATACAATCAGCTGTTTGCCGAGTTTAGTGATGGGGGTCGAGCAAGGTCCCGCAAACGGTGTTGCGAAGTAAGTATGTACTTTTTGTAATACATGAAATAGGACAAGTGTCTTAATAATAATAATATTTGGACATTATTACACCAATTGAACTAGCCCCTTGGTACGTACATTTTAAGACTTGTGTTAAGGGTACTAGTCAACGTATATTTAAGAAATATATACCTATTATACATAAATAAATACATTATATAGCATAATATATAATCAACGACCAGATTGGAAAGCATTAGAAAAACGTAGTTCTTAACTCTGCCCTCCAGCGGGAATCGAACCCAGGACCTCACGATTAACGTTCAGGCAGCTAACCGATCGCGCCACGGAGGTCGTAAAATCTTCAAGTTTAATATATTTATGCTTATAGTTTTTAATGAACTATGTAGTTACATACCCACTAGAAGAGTTTCATAACACAATTTGCGTTGATCACATCTGCTATGATAATTTAGAATATACAGAGGAGATTGTCAAGTGTCTAGTTTTATGGTATGGTTGCGCAACTACATAATAATGATGATATACATTTCGTAAGACACTGCGAGAGACAATACTAAAGAATATAGAGGTTGACCTCTGTAGCGCGAACGGTTAAACACCTGAATGCTAATCGTGTGGTCCTGGGTTCTTTTCCCGGTGGGGGCAGAGTAAAGAAATGTGCTTTTCTTCTGCTTTTCAAAAGATTCGTTGATTATATATGCTACATATGTATTTATCTATCTGTAATGATCAAATATTCCTTAACCGTATTTAGCAATGAGCTAGTTCAATTGGTATAATAGAGTACCACAATATTATTATTATTTCGGTTGTTATCAGGCGATGTACTGGTGACTAGATGTTCAGTAAACATCCCGTTTACATCCTATATTTACAAAATACATCGCATTTCCTCTTCTAAAGTTAATAATACACGTATGAAACTTCGCTATTCAAATAACGAAACCACAAACAGGAATGGATACAAACTTTTGACAACAATAGATAAGTACCTACCTTATTGTGTTGCTATATTATGTTATTTAAACATTTAGATGGTATATATTACATAAAAATTAAGGTCTTTTTATCATGAATATTGGATTTATGATATCATATGGGACATTGCTAACAGGTTGCTAACCCATCGCCCAATAGATTCCATTACCCAGTCCTTTAGTCTCCTATAAGCTGGGAAGAACGGCAGCTAGTTAGCATTCTTTTTACGTCACAGACTAGCCCAGGATAAAAAATCTAAGACAATGATATATCACGTTATGCCAGCGAACTAATTGAAAGCATCTGGCAATTAAATGCGGGCTGTTTGAGTGTCTCATTGAGTCAATTTAGTTGTTTTGGATGGGTTAATCAATTGTTTGATAAAATAGTTTAGTCGAATGGAAATTTAATCAAGTAAGTGCTCCTGAAATTGATTGTTTAATTTAGTATTCGATTCGAAAAAGAAAGGAATGAAGTTGAACGTTAAAAAAGGATCTAATCAATCTCTAAGGTCAATATGTGGTATGAGAGTGCAGCTCTATTTATTTAGGTTTCATAATGAATTTCTTAGAATATCTATAAAACATTAAATTTTTACCTAACATAACATTATTTTCATTGTAATGTCGTTGCAATTGTTATTTTTATCAAGAGATAACAATGACTTCAATGGTTATAAATATTGTTGTCTTTATGAAAAAATTATAATAAAAATATTACTTAAAATTATACTAATACTACTTATTACTGAATAACACTCAACATATTATTTAGTAACTAAGTTTCTTTAGCCATTACGTCAGCTCATTCAAGAATAATGAGTATGGGACCAGTTTTTTAGGCAGGAAAGCAAAAAGTGTTATTGAACGATTTTCTGGTAAATTCTCTGGACTTAAAAGCCTGTCAAAATTCAATCAACTGAACTTAATCGAATTCGTGGCCATCGTTCATTATAAACAACAACAACCGCATCGCAAAAGGAAAATATTTGTACTTTTCAAGTTTATTAATTTCCTCAAGATTAGGTTTGTAAATATTAAATACTAAATCTAATTATAAGAGTATTAAATTAATTAAGAAATAAAATGATCTGAACAAAAGAAACAAAAATGTTTTTATTGATTTTTAGTTATTATTATATATATATATATATTTAGTGTATTAGTGTCAATGAAGCGAAAGTGGTCTGTCAGGATTGGGACAAATGGGGATTCGTGATCACTGCCTACCCCTCTACAGGAAATCAGATGTGTATATATGTATGATTTTATAATTAAAAGAAGACGAAAGGTAAGAAAGTTATAGTTACTTATAAGTTAAAAAGAACCAAAATGTTCGGGCTACAACAGAAGTGGAAATCTCTTAAGGATATTGACCACTTGTTGCTACCACCCATTAATCTATCCCATTGAGCAAGCATTCGTAATAAATTGCATTACGAGGCTTTTACAACGGGAAAATATGGAAAAGTCTAACAGAGGTTTGAACTTAGCTCACAACAAGCGCATCCGACATAAACCACCGAGCTAATAGTGCGGTTTGAAAAACGCCGAAATTTACAAACAGTATCTGAAGGTGCGATAGTACTGCCATCTGTTTTTAAAATAATGTAAACTTAAGATATTAAGTAAAATTCGTATGTGTATTTAAGTATATGTATCGTTCGAAATGTTTGCAAAATCTTAGCTTATTCATCGCCAAAATAGTCACAAACGATACGCAACTGATACTTTCTTAACTACATGTCCATAATAGGCTTCATATTATACTCGTAAAAGTGAGACTAATGCGCAAATAAGGCTGTAGAGGTTTTATTTTTGCATGTCAATTCATAATTGCTTATCGGCCATAAGCCCGATCTAATCTAAGATAGCTCTATGTAAATGTACGAACCGGATTCAGATTTGCAAAACGGAAGTATGTGTCTATGGCGGCGGAAGCTTTCTTATTTTTTATTTGAGTTTGAAAACGAAATTTACTTACGGTTTTGTTAAGGGATCCCTTTCGTTGAGATTTTTTTTAACTAATACATTTTGGCATATCATGTTACATTTTTTTCTGTCTATTATTTCTGCAGAATGGGTTTTGTATATTATTGGCAATAGACATTAAAAATACTATTTCGGCAGTAAGTTGATCTGATGTAATTATATAATTGTTTATATACTTTGTAGGTTCACTTAAATGAACACGGCGTTTAGGTACTAATGATTAATGCAGATTTCTTTGTTATTTTTGTCTATAGGATATAGAACCCTTTGTCTATTGGAAGTAACTTAAATTTTTAGGAGACGGTTACAATGAAAAGAAATATAGTCGCAGAGATATTAAATTACGATTTATTAGTGAGCAATTATTGTTACTATTGTAAAAATCTTTACCGATACTGACTTCTACGCAGTCTGTCACTCTGTTAAGTTGCCTTTTAAGCGACGTTTATCACTTGAGTACTTAGAAAGAATCATGTTAATCTCCAAGTACATCTTAAGCAAATAGTATGCACACTTTCTCTTGCGCGCCATTTCTGGGCATCAACAAATACATGTTCTACAAGATCGCGTAACGAGGCGGGAAATCTGATTTTGATCTGTCAATGTCAAACATCGCTTCAAAATGGCCGACTTGTCATGTCGCCGTGACAGGCAGATGTCGATTTGGTCAACTACCGTCGTTTTGTACGTAACATTAGCTAATCGGATTATTTTTAGTTGTTTCAGTGAACAAATAGTTATTGATAGCTACAACTTATTCAAGATTTTTGTCTATTTTTAAATTATGATAGTGTTTTGTTTTTGATGTTATTTCTGGTTAAATTTTACGTAATAGTACTATATTATAGTAAACGTTTTAATGATATCCGTTCTGTCCTCGTGTGATACATTGTGTGCATTTTAAGCACTGAATCATGATCACTGTTTCAAAGAGTGTAGGAAATCTTACCCAATACCTGCGATTTCATTTCGGCCAATAACTTACCTGTAAACAAACAAACAAAATTAATTAGTACACTAGTATTGGTATTTAAACTATTTAACTACAACTTCAATGTCATAATAAAATTTGAAGCCCCGAAATTCTACATCACACAGCTTAAATAAAACATAAATCATACGCTCGTGTGCATTGTACAGACAGAAAAACTTGAATTCGGAAACCGTATCAAAAGTCGCAGATAAATATCAAAAGGAGTTAAACTGAGGTGCGAAAACGAGAATATTACGAGGACAAATTGTATGAAATATAGTCGGCATTCCACAGCGGGAATAAGGCAATTTGTTTCTTTAACAATACCACATAAATCCACGGCAAACATTTAGCTTTCGTAATGGCTTATTTATCGCTTAAAAGTGTATTAAGTGAGGTGTCATTTGTAGAATATACCGGTAGGACTTCGTTGCAGGAAATCGATTTCCACTCGCTTTACTGTATCTTCATTTCTACAAACAGCTTTAGTTCGAAGAAGTACTTAAAAAATATTATTTATAAATTCTTTATATGCTTTACCGTATAATGAATACCATAGGAACCCAAATTTTCTAGAACAATCTTAAGCAAAACAAACCAAGTTTATTAAGCGAAACTTATGCAGTCGTATCTCGAAATAAATCGTATTAGACTTTGGTTTTAATACATTCGCAAGCCAAGTCCACGGGACCCCTTAAAAGGCATGGTTATACTATTGTTGGTTCAACTCAGAGGTGAATACTTGCCTTAAGTTAAGGTTAAGCCTCGGTTACAGTGCGATGACCTCAAAAACTAGTTTCGGTGCATAAATGATTGTTGAATTATCGGCGGTGATTCATTTGGGAATGGTAATTTGTTCACTTAAAGAAATATGTCGATGTAAATGATTACGCTTGTAATGTACAGATGGGAGGATGAACAGAATGAATCGTGCATAAGAAATTGATAAGTTATTTATTTGATATTATTCGAGATTTTTCTATTCATTTTAACTGATTCTAGAGTATCTCTTATATTTAAAATTAAAAATATTTCAGATCAAATACATTTACTTTATTATCGAAGTTGTGATTTTGTTTCTTTGTTTAGTTTAGTATCGAATATTGTGGTTAATTTCATTATTTGTTCCATGTTACCTAGTACACTTAGAAAAGAGAAGAGAGGAGATTTAGTTCGCTCCATACTTAGTTAAAGTAGTATACGTGAACTATATACTTGTACTCTAAGTCTCTTTAACACCCGGCCACACAATATGATTTCGCAAAATCAGATAATCAAATGTCTCACACCTTTAACTTCTCCGTTCACCCGATACCAAGCAAGCAGCTGAGCCGCCGCATAAATTGTCCCTTGCTCTGACAAATCTGTAACATGATCTTCCACCATTTGCACCAATGTTTCGCTCATTTGAACTTTGCTAGTGTTGTTTCCTTACGTTATTGCATGTACAGAGATAAGGTTTAGAGGTGACGTAATAAAGATCGAAATACTGGTATTTAAAAGAATTTGTACTACATAGTATGATACACCATTGATATATTGTACTTATATATTACATACATCCATACATACACATCACGCCTGATTCCTTGTAGGCAGAGATCAAAGATCGCCATCCGTCCCGATCCTGACAAACTCATACATGCTCGGCTAGTTACTATGTATTGTAATAAAGAGTGAAGATACGAAGAGCATGCATGAAGAGGTAATGGGTGTGAGTGATGCAAGAGAGATTTGTCTCTTTCGTCGATCGTTGGATAGTCTCTGTCTATCCCTTTAGGGAAGTAGAGGCGTGAATATATTAAGTATTAGGTATAATGTTCGAGACTAAGATGCTTTTAACAATGTTAAAACTTAAAACAATGTAGTTACATCTAAGACACCCATTATTATCAGCATGGATGTACGAGTTACTCAATAATTGTTTATGTTTAAAGATAATCTGAAACAACTTTATTAAGCGCATGTAGCAAGAATGCAATGCAACGTGGAATTGAACTTTCAATAGTAGACAAGATACGTTTCATACAGCCACATAAAGCAAGCCTTATCACAGTGATCGCCGAAGACAATCCATGTAGACATGGTACGAACAAACAAGGGTCATAGTGCTCGCTATCTTTGCATCTACTAACTAACTAACCATAAAACTTGCGAACAACAAAATAATCACACAGACATTCGTTGAACTGAGACAAGAATGAATGAAGAATTGATGAAATATTTTTAGTACAGAAGGGTGTCACTAAAAGATAAAAGTGGCGAGTGTGAAGCAGAGGTGTTAGATGTAAAAATAAAACGAAAATAGTGCGTCAGAATTTCAGAAAAAAGGGATAGATCACGTGTCTAGTCATAGTTATGAAGATATTAAAATGTTGTTTTTGCGTTCATATTTTATAATAGGTGGCGAATTCATAGAACAACAACAGATTAGGTACCTGTGTCACAGATACAAGTATTATGTGTAAATAACTTCATACAGTTTTAAACTATAATTTTATATTAATTACTTTTACTTGCTTCGGTTTCTCGATTAAAACCATTTTTATTTATCGTTCTTTAATTATAGTTTACAAGAAAATTTATAGATGTAAGACCGGTGCTACATATTTTTGCTTATAAGGCGAAGTATGTCGAGTCTTTAAATGTTTATTGCAATTTTTGCATCGAAATTTATGACTAGACCAGTTGTGAGATAAATGAACTAGATAAGAATGTAAAATTACTCCATATTACGAATCAATTTTCTAGTTTACCATCGCTTTATGAACATTTTGCTAGAAGCCACTCTTGGCGCCTTTCAGGTGATTAATCAATTCAATTTCCGTTTCAATCAACCGCACAAAATCAACTTCATTATACGCGAGACATGTACAGGTGATATTGCTACTATAAATTAATTTATTATGTTAACAACATTCCTACATTGGTTTCCAATTTTTAAATAGATTCTCTAATTCTGTACTTATCTTTTAAGACATAGTTAATTTTTTTATATGTATCAAGTTTAAATATTGTCAATCTTCATACAATATAATAAAAATAATATTATAAAATTGGAACATATAGTAGATCATAGATAAAAATAAACAAATATTTGTTGGGACGCTAACCCAGTAGGGAATCTACGACTTATCTTGACAATGACAATATTTAATTTAAAAACATCCATTAATTACCATAGTCTGTTAACCAAAGCACCAACCAATCCAGATTACGTCAAGACGCGGCAAATTTTGGCAGAATGTCAAGCCCTGTCGCAGGTCTGAGAAGAAAAATAAAAAAACTATTTTTCTTAACTGATGACACTTTTATCATGTTTCGCGCCGTAATGGCGTTTGCGATGACAAGACGATGTTATCATAGTCTCAGTTACCCACTTACCTTGAAAACGATTATTTTTGGACGGCGCAACAAGATTTGGGATTTACGTAAATGGAGATCACACGTTATCGCATGTGAGTGTTAATGCTTTATTTATATAAGTGGTTACATCGTCGGACCTCGTAAAATTAATAAATACTTTATTTATATAAGTAAGTCTTAAGAAGATTTCGAATCTTCGAGAATATAACTCAAATTTGAACTAATATTATAGTTATTCAATTACTCAGAGTAGCTCGGTGATTATTTTTGCACTCTTTTATATCCGTGACTGTATATACTGTACTGAATGATTTTTTTATATAGAGCAACGTAAGAGTTTTTTTTCTTTCTATCCCAGTCTAGCGTAGTTAAAAAATAAATATAAATTCACATATTTAAAACGTATATTGTTAAAGAAGCTACTGTCATCGTGCAGTGGAGGGGATAGCGTAAAACGGGAACACAATTGTGATTTATCGTCATTCACGTGACATCTTGCGTGGGAGTCACATCTTCTGATTACAGAACAGACGCTATCGTTCGATGCTTTGTGTAATCTTGCCATTACGTTGTCCTTATTATGATTTATAAACGCATTTTGCAAAACGGACACTGATCATTAAATAGGTACATACTGATTTGATTGGGTAGATATATGGGTTATTTATTTCATTTCGATTTACTTTATAAGGATTTACAATGAATATTTTATAAGATATAACAACAATAAAAACAGTAGGTTTCAAAATCCCTCAATGGCCATAAGCCAATATCTAGGTACGTAGGTTTTTGTCACTTACTAGTCAGTTGAGTTATATAAAGTAAGTAATACGTTAGAAATCGAGTCGTGTCTCTTTATATTAACAGCCTCGGACGTTTATTTCCTTTTCAAATTACAAAATGGCCACATAATTCGCCCAGCAGTGGCGTCTGTTAACACCTCCGCAAAAACTAATGTTTCTCCCACTTTATTAGTGCTATATAAATGTAATTTAATAGAACACTAAATTTTCCACAGGGCATTATCTGTATTATAGATATCCATTTCAAATTTATCTCCGATTGTAACAAATTAGCTATTTAATGTTATTGGTGAATTTAGTACGAGTATCACAGAGTGAACTATTATTTGCGCTTTTAGGATTATATTATTAGTTGTAACAGTTTAAGTATTGTTAAAAATTATAACTGACTAAGTTTTATTCTTATATTAAAATCGGACCTCGTACCAACAGCTTTACCGATACAAGATCCTATAGATATATTTAACCAATAACAACAATGAATTCTCTTTGGTCGTCTACTGAACAATGCTCAACAGTCAATGAAATGACTGACATAAGGCTATATGTAGTACGTATTAATAATATGCACCAAATAATCAATCAATCACCTTATCGGCCAAATATCCATTTATTTCATTGGACTGACTGATTGGCAATGCAGTTTCTACTTATGCGATAGGGTAGGCGGTTCGGCTTAGAATTTATGCACGCTGCAGACATGTTCAGTTAGACTCTTAATTACACACTACTGGTTCTAGGAGCACTAAGTTATTACGAAAGCTTACACCTTGGCACACGCATGTCGGTATGGGCTTTGCGTTCGGATTTACTTAGAGTTTTTTATGTGGATATTTTTCTATTTCTACTTGTTTAGTGGTGAAGGATTTGGTTAGATTGAATAAGGAATGTTAAAAGAAATAATAAACATTCTTTTCTTATATGGTTATATAACATTATACATGTTACATTAACCAATTATTCACGAACACAAACGATTAGATGGACCACACAATTTGTAGACAATAATAAACCGTGAATTAGTAAACAATATCGTCACTCATGCTATTTGAGATCAACATATTAAAGTTCCTGAACACACTGCTCATAGAAATAACAACCAAAACACCGAGTACATCACTTAGTTGCTTCTTGAGGTATTATATAACAGATTGTAAAAAAATTCTATATCCAATACGGACGAAACTAAAAAAAACTATTATCGATCAGCTGCAAACTTCAAGGGCTTACTTTTGATGCATATGCACGTAAATTGTGCGCCTAATACCAATAGCTTTATTTACAAACAAACACACTTGAGCATAATCCTGACTGCATTATACATCATGTTAATAAGCAGTATAGTGTCATAATCCGGACAGGCTAATACTCTAAGCCCCGGCTTCTGTTCTTAATTAATGAAAGGCATGCTGTATAATGATGTAAGTATGCGGGCTTGTACTACATCAAATGCTAATTTGTATTACTCGGTATTTTAAAACATAATTCAACAATCGTCACGACACTGTGGGATTTGCCCATTGGATAATTGTTTAATTAATTATAGGTAGGTTCAATGGTTACATATCCTTCTTTTATACATAACATAACACATGCTTCACGACTAGTGTTATAGGTGTCAGAGGCTTGAGTGCCCATCTCCGAAATTTCGAAGGCATGTTAGGTATGAGCCACTCCAAGCCCGTGTTTCTCGAGAAGATAGTACCCAACGTGATAAGTAGTGAACGATATCGCCGTATACAGGTACTGGCTATTTTATACAATTGTATATTAGTAGGATATTTGTTTAAAACATCGAATTGTATGTAGTATAGTTACATACATACCCGTCACTCTCATTTTCCTACAGAGCGCTAGACAGAAATTCGAGACCCACTTTCGCTTTATTGACATGCATACACCTCCTCATATACTCCCGTTATAGATACTTTTAACTTTACCCTTTTTCAATATGTTGTTTAGCTGACTGACATATGTCTTATTGGATCGAGCGATATTATAGTTATATACAGCGACAAATTTTTAGACATATTTAATTTATAGGTAATTTATATTAATTAGTTTTAAGTTTGTAAATATTTTGTTAGTTTTAATTCCTTGTTTTATTGTATATAACTTCAATTTGAAGTTATATACTATATTTAGTTACAGTTTTAGCCCTATAGTTCTATTTCTGATTAGATCATTGCCTATAGTCAGGGGTCATTTTGTGTTGGTCTTCAAATCACAAGCCGCGTAATAATGTGTATGTGTCGGTAATTAGTTATCAAGCCTTTCAAGAACCGAGTGTTGTGTTGAATATTAATAGCTGTTTGTAATCAAGGCTGTCCGTTTACCTATGGTGTTAGGTAAATAATAAATTTAAAGCAGAAACAACAAAGAGAATATAAATACACATATAAAATAACCAATGGTAATATTAATATCAGAACTCAAAGTGACAATATTTATGTATAGCGGAAATTAACTGATATGGAGTTGCCAAAAGCTACAAAGGCTACAGCCAAAAGTGTGAATATCCCATAGGGGATTAATGACATATTTGTCACGTATGCATTTCACGAATTCATAAAATGCTATACTTACCCAGTATTTTATGCAACTACACAAGCATATCCAAAAAATCGTAACTAATTTTCTTTCAACAAAGTTTGGAGTGAATGAAAGATTTGAAAAAACTACAGAAATTCCCTTGCTATACAAAAAATATTTACCAGACTTACATACAATCCATACATACCACATTTAGTCACATTTGATAGTGACGATTTCAAAATAAGCCACCACGTAACCACTTTGACAATAATTAGGGTAATTGCGATCAACATCGCCACTATTGCCTTTACTGGCGCCTGACACGAATCGTCCTGAGTGGTGGAATGAACCTTTTAAAGATTAATGGCACTGTTACAATATCAGGGCACAGAAGTACTAATACTAATTTGTTACTATGTGCGGTTGAGTTTTTGGACAGTGTTTTAAATGGTTCGTGATACTACTTTAACGAAACTTGTAAGAAATAGGATTTAGAAAGATAATAGAAATAGTATTCTTATTCTAACTATTATAGCCGGCTAAAATTAGCTTTATCTTCATATAATTTTTCATTTCATTACGCGAGGCTACCTGCTTATCATCAATATTGATTTCTGCTTTACGCTCTATGTTTTAAACCATAGTTGTTGTTATATACTACGTTGGTTAACTACTTCGTTATAATGAAGCCACACACGAACGGTTCTCCGAAAAATGTTGAAAATGTGAGGAGCACTCAAAACATTCCGTTTGTCACTTAATGGTTCAATTGCCCTGGCCGCGTCATGCGATGGAGCAAGATTGAAGATTAGGGTTACACTATTATGGAATGTGTGTGGCTTTAGTTTTTTAAAGATTAAGTACTATGCAATGTAATAATAATATGCGTTAGGGACTTGGGGTAAAAGGAATCTATTGGGGCGATAGACTGGCAAGCTGTTACCAATATTTCATAAGAATAACCTCAATAACAATGCTAAAAAGTGACTTGGAAGTTAGTCTCCAAAGTTCTATGCACTCTAAAAAGGATTAATACTATTATTATACAAATACATAGAAACGTTGACAACTGTAGGAAACTATTAGAAGGAAAAAGAGAATTAGTTATTGTTGTTATGTGGAATTTATTTATTTCATTAAAACCTATATCTGATGTTTTAAATTACAATGAAAAGAGTTCAAACTATCATCACCTTTTTCAACACCTAAAACAATCAGATACTAACATTATCGTCACCTAATACATTCACATTTGACACATAATGGGGCGTATCCACAAACGGTCCACAATAAAGTTACTAACAATCCGAAAGGGCAATCCTCAAACGAGAGCCTTAATAAGCCTTCATCCCAGTCACTCACAAATAATAACTAAGTACTAGGCTTCCCCACGAGAGGGCGTCGTAAAAATTAACTGTTATAGCTTTAAGGGCAGGGGTCGCGGGAATTCAGTCGAAAAATTAGTCGACTGCGGCCCTGTTTGGCCAATTACCTCGGCACCGAATGTATTGCCAAGCGGTTACTAGTGACACCTGTTATTGTTATCTTGTAATCAATTTAACAGATCTGTGTTGTTTGGATTTGAATATGGTTTGGTTAGTTATTCTATGTACAAAAACAATGCTAAGGTATATTGTATTCCTAGATTAGGGAATATAAGTTAAGGTTTAAGGCTTCAGATCTCTCTCGGGTCTTCAGGGATCTATGTATATACAACAGTAAAGAAACATCATATAATACGAAAATGTACTACTAAAATACGGAATTGGACACCAAAATAATACATAATACAGTCCCAACCCAAACCTAACCTTTTCTGTGCGTTAGCTATATTTTGGTGTACATTTCAGTATTTTTGATGTGCGTTGAATTATTTTCCAATATTAAAAGCCCAAGTATTGCATAATCTCCAGTTACCTTCTTTTTTCCGCTACGAATATAGAGTATTAAGGCTATTCTGAGAACCACTTTATTAGTCTCTCTAGACGTCACAGCGTTTCAAAGGAACGCTATTAATAGCCTATTCATATTTGTTTCTACGACACGAGGATACGTAAGTACTTTATGGCTATAACATCCGTATTTTCCGTAGGATATAAACACTAATTACTTTGTATTTTACGACAAATACCTATGTTAAAGTTTAAGTACTAAAGTAAAAAATATTAATAAAAATAAATAACAATATCAATGCAAAAATCAATTTGTACTATAGTATTATATTATATTATATAAGATGTTCAGGCTAACCTATACTACATAGTACACATAGTCTACATAGTACTTATCTAGTCTATGATTTGAATAAATCACCGATCTTTATCATTGTATAGATATTCAGCTACTTATTTCTTTCAGCAAATAATCAACATCTAACGTAATAGGTGGTGAATTATCCGTATAAACAATCACGTATGTATTTATTCAAAGAAATCTCTTTAACTGTGCGTATAACAATAAACAGAGGTTATATCAATACTTAATTTCTAGCCTTTAAATCCCTTATCTATAGCAATTGAATAGCTGTTTCTAGCATAGGGCATGTAGAATCAAGGCATTAAATAGAAGCGTGCATGATACGAAAATTACACGTTTAAGGAGCATGCTTTTCTGCCCTATAAAGCAGAGAATGCGTGAGCTTCGACCTCCTTGGGTGGCGGACGCTTTGAAAGCATCCTAATTGATTAAGAAAGCAGTTTCCAAGTCACTTGATTGAATAAAAGTAAAAATGTTCTGGCTCAGTGGAGTATTGCGGTATTATAATAAAAAATAAACATAAAACAAAGGATATTTTAACTATTTATTCAGCTTTTGTTTTTGCGAGGTTCATTTACATTTTATCTCAATTACCTGTAATATCTTAAAAGATATATCAATATATAGATTAATCTCGGACCAGTATATTTCTACCAAGATAAGAATATAAATCACTATGTATTACCGCATTTTTCCTACGTAAGCACCATTGCTAATAAAACGAAAGCCCGGATCAGAAATCCATGACCTCTGTACAATCCTCAGAACCTCCGTTGCGTATGCATTTCTTAGTGTTAGTTTAACCACAATAAGGTAAATTCCACCAAGTCACGTGTCCTTAAAGGCTTGACAAATGCATCACGAGTGGAATGGCTAATTGTGTCGTAAGTACCGTTTCGTGACAAGTGCACTTTCGTACGAAATTTCGGGAGTTTTCTCTTCGAAACGAGTAACTGTTTTGCGAAGGTTTAGTGGAGGTATAATGACAGATATGTTGTGATTTTGTCTGGATTTTTTATAGGCAATTCGAGTGGGATAAACATAGAAAGAAGATAGAGAAGAGGTGATTGAGGAAACTTATCTATACATATATCTGTGTACGTAATATAAAGTACTTGTAAAAGGTGATAGTCTTACCACTCTGTCATGTTGCGTACTAGGTACCTTGTGAAACATTTCAATATTTTTGGAACTCGCAATTTTAATTCATTTCAAAATAAAACGGATATATTTTCTAAATTCTAATTACTATAAAACTAATAGTTGACCCGTGACCGTGACACATGAAACATGGCCGAAACGTCAGGTAACAAATGTAATATACGCGATAGGTCCCATTTTCTTCTTAAATGAACATTTCACTCACTCAAACATTGCATCGAAAAGGGGTTAACTGTTAACGTTAAATTGGGTTTAGTAAACGTTTAATAAGTCTTCCTCTATACAATAAAAACAAATGAAAAGTCATAATCATGGTAATTTATTCAAAATTCATCACCATAATATTATACGGAGTTGATTCAATAAACATTATGAATAAAGCTTCATAACGCGGTGGGTGTCCGCTCCGACACCGAATTCTGAGATTAAGCCCAACTTTGCAAAGACGCGGCTTAATGAAGCCATTTCCATGTAACTTTATACTTGACACATATATCTGTCAAAATTTTAAACAAAATCTTTTAAAACACGGATACGCGGAAACGATTATGGGCGCGCTAAAAAAACATTGGCATAACTTTTAAATATTTTTTCTGTCTCGTGAACGCGCACGTCAGATTTGTCAATAATGCATTTTAATACGTTTTTCCAGGACTTGTACCATAACTTTTACTAAGTACTCACTTATTCAAACTTATTGCTTGCTCTTCATAGTGTTATGCAAAGTCTTTATTATTGTTTATGGTACACACAGTACATTTACACATTAACAAAGACAGAGAAATTGAATAATAGGCTAATAGTCCTATTTAGGGATTCTCTCCAGCAGACCTAAGGCATAGAGAAATTTTCACTAAGAATGATTAAGGATTTACGCTATGCCCAAAGGTTATCAAGTCCAAAGCCAAGATTGGCCTAAATGTTAAGTTTTGTATTGCACTTCTATAGTTTTATGCTTTAATTCTATGACCTTAGTGTCATTCCTATAGTTTTCTACCACATATGAGTAGCAGGATGTCCTTAATAAAAAGGAAATTTGCTTCAATTTATATAAAACCAGTTTTGTTTAATTAAACCGTTTTGCTGGGTACAACATTGTTGCTTTAAATTCACATCATATCGGATCGGATGAAGTTATCAATTTAAAATTTATAGCCGTATGTATAGTTATTCGTGCCATAGTATTCAAATTTGATGTTTCTCCGTTATGTTACTGACGCCGAATCGAATTCAGGTATTCTGAGTTTTGTTTAAGATATGATTTAGCCACAACTTTCCCAGATTGTAAATGGTGCTGGAAACTTTTTGTGTAAATTTGTATGATAATCAGGTTACTGGCGTTGTTGAAAATGAATAAATTCTTTTAGATTTAGTTAGGAATACAAGAACTTTCTATGAACATATAGCATAAGAACGAAGTGTATTTTTAAAAGTAATCAAACAAGATGTTATATTTAATCTTAAACTATGATTTTTTATATAAACCAACATTACTTAATCTAGGAAAATTTATTATTTTCTCATTGTTTTTTTATTCAATTAAGGACAATCATTGAAAACTTATTCAGTTATAACTACCACCAATGATACCATTTCGAAGCTCTTACTTAAATGATACCATTCAACTACTACACATTGAAGCCATTATTTTGCACATCACAACTTAGTATTCCAGTAACGCCACCAAAAACACGTCATGTGGTCATGCCTGTGATATGCCGCTGTCAAATCATTGTCATGACTTATAAATAAACATGGCGGACACGGCGCCTTTGAAGGCTCGTGTGCGGCGTCGAAGCCTGTTGTTTTAATTGCTGGTATTATGTCGGACCCACTGAGGACCTCACTGGTAGAACTATGGGGAAGCGAAGAATGTAGAGAAGATGAGTGATACTTTAGAGGTGAATGTGTTAAGCTGGTTGTGGTATCAATTGAGCAATCAAAGTAAACAGTTACATGCTGGATAATGACTATTTTAAAAAATGTTAGCAAACAAAAGAGAGAGAATATTTACACGGCAATTATCGTTGTTTTTAAGTAGGATAAAAATCACGTAGGAAATAAGAACGTGATGTGATATTTGTTTTAAAATAAACTTCACACGATTCAAAATGAATAAATATATTCGTTTTTATTCCCTTCCTTTACAATATACAAAAATAAAGAAGTCGTTCCGTGAATCGAAGAAAAAACTCATAAATAAGTTTATGTCTGCTAAACACAGACAAGCATCGTGGTTCGTAACACGAAAAGCATACAATTTCGGAATATTAAAAAGGGAACAACAATGGCGGCGTAAGAAAACGTTTCCTTCGGTACCCGGCAGACAAAAGTAATTCCGAGTCTCCTGCCAGGTCGTATGCATTTAAATATTTTGTGTGTTGACCCGCCAACCTTATTGCTATTCTGGAATAAATGCTCCGACGTACTTAATAGTTCTGAATTTGAAAACCTGTACTTATACATAATTCCTCTTTTGTTTCATATACTTTTAATGCATTTTATATGAAATAATTGCATCAATTTAACAAAGCTATTGAAAAATGGCTCTCAAGAGAACGTCATATACATATATAATAGTTCTACAGTATTAGTAACTAAACTGAAAGTTGTGTCTACCGAGTCAGCAGGACATATCATTGTTATTTGTTTTCATATCATTAAATATTGCATAGAGTTATCTAAAAACAACAGCAGACTCATTAATCAAAATAAAACCTATTGTTCGCATCGCTCGTAAATCACACAAATAAACGATGACGAACGCAATATCGCAGGTGAGAAAGAGTGAAAATTATAGGCTATCCCCGAAGAATAATGGTCGCTACTACAGATTTCTATCGGGCACAAACAATTTTTCAACATTACACCACTTAGAATTACTGGTTCCGATAAGGATCATTCGTGAACTTTTGTTATGGCTTTCTCTTAAACTTTTTCTTCGCTACACCGTGCTAAGTGACAATGGGATTGTAAATGACACCTCGTCTTAACGTACTCTGCTTACACTAGAACTATGCGATTGAAATTCACACTGTCCCACTGTAGAGGTACTTGTACCTTGTGACTTGAGCAGACGCTTCGAATTTCAAAACTTTGTGCTCTGGACAATGTAAATATCTAACCATTAATTCACATTAAAATTAGAATATGAAATCCATAGAACTTCTATGTTTAGATTACTAACTCTAGCTCAGATAGTTGCATTCTAATAAAGTTCCAGACAGGCACAGAAAATGTACTGTTATGAGACACATTTACAATGATATTAAAAGCAATCTACTATCGTTTTGTAATAAAAATCTTTATCAAGTAACTTATAGGTTATTCAATATTTATACTCATTTATATTACATACTATCGCCATTTTACATTCGTTTCTTTAACGGCACAATAAACGCTAAGGAGCGATAACAAAGTGCAGAAATGTGTTCGAGACAAAGGATAGTATCTTCTCGTACATTTTTTTCTCCGATGATGAAGTATCTACGATTCAAGACATTGCCATTTAAAAGGACGATACCACACGACTGAAGCAGATTAAAAGCTCTTAGGAAAACACTAGACTGGCTCTAGATATAATGTGACAAGTAAATACTATTTAAGTGTGAAGTTTCTTTCGCATTCTGCTTTTTGTTATTGTTTTGTTAAGATTATACTGGACGTTATTACTTGTAATGTCGTAAGTGAAAGATTAGGAGTAATACAAACGTATTTCTTTTTCTTATAGCTAATTATAATCTCTGGTATTAAATATCACTTTGATTGACGTTTTAATTGCCAAAAACTACTTAATATTAACTAACATACCTTAACAAAATACAGTCACGTGACCTCATATCCATAGACAAAAGTAAGCATAATCAAAACTAGTCTTAAGCTATACTATAGAAAATGAATCAGAAAGTGCATTTCCTTTATTAATCGACTTTCCTCATTGCAGGCAAATGCCAGCTGGTACTCGGCCATAATTCGTGTAGTTTAAGCATGTTTCAGATTTCTAGTTTCACCTAACACGACCGGACAATGGGAGTTGGCTTGTATTAACCGTTTAATCTGAGACCACCTCGTAATTTGAGAAGGTGAAAGGGTCACGAGATTGCTCCTAGGGCATCGATCAGCGGAATTAAGAAAGGAGGTTCGTTAACAACTGCAAACTCTATGGTGGTTTTATGAAGTTTGCTAGATGTTTGAATGTTTTAGATATATAATATTGCGTAATTTTCGAAGAAGTGATTCAAATTCGACGCATCAGATAGAACTTTAAACAGTGTAGTTTTGAATAAAATTATGACACTGTCTAGTATTTTTTCTGAAATACTTGAGTAGAATATGGGTGGTTAAAGCTACATCTATCTTCTGACAATTTACTATTGCGTGGGTGAGGTATTATGGTATAATATCAAATTAGAAATATCCATTTAAGTCGTAACATAGATGTCGCTCTACTGTCTAATTAAAAAGTAATAATTTTTAAGAAAAAGTGGTATTAAAATATCCTTAACCATTAGAACAAGCATCTCACCTTGAAAAACTTTCGTAAAACTGGATTCAATTCAATTTCAAACCAATTAGTTAGAGATCCCGCCACATAAGGTGGCAGTAGCCAAACTTGGAACTAAATTTGACGTTACCGCCATTGCGTGTTATTTTGTATGAAAGGTAAATTTAGTATTACCAGCGTTGTGTTTTTTGCCCACTCTTTGTAATTTTTATGTTTGTTAAGGGTGATTATAATAAATTGATTTCCGGAGTTTCTTGTTAGTTCTTCTCCAAGCTAGGGTCTCCGCTGATCTAACCTCGGTAAAAAATATGTAAAGACAATGCTCAGTGCCATGTTTGAAATAGTTTTTCTTAATTTATACTTAGATCATAAGATAACTTTAAAAGAGAGCTTGTGATATTTATAATTTTGAATATATTATAGCAGATGGAGGCGTCGCCGCAGTTGCATAATTCGCTGTTGCCAGTAAACACGCCTTTATTGTTCTTATACTTAGATCATAAGATAACATTCAAAGAGAGCTTGTGATAGGGCCTATTTTAAATAAACATATTTTGACTTTGATATATTAATTTGTTTTATTTGAGTTTATAGCTCTGCAACCAAAGACCGTTACAAATGAAACCTATAATGTATCGAGCCGTATGGCACAGTGAGTGCTAGTTTTGGCGTGTTTACTGGTAACACTGAATTACGCGACTGTGGCGACGCCCCCAACTGCCAATTTATATGGCGGGATCTCTACGAGACTTTTATTGCACATAATAAATTTCAATGTTTTCTGAAGGCATATTAACGTCAGTACAAAAACCGATGGACAAAACTAATGGGATAATTTTATTGGTATCCAGCATTCAGAATCATGTAAGGAAGCGGTTTCCAAAAAGCTTAATCGGTTTGTTTGAAACTGTGTAATAGTGTTATTAAAGCTTAATTGATGCTACTAAAAAGGATACCGAAGAGATTATAGAAAAAATCGAAAATGTTGATTATATACAGTTTATTATCGAAGCTTTATACGTATGTGTAGGTGTATGTTTTGTATTAAAATGTTGCTTTTATATCATTTGAGTAGAAACTTAACTGTACACATATTAGGTATATTAATAAATATATAATAAATTATGGTTTGACCCGAACTTCTCGTATCTCGTAGATATATATGTACTTATTTAATGCTATTTTTGTAGGTTTGTGTTTTATTATTATGACAAATCTTTATACAACTAGGTTTAAATCATTATTAACAGTTATGTTGTAAACGTGGTTATTGGGCAGTGGGCTGGTAACTATAAAATAATCTCTGTACTATATCAGCTTTTCTACATTCTGTTCTGTATATATTCGTAATTACTACTGTTATCTAGGTTAGTATAGGAATCATAAAAACGCACCGCGCTATAAATTTTCTATAATTAGCAAGGCATGTCGATAAATTCAATGTGTGCAGGTAAGTCAATGGGTAATTTTATCGAACTGGGTTTACACGTTGCGCCCGCTAAAGGCAAGTTTCAACTGAAGTTATAGAAAAGTTTATAGTGTAACTAAAGTATGTAATTTCACAGTTTCTTCAATAATTATTATTATTTTTTCTATTTAAAGTGAAAAGTAATATACTGGTAATTATATTCTTTTTAACATATACGTAATAGATCTGATGCAATCTGGTTTGTGTTGAAATCAATTAATAAGATTTATAAATAAATTTAGGATCATTTAAGATATCGACTTTCAATATAATATCATAGGGATATTGTTTTGAAAGACCGGAGACTATTATGTTAGGTTTTAAAATTGGCACGTATAAAACTTTATTTCAGTCATCTCAGTTATTTGTTTGCATTTTTTTTACGAGTACTATATGAAATTGGGTATAAATGAATAGGAAAATATATTAATAGTTACTTGAAATAGAAATATAATTTTTTTTAAATGAGTCTTTCCAAATGGTGACCAGAGCCTTATTTAAACCTGAATTATCAGCAAGCACTTGATTAGCGTTGATACCATATATGACATAGTGTGGACACTAACCTTTTAACGTCTAACGTAGATTTATATTCGGAACATGTGTTTGATTAAATTATGGGCAGTTTCGTGTTTACATTTTGTTCAAACTGTGGGAAACTATACTATGTGGTACAAATATGTATGTAGGTAAATGTAGGGAATTTCCTGATAGGTAAAGCCATGAAAGATAAAAAAACACTTGATTCACTGCATTAAATAACATTAACACAAACGTTAAACAACAAAAATGACATCTGACATTCAGTGTTTTTATACTAGTTGACAATATTATTGACGTATAAATCAAGAACATAAAAAATTAATCAACAATTTCTTTATAAAGCAATGAATTTTGCAAGGAAATTAGAACAGCCTTCATAGATTTATGTTTATTTTCGTGTGAAATGGCTTTGATATAGGTCAGTGGTAATTCGGTCCCTTTTCCTCAGGCAAAACAAACAATAATTCAGTGGGATTTCCATAATAAATAGGGCTAGTTCATTAGCGGAATGCATTAACCATCAACCTACCCGTAAGGGAGGCAACCAAAAAGTTTTCAATTAAATTAACCTACTTTCTGTATACTAACGTGAAATAGCATAATTTTTAGGTTAAGTATGACGAGAATGATTGGAGGTTAGATAAATTTTGTTTTTGGGTTACTACTATGCCAGACTACTATTATGATAAGTAAGTATGGACGAATTGATGAGTAAACTGAAAAAGATTATGCAGAGTTCGTATTAGTAAGAAGTATTATGAACGTAGTAAAATTTTAAAATATTCATTTATCTAGAAAATGTACGTTGCTTAGAACTTGTCACAAAAGTCAAAACGTACGTAACAAACGGGGGTTCATTTGAAGTAATTGTCCTAAATATATTCATATTAAGTACAATGACGTTATAAAACTTGTTGGCACTACTATGTTCATTATTTTTAATTAGTAACGAACTAGCGAGCATCAAAGTAATTGGATTAATAAACATCTCAACTACGTAGATAATTTTGTAACATAAACATACCGTATGGAACTAGTTTATTTATTTTCATATTCGTTACATATGACTTACATAATCCGACCATCTACAAAGTTGCTCACATAATCCCACCATCTACAATGTTGCTCACACCTCATGGACCGCTAACGATTATTATTACACGGAATCCTCGTCACATTTTCGATCTACTTCGACCGCCGATTTTTATGTCAGCTCATATTTTTATTCTCACGATTATTCATTCTTGTTCCCACTTCGAACGGAATCACTAGTGTAGTTTAGAATTAAGATATAGTTTGTAATAAATATTAATTAAGTAAATTGACTTTGGTTTTTTTTGAGTCTTCCTGCTGCGCAGATCGTATTTTATGTATATTACAAAAGTAAATAAACAATAAACACACCATGAAGGATAATTTTTTATTGACATGATTCAATAAACTTTAATCTGATACCATTTTGAAAAAAAGGTATTTACTTTATTTAATAACAAACTTATCTGAAACATAACCTTTGTCGTTGAGATAATGAGTCTCAATTTATATTGAGAAGTGACGACTTGGTAATATCATTTATTTATCTTACTTCTGACCTCTGTATCGGCTAGTTATTAATTTATCATTTAAACTTCTCAGATATACGACGTTATAGTGTGATTATAATTAAAATTTATCTCCAAAACATATGTGACAAACAAATGTTTATGACATAATTACAGCGTCTATTAAACTACGAAAACTTTCCATCTAAATGCTATACCTCTTGTCAAAAGTTTCTAAGTATTATTTGCGTACTGAGCTTGATGTGAAAAACCAAATACACTTTATTGTTATAGTTAAAAACCTTTGTTCCTTTAAATTTAACACGTCTTCTTTGATTATAGAAACGAAATGTACGTAAATTACGACACGCGTTAAGATATGGGTGCAATCAACAAGTTATCTCGAACATACGAACAGCAGTACATATACAAAAGCTCATGCACAATCTTAACAAAATAAAAAAATCTATAACGAGAAAGATGCGAGGGCGGGCGAAACTAACGAGTAACAAGACTTGGTGTGGGCACTCATATATTATTTTGATTACATGGGCCTCGGAACTTCAGTTTGAGATGCATGGAAAACAGATGTACATATACATCACGCCTGTTTCCGAGGCAATCATGAGCACGAATTTTTTTATGTAACTGGCTGACTGACGTTTATAAAACTGTACGTACAATGTCAGTGGCTTCAGGTATTTTAAAATTAATAGTTTCAGTTTATGACACTTTTGGTTAGGTCTATGGAAATATGAAGGACCCAGTCAAGTTATTAGTTGGAAAAGAAGGTTAAATGTGGCCGCTAACCCTCGCATTGTATTTATTTTGGGATAATAAAATGCAAATTATACAGAAAAAGCATCTTCAATAAACTTTTATACGAATTGCTTAAATCTAGCTGCAGATAAGGATAGTTGATGAAGCAAAAGAAAACGGTCATGGTAAATCGAATATATATTTAAATTAATTAAATCCCGTATGACATAAATTACTAAAATTAAGAAAGGAATGGCCCAAACAAAAATAAAACCTCAAAGAGGTTCGTTAGCAACACATACTTCATGGAAGACGTTACCTGTTTGGTTGAAATAAAAAAATCAAAGCAAATAATGTGTTGGCATTCGATTTTCGAGAAGCAGTGAATCATAAGAGAGGAACGTATCGATTTATTTGATGAGGAAAAAGGATGGAAGAATCATTGATAAAGTCTAAAAGTGCCGCTAACATAATACATTCATACATTAACTATGTTATTTTGACATGTAAAATGGAGTAAGGAGGATTATTTTAGCATTAGTTATGATTAAATAAATGTATAACCTAATAAGGAAAACTAAAATGCCTATCTACAGCCTTAGTTATAACTTACTGAACTAAGAAGCTGTTTGTTCAGAGTATTAATTACGGAAATGAGTATGTTTAAGAATTTCCGTTTAAATACAACGCGGCCTAAAATTAGTGTCTGTAGGCGACTCAATTTAAATACACTTTGTATCTGTTACACCGCGTTCACACATCATTTGAAATTAATGTCAAGTTCATCTGAAGACACTAAACATCTGTTAGGGATTTTTGTCACACACTCGCTGTCAGATCGCGTACGTCACATCCGGTGGCCATGGCTTGTCACATCCTGTCTTTTTCTAGACATGCTAAAAGTCGCTTTAAACGAGTATCACCAGATGGCATTTACAAGTGACATTTGGAATGTCTGGGAGCAATACTGTTGCCTGGTTAATTATTAATAAAAAAACAAACAAAATTACAATGCACATTATTATTTATGGATTGACGTAGGTACACGATATTGTAATTAAATGACTTGCATATTATGTTAATACTTATTTTTCTATTTAAAGTTCGCTCCAAAGTGATTAGATGGTAAGAGTTGTTATTGATGTAATTGTTCCTTTCAATTATATCATTTATACACGTAACATTTAAGGATTTTGTTGAACCCTTAGCAAATTCTCTCTTCGAGGATTATAAAGAACATCGAGCCTAAACTAGACTAGTATTAGCACAAACGACAAGAATAATTTATTAAGACAGAAACTATGTGTGCAAAAAAAATAATTGTAAAATTTCGAAAACTAAAACATTTTTAAGTCGACATTTTGTCACAATGATAAATTAATGACGCCGAAATTATCATAAATCATTCAATTTCCTTCAGTACATTAAGTTTACGACCCTCTATTTTTCACAGACGTGCCAAATCACAGATTCAGGTCACTAGATCCACCAGAAATAGATTTGTTTTATGACAATGTTTACAAATTATCTTCTTTACGCCACAGCGCAGACTAGGAACCCGGGAGCAGATCTGTTTATATTTTAAACCTACATTATGCAATCCTGACCGAGTTTATGTTTTGAGGTTATTTAATAGTGACATAAACATCACTTTATACGTAATAAAGCTAATATTAGACTTGATGTTACGAGTATTATGCAGTATGTTATTAGGTTTACGTGTTTACGTTACGATTAGAAACCCTTTCGGGGCAGTCAGAGACTTAGTTTTGCGTGTCCGTTTATCTTATTAGGCCTTTCCAAGCCTTGTTTTTACTTACATACATATATTCACGCCTCTACGTCATAAGGGGAAGAGCAGAGACTATCGATCGCCACCAGAAACGATCCTGACAAATCTTTATTGCTTCACTCACACCCATTTACCTTCTCATACATGTGTTTACATATATGATCATTCATTCATTCATTATCATATGATTACTTTTAGAAATTCATTGACCAATATTACGGGTTACGAATTGTAATAATGCGTGGTATATTGCATAAATTGTTATGATGCAAACTACAATGAGTTGCAAAATTTAAGCACATATACATATTCGTACTATGTAATGTTCATTACATACCGGAAGCTTTGGCAACATGAAAAGCTCATTAATCTTGGTCCGACCATGTTTACCGAGTCACCGGGTAAGTCATCAATAACAAAAAAATACTTCTCACGGTATTAAGGAGGCATTATGAAATAAGATTCTCGTTCGAAGAATGTGCTGAGTATATTTACTTTATATTGGCAAGCTGGCATTTGTTTACTAAGTAATTGGCTTTAAAGCAAATATTAATGGAGACAATGCAAGTGATGTAATGGTAACCTTCTTTTTATTTGTGTCAAATGATGTGATGTTATGTTATTTTGTTATAATAACAAGAATAGTGTAGTTTTTCTTCATTTAAGTTTTACGCTAATATCAAGAATAGAAATTACATCAATTTGTTTATAATTTAAAACTATATCTGCATATTATTGCATTATGTCAAAACAAATATAAATATTATTTGTAAAATTGGGTCTGACATATGTTTTGCAACTTTTCAATGGCTATTCAACCAGGTTGTGGTTTAGCAAAAACAGCAAAACCTAACAATGACTGAATAAATAACCAATTTGTAACACATAAAGAAAGCCGGCTAACGAAGATCTATAACACAGTATTATATGTAACGACTGACAGGTCAAAGTATAATGGTACACAAAACTAGCACATCAAAGTATACGATTGCAACGTGTTTTGTATGGTTTAGGTCACGCTAGTAAAGGGAGAGGTCAATGTTTTCTGGTTTTGTTAACTTAGATGTGCTGTGGAGTGAAATTCTGTGAATTGCAATACAATTTGCTTGTCGTTTTACCTCGGTTTCGCCTATAAAGTTTACGTCGATTTGTCTTGAAACTTTTTAGTTATACTGTTAAGTTGTTTCAATTTTACTTTTAAGAGAATTTGTAAAAGCTACGGAATTGATTCACTTACTATGTTGAGAGAAAAGTGTATTATGAAAACTCGTTCGAAGCCGATATATCTGCTACTTACCTGAAAAGAATGAAATAAATTATTAATATTGCAATACTATTAATGGACTGAAGGATGCATTATGTAAACATTGGACTGTATATCAAAAATAACACCAAAATACGATAAACTGTCATGAGTAATTACTATTAATGCACTGAAGGATGCGTTATGTAAACATTGCTTACTATAAGCCAATAAAATAACACAAAAATTACAAGAAACTATCGTGAGCGTTGAAAATAATTGCCTTTTACATTAAATACATGTGTTATATACATTTTAAATTAAAATAATTCACATCAGAAATGAGGAGCGTAAAATACATATAGGCATGGTATCTAAGAGAAAACATTATTTAAAGAAGTTGCGTCATTTCGGACAGCTAGCGTTTAGGTGCATAAATAATATAAATTGTGCAGCCTATAATTACCGGCCCACGTAAGAAAAAGCTGGTTTGCATTTCCTAATGTGTGCCCGTGGAGGTAATTTCAATGAGTTTTATTTCGCTTGTCTGTGGTTGCTTGATTTGAATATTGTAAGAATGTGCCTTTTGAAATAAATAGTTGGTGGAAATTATGTGGTATAGTTCTAATAAACGTATTTACAAACGTATTGTTAAGGTAGCAGCAGAAAAAATAATAATTATATTGAACTTATTTTTAAAGCTTACATTGAATACAATATTGTTATTCATGTTTTTATTCATTAATAGAGCAAAACGTCAAACTTTCTAATTGCCCAATCCACCAATAAATACAAAAACAAGTACACTAACACATTAAGAATTACATCATAAGCTGCTTTCTTCCGACCAAGCAAAAAAGGTTCACAACAACCTCTTTTCTCTAATCAAGATTTGCATACACTCCAGAGCTTACCTCTGAGAGCGCTTAGAAAATAAATAAAAACAGCAACGGAGTATCTTGATAAGCGCAATTTCCTATTACGTAAAATAAAACGATGAGCGAGCTACGTGAAGAGATAAGGCAGTGCTTAAGTGCACGTAATAGAAGAAATGCGATTATGTAATTTTGTAAGCGATTTGCGTTACGAAAATAATCGATATACATTTATACATACATTCACAGAACAGTTAATAATAAAATGGGTAGAAGTAAACTATATCCAATGGTTCCGACATAAGACCAGCGTTGCGTTTGCTATCAAACGCTACATATCCAGCTGAGTTGGAACCCTTTTGCTGCGACATTAACATGCACAAGTTTTATTCCCTATTTTGTAAGTTTTAATTGTAAACGTTTTGTATTGTGTATGTTTTTGTTGCTGTAAATAACTGCTTTTATTATTATGATTATATCCGGAGCACAACTGAAGAATATATTTAACTTTTGTTTGTAATATTAATTGTAGTTGACGTATAAGGTATTGGCGAAGCGTGTTTCTCTTGATACATTCTTCGAGTATTATAAATGTGTTGTCTGCGTACGCGATTCTTTATTTCAAAACTTTCATCCAAACTATTCATTATCTGAAATGCCTGACATTACCAAAATCTCTATCACTCATTCGAAAGTGAAAGTGTATTACCGCCATTACCTCATTCGCACACATACTGAAGATCTACAATTCTTGTCATTAGTTACTCAAGTCTTAGTGAAACCAATTATTGTTGAACTTTGAAAATTACTCGTATTTAAAGAATTAGATGTTTGGAGTGAGCTTAACCGTTCCCACTTGTTATTGCTTAGCTGAGAGCAAAAAGAGCATCTTGCGATATTGCCATGGCCCGCGGCTGAATGGAGATTTAACTTTCACACAGCTTGCCAGAGGGAAAATAAAAAAAGCTTAGGCTTATCAATTTTGATGCTGTTGGAAGACGAACGTACTTTTGTGGGAATTAAACTCAAGGTACTTTAGCACATGCATGATGTGTAAAATCTCTAAGAAGGTGAGCAGAAATTATTCATGATCTTTTTAATTCGCTTTGGTAGGTAGTCATAAGACGTACATATTTGAATACAGTATATATACTCGTATTAAAGTTCGAAACCACCTCGTAATAAAAGGTATACAACTATCAAGGTCATCCTCCTTTAGAATAAAAAGTGATATGATATCCTAATCAGTAAAGTAATTACTGAATTGTAACGGGAATAAAGTTCCCACGTAAATATCGAAGACTGTATCAATGTAATACACAATAAATTTTATAAAATATCCATTACAAAGCCATCCCGCTTATCACCGAATGTCCCGATAAGCCCCTATCAGCATTTCATGGGAAAAGCAAGCAAATGCCTTCCCGTTTAAAACCAAGGGCAACGACACCTATGATTACGTCAGAGGAACTATTTTATTCCAAGAATTTTACACCCGTGTTTGTACTGTCAATAATTTGATTTTCCGGGAATACAATTTGGCGGAATTAGGGTACAAATCATGTAATCTACCTGTAAGTACCTTTGTTACTAATAAGTTGAGGTGAAGATGAGCTTTTTAGCAATTAACTTCATTACACGGTAAAATTACTACCAAGATCCTCAATTACGGTTAATTATATAAGAAAAATAAAAAAATATAAGCAAAAAAAATTTTACATAAGATGCTAATTTAGTTGGCTACCAATAACCTTTAAGCCGACTAAAAAGATCTCTAAATCAATGTTAAAACTAAATTACTAATGCATACATATATGTCATCTACGCCCTTACGTGATAACTGAACCTGGGAAATATAAAATCTCTTTACCTTCACAAATTACCTAACTCCACTTAAAATGGGCGTAAAATTGAACCAGCCAAATGGCCGCGCTGTTTGCATTGCCTGTGCAGTGTCAACAAACTGGTATTTTGTGCTTAATATATTCCGAACGGAATAATTATATGGGAGGACTGGCTTTAGACTACAGGCGGTTGGTTCCATGTTAACTTATAGGGACGAGAATTATGGGAAATGTTTGTATATTTTTATACGGTCAAGCAAGGTATGTGTATTCTAGGGTTGTCAATGTTACTGTTATTGCGAGATGTGAGGGTAATCTAATCTTTAGTTAAGTTCAGTTTAGAAATATCTAGAAGTGATTTTTTATACTTAACTCTGTAGTTATATAAGACAATTTATGTATTTTGACTGTATTTAATGATATTGTTTCTTTACTTTAAACTTCAATTTCGACAACCTAACTGTCATAGACAATATCGAGTAAATATAAATAAATAAAATACTTTCATACTTCAGCTACTCGTCTCTACATATGAAAAGCGTAACATATTTGTATGTTTATCATACACCCAGGTGCGCTCGTGATACTTTTTCTTCCTAAATATATTCTCAAAGGCGGTTTTCTCTTGTTGAATAATTTATGTGAGTCGGTAGGAAGCGCGCGCGCAGGCCCAAGGCGGTGCCGGGCATTAGGGAATTATAATAACTATATGCAATGAGGACGCTTGATACTTACTCGCATTTATTATGTGTGCTTATTAAGAAATCTTGGGGACATAGTATGGGATATTCGTGTAATTACATACTTGAATGATTTTCGTTCATAGCAAGAGTGTATTTATGTATCATTCCGTGGTAAATAATTATTAAAATCAATGTCTCTATACTGTTCAATATATACGGTTTATAACTGAATACCTACTTACAATTCTATCTTAGATACTCTCTATCAATCTAGTGAAAAGTGGGGTCAATATAATAATTTACCACTCACTAACAAGTGCATTGCTGACTACCAGACAAGGCAAAAGAGTCGTGATGCGTATGTAAAACCCTTTGTCCGTGAAAGCCCACGTAATCCCCTACTAAGCATACTCCAAATCGGACGTCACTAAAGACAATGTAACTAAATACTCAACGTATCAACCGTAACAACCAGTGAAAGTAGGCTCCCTAATGTACGAGCGTCCTTATCAATCAGAGTCACTCGTTATCTGGACGTTAAGCTTGACAAGTGGCAGTTTGTTCACATTACTCTGCATCCCTTCACATTGTCCTTGCGACGGAGAGTTATGGCTCGAAAGACAGGGTTTGGCTTAAACTACGAATTCATTTGCTCTATGGGAATATAAAAATAAAGATTTCTAGGCAAAAATGTAATATTTAAAGTGATTGGCAGTATTTGTTAGTTGTAATACTTGGTGGAAACAGAACTCTACCAGTTTCTAATGGAAGTGCAGAGCAAACCAAACACTTGGGATCAGTTAAACATTATATTAAATAAGAATTACATTTCTGTTATGAAAAATATGTGCTACAATTTTTCCTTGTTAAATCAAAAGATGACACCTCTCACTGTCATAAGTCAATCATATGAACATTCAAAATTTCATAAATAGAACCACTCTCGAGTTCTAACAGTAATAATATAGGAATAAAGAGTAAAATCTTATCTAAAGCAAGAAATTTAAGTTCGATAACCAGAAAGTATATGTGTTGATCCTTCATGAAAGGTTCTCAGTCCTTCAGGTGTCTTTTGCAACACGTCTGGAATAGTTCTACTCATTATCCTATTGAAATACCAAAAAAATAACCATCAAATGCTTCAGCATCTTTTCTTTGTATTACCTAAGCAATTATTGCCAAAATTATTATACACCTACAGTCTAAAGTGACCTTTGTCTTTTCATTCAATTGAATTGAAAAAAAAAACCACTTAAATTGTCTTAGCACCGTATCTATTACCTAGATAACTATCTCCAAATATCTTATTATAACCTACATCCTAAGGTGACCTTTATCCAAAACTTAAGCCACGCTTACATTCACATGCATCGTGAGACAACCTCCTTGCAACATGAATAGAGACGGACATCTGCGTCAGGTGTATTCCTAGTATGGACTGATCCTTATGTGGACGTCCACGAAATCTTCATTCAATATCTTGTTATTACTCTAGTATTGAGTTTAGCCATTCATGGTTTACGGTAGATTAGTACATATAGGGATGTTGATTATTTTTAATGGGGTTTGTTATGTTTATCTATTTATCTATCGTATTCGGTTAAAGAAATTTCGTCGTGTTTAGAGGTAGGAATTTCGGTTGTATATTATCAGTTTTGAAATGACTTTATTTGGCTTAATTTAAAAATATTCTTCTAATATAGTTGAATGAAATAATCTCTTCAAAATGTACTCAATATTATAATAAAAAGGCGAATCAATTGTTTGATGGAAAGCTATTTTTCCCTTTGTGTGCTACTGCAATTTGGTCTCTTTGGTTTCTTACAATCCACGTATCGGATAAGTCTAGTCTAGCATCCTAATGCAAATTTTAAACGGTCGACTTTAATACTATGAGGGATGCTGCACAGAATTACTAAGTAGTAAGATTCTAAGGTAGTAGCCGTTTATCTCTTCGATATCTAAAGATATGTTGACGTCAATAGCACGGGAAGGCTATGTGACCGACAATAAATGCATAATGTAACCACTGAAACCGAATACGAATAGATTTGGGTGAATAACTGAATAACAATATGTCATGTTCCCATGTCTTTTAAATAAACGCAGACATTGAAAATTACCAAATAAAATTAGATGTAAATACAATGGTCAGACAAATACAATATTTACTGAGAATCATGGTTTTGGATAAAAACCTGTGAAGGAATTAGGGGTGATATTAGTTAAATCACTGTCTATGATTCATTAATTCCTTAAATAGTTCAAATTGAATTCTTTTATTTGTTTAACAGCCACTTAGTTAAATAACATCTAGGTTATGATTTTTAATTTATAAAACGAATAACAATAACCGTAAAACAGACTACCAACTCAGCGATTCCGTAAATGTGTCTGATTAATCATAAAACGCGGACGTAATCATAAAATGATGAAATGCGCATTGGCCGCACAGGTCGGTACGTGGGTGGCAATGAATTGTGCTAACTGGAACCTTAGGTGAGACAAATATTTGAGAGAGCAACATTTGCAACTTCGGTTTGGAGAGTAAACCTGCCATGTTGGGAGACAAAGTGATCGTTTACTCTTGGCGACATCTGTTGTTACTTTGTATCGGTTCAGTTTGAATATAAATCTTTTAGCACTGGATTTCACACGTGGGTCGTTGGGTTTTAGACTATATGGTACAGGGAGAGTTTCCTATAGTAATGTGCTGTCGGTATGATCGGTTTTGTGTCTGTATCAAAACGTTTACCGGCTTAAGTTTAAGCCACTAGTATTTTTACACTTATTTTCTTACTCACGAAAAAAGGGCCAAGAACCAAATCACGAAATCTATCTAGAATGCAAAATGCGAGCTCAATACCTGGACCATATAAGGCGATCGTCGCGACCAGCTCACATGCATTCACCACATACTTAAATTTCTGTCTATTTGAAACTAGAGATGGGGCACACTCGAGATAGTACGAGCCACGATCGATGAATGCTATCAGGTCACGTGATTCAACTTAAGCAGAATTTATCTTGCTTTGACTATGAATATTTGTAAAACTATTAACTATACGTTATTTATAATTTTTAGGATATATTAGATATTAGCTATGGCATGCTGCAAATTTATTGTTGTCTACAGACATTATGTAATTAATCTCCGAAAGACTTAACAAAGTTCTAGTACAGAAAACACATATCTTGGGAATCGAGTGATTTAAGTTAAAATGACAGTTTACCGTGGTAAACTTAAACCTCTTATAAATCAAAAAGAACAACCAAGCTCCAAATTTCACCACTACTCGATATCTCGCTTCTAGACTACAACACTATTCGAATCCCATCCTTCTGAATACGTCTTTCTCATTGGATATGTATGAACTCCTATAAGGAACGTCTGAAGGTCGCTTCAAGTGGGTTGGCCCAAACGACGGCAATGTGACCATGGAATGGACCTTATATGTGAGGTAGTTTTTAAACTAAAACAACAAAAAACAAACGAACGTATTCACGACCATTTTTAGTCAGAGGTTCAGGTTTCCATCTCCATTGCGAAGTGTAATTCTATGGACACCTTAAACCCACTTTAACCAGATAGTCAGACTCAATGTTGGTCTGTCGCCATTTACAAGCACTAACTATTACCTGTTCGACGAACAGGTAGGTTTCCACGATGTTTTCCCTCACCGTATAATTCGATGCGTTTCGTAAATGTGTTTTTATTACGAAAATGTACATAGAAATTCCAAAATGAGATGCTCAAGCGGGATTTTTAAGCTATTGGTGTTTATATACACATGAAGATAATTTCTTCTCGTTCGTGGTCCATGAGAGGTGGAAACAACCTATGACTTTAAGCTTCGATTTAAAAATAATAAACTAGTAATAATTTATACCCACTTAGTCTCAATTTAATAAACTATTAATAATTAATTACCCACTTAGACTCAATTTAAGTAAGAAATATTTGATGTCAGTACAAAAAGTCCTTATAAACAGTTAGATACCTTTACTTACATTATCGTTATTGTGGATGAAGTGTTAGAAAAAACACTTTTATTATTCATGTAACTCGGTACTACCAACATTAACTGGCACGTTTTACCAAACTCCCAGCAGCCTAGATACAATTTTATATTGGTTGATATGCAGTATTGTCCTGGCGATGTTAGCAAACCGTATGCAGTGAAATGGCCTGTCTGGCAGCCGCCGCACGTCCTGCCGCAGACACCCGATTGCTACTCACTTTACAATGGCAAACAAGAGATTCGAGAGAATAGTTAGATTCGAGAGGATAGATAGTTGCTCATATATTTTATTTGAATGTTTGTGATCTGTTTTGTTGTCTCTGTGTAGTAAGTAAATGTTTTGTTTCTTTCAAATATAAGAGGAAAACGAACATAATGGATAAAGATAATTTTCTGTTCTATTGTTTCTCTAGGACGTAAATAGAATGCTATTGGTAGCTAGTTTTGTTCCTTAATGATTTCTTCCGTTTCTGTAAGACGCTGGGCTAACCTAGCCTTCAAATATTCATATCATTGTATTACAAGTTGATTTAATTTGTAGTTGAGTTACTTTCTTTGTACCTAACTACTTTGTACTACCTACTTTTTTTCCAACGTCATTAAAAACCTTTCCTTAAACTCGTTCGTTCAAAACGCCACGTGCTCATATTTCCCAGCACGTACAACGCCGCCGTTTTCCCAGTCCGCTCGTATCTCATAGCGGCTTAATCCGTGCACATGGTGCATTTGCATAATCGTCAATGTGTATGCGACACGGGGCCCGACACGTTACGTCATTAGAACCGAATTATCCTCCGCAATGATCCTCTGGATAAACGTGCTAATTTATTACTATTGGGTGCAGGGCGTTCATGATGACACAGACTGTGACTAAGCTCAGTCTAGTGTAAGCGTGTGTTTTAAAAGTGTAGGTAAGGGATTTTTATATATGCTTGTGATTCACGGTGTCCAATTTTTCTTTGGGATCTTGACATTGGTAGTTAGTAACTACGTATTTTGTTATACTCGTACATATGTTTGGCACATATTATGTAGTTGTCTTAAACTACATGTACACATTTTTTTGAGTGTACATGTAAAAGTCGACGGTATTTCTTTTTTATCATCCTGCAGCTAGAGTATGTAAAAAGTCATAAATGAATGAAGCGTGAGCGACACAATTCCACTGTCTTTAAATTGGATAACTTTCTCCCGAAATGGTCGTAAAAAGGGTTGTTTAATGAACAATTTAAGTCAAAGCCACCCATGTAATAAGATTACGCGAACGGTATTTTGATTGGCACGACAGGTGCGCCGCCATTTTTAAAATAACTGCAACCGCCGATCTGTCAGTTATGATATCTGGTATTCGCGAGTGAAAGTTGAAACTAAGCTCCAAACATTTTTAATATATGAGTATAATCATATGCATTGCATCGCGGGAGAAATTTGTACACTATATAGTGTATGTACGTTATGTAACTCGTACGTAAATGGAGCCTTGAGGCAGAAAACATCATAGTTATGATTAGATTTGAATTCACATGAAATATTAGCGTAATCGCAAAAAGTTGAAAGGAAGAATTCCGTAGTCACCAAAGACAATAGTTCGGCAGTTATTCACAGTCATTTCTACTCCCTCGCCAATATAACATATTCTACAACACTAACTCGTCCCTCGTACAGTTAGAAGCACCATAATGCCAAGTATTTCAATAGTAAACTTTGTCGTGATGAATTTTCCCTCGAGCGCCCCATTTAGTCGAAGCGGGCGTCAGACTCTCATTACGCATGGCCGTAAGCGAAGCTAACTGTCAGTCAGTAGTCACGTGTATGGGGTCCTAAATGGCAGGGAGTATGGGTACGTGTGTGCGCGCTTTAGAGCAATAATAACGGAATGTGTAGACAGCCTAGATGTTAATGTTTTGGTCTAAGTTGACAGCTTGCGTAAGGTTATATTTAACAAAGCTTTCTTTACTCTTTTTCTTTCATTAAAACGGAGATCGTGGTATCTATATGAATAGAATAAGATACACTATTATTGTCAATTTAAAGATTCATCTACTAATGGGTAACAAAAACACAGAAAAGAATCGTCATATTGTTCCACTATTGTGGCTCAATAATTATAATTGTAACCCAATAGCATGTTATATTTAGAAATTCAAAAACAGAAGTCGAATGAAATGAAACCTAAATTGGCAACGGTTAACCTAGACCTCACCAAACTGGATTGCGTTTGCTAATTCAATGGAAACAGCAAAAGATGTCGTGACTACCTAATCTTAGACCTGATATCATTGCCAATAAGATAAACCTGTATTCACTGATGAAATAATTAATTGCGATCTTATGTATTCTGTGAGATGATCGTATGCAAGCAGATAGAATTAGCAGCTATAAATTTGATCATCTTTATGATCAGCCGATAAAATTAGCATAAGTATGAACATAAATAACTGCATCGTTACCTTATAGCGTAAGGATACTTGTGTTAAAGTATTATTTACATGTTTTATTATAAAATTACGACTTTGAAGTCAGTTGGTTAAAAAATGTATACATTCACATCCTTTATCGAAGTGGACAGAACCTCGTAAATATTTCTTAGGTCACTGTTTAGCATGAATATTGAGATTGCGATGTTATAACGGAAAATTGGTGGCAGGTTCGTAGCCTATCGCCCAATAGGTTATATTTACCTCTAGTCCTTAGTAGCCTCCTATGATGTACCGGGAAGAACGGCAGATAGTTAGCATTCTTTTCACGTCCCAGTCTACCACAGGACAAGTACAGGCAGTTGGTTACATTATTTTAATACCGGATTAACACGGTAGTCAGTGTCAGTACAAATTAAATAGAACAGACATTGGCTTACCTAACCATATCACTGGCTTTATCATAGTAAACAATAGAATGTCTCCGTCCCAACGGAAGCTTAGCTGAACATCTGTTTTTGCGTCATAATCCAAAGACAAAAGGACTAAGATAGCATCTTAGCGAATTTGTATCACTACAATGAAGCTTAGAGTAATATTATTTAGTTTCTTCAGCCGTAGGCTTACTATGATCCATTTATTAGAATGTGATTTATATACTATATTATATTTAGTAAATACTGTATCTTTTATATATGTACGTAACGTTAAGAACAGAAGAGCATATATGAGAAAGGTTAATGGCTGTGAATGAAGCAAGAGATACGTCAAGATCGTTCCAGGTGGCGATCGATAGTTTCTACCTATCCCGTTGCGGACGTAGAGTCGTGATATACATATATGTCTTTATTATTGACATACATGTATAATTAAATTATTATATTGAAGGAAATTTAAGAAGAATAACCCCATAATCACGTACATGAAAATATCAAACATATCTAATATTTGTAAACTAGATAACGAGATGGGAAAAATTCCCTTCATGTTTAGAGCTAATGCGTAATTCATATCAGGTGCTCAAGTTCGGATATGCCATAAATAATACATAAAAGTTAAATGTATATATTTTGTAATATCGTCTTGTAGATCTGTATTAAAATGTTCAAGTCTTAGATTTATCATACATGAGAAAAACAATAAAATAGACTACGCTATTACTTTATTCCCTTATTAACTAATATATTACAATTTATGAACTTTACTCCAGTATCATTTTTCCACATTATAGCTACAAGTTCTGAGTAGTTTTGTATTCATTACTATACATTCCTTGCTCCATTAAAGTTTTATTTGAGTCAATAAAAATAAGTATCAAACCTCCTTATAATGAAAACCTCCATAGTAGGCCCCGTCGGGTTAAAAAGGAATATTTGCATAAGCGGACTACAGGAGGTCGTGTTTAGCTGTTTCTATAATAATATTAGTGTTATAGTTGGCTTTATTAGATTTTGCAGAGGTTCCCTACGTCGCAGCTCAGTTAGTAATTAAGGCTTATGTTAACAGGGATTCTCGTGAGGAAATCCACTTAATAGTCACGTTCTACCTAGTCAAATCGTACAAAATCATGTTTCTGTTTTAATATGTGTATTTAAACTTATACTTGTTACTTTAATATCCGATTAATGTTGTAGTCAATACTTAAATGGGTTTTCAAGAATCTACCATACGTGGTAACTACGACTAATGAGGGTATATTTGCAAAAGTACAATATAAAGACGTTTACAAGGCAGACATGTCTACAATTAGCTTTTAATTACAGAGAATATAAAATAAATAATTTTCAAACTTTCAAAAGCAAGTCGCAATTACTCAAAAACAGACAGATAAACAATTGACAATCACTAAACGCTTCACACAATCAGCAATGAAAGAACCAATTCAATATTGTCCAATAGTATTTAATAAATAGAAAAGGAATAGACTTATCGTCCTTTGTCTAAGTGCATTTATTTGTTCGAGACGCGGTGGGCGGGAGGGACGCCGATCCTGTTTTGTTTTTACTATTCGCTTCCCGCCGACGCGGTGTAGGGGGGAGGGGTGCACTATATCATATGACGACCATATTTGTGCAGAAAGCCAGGTCCTAACGGCTAGGGAATAACAAACATATGGGCCCACATATATAATAAAAAACTGAGGGCGTAAAATTAATCGGTCGCGTTTGGTGTAAATGTTTTTTAGGGTATATTAAGGGAGCTTTTATAGTTTTGGGTTTAGCAAGCCTATTTCTGAGATATCTAAGTTCTTAATAAGGTAATAATATTATGTATAAATGGTGTAGTGGTTTGGCAGGATCAAGAATAAATCAATATGTAATATCTGTTACTCCTCTGTAAAAAAAAGAGGCTTGAAATGTAGTATAATTATTTACATTTAAAATATAAATATAATTACAGTATTTGACAGTTATGACCAATATTATATTCTCATAAGAAATAGAACCGCATTCGATAAGAAATTATACACGATCGCCATTCTACTTTATATTCCACATCAATACTAAGGACCTAATTTAACAAGCTGCACTTCTGGTTACATTATGTGTTTTGTGGTTACATTTTCTTGTTGCCATACATTATGTGGGAGTAAATACTTGTGGTTAGAAATATCGATACATCGGAGATCGATTCAAAAGGTATCGAGTTAAAATTATTGAGATATCATTTCTCGACGTATGCCGATTACAGTGAATCATGACTTTCTCTTCCTTATATGTGGACGTTAGTTCTAATGCAATAAAATAATACTATTGTAAGTGCCTTTAATAGGTAGAGAAAGTGGTATACTAGAATGGGGAAATGGAAGAGACATATTATGTACTAATTATCAATTATTTTATGTAATGTAAAAATAAGGTGCAGTAATTTTATACGAACACTTGTGTAACAGCAAGGAAATAGATTATTGTAGGCGTACCTATTCATCAAAATTTTTAAGCATGAAAGTAAAGTAAGAAAAAAAAATAACAAAATCCTGATTAAAATCAAAATTAGCTACAAACTAGGTATTTTTTTACTATATCTGGTAAACTGACACACACAGTTTGCTCTTAATTATATAAAATCACAATTAAGTTGAAGTTTACCAAATATTTCGCCTTACAAGAAGAAATATTTTATATATATACCTTTATAGTACCCTACTTCATACTTATGATACCAACTATCTAAGACTATCCTTAGAAAAAACTAGTAGCCAACATAAGAAAACGACGGGATAGCTCAGTTGCTAGAGATGCAGACTGCATCCGGTGCTAAGGCTATTCTTGAAACCCAAGTTCAATACACTTCTCAGGAGGGTCTACTGTTTGCAAACAAGTATTACACTGATTACGCCGTCAGGTATCATGCTAATTACAATGTCAAGTCAACTGGGACAAACGTGAGAAACTAATGAATACGAACCTCTTTTTAAGGTTATTTGTATTTTTTTGTTTGCTGCGTCAATTACATGCACAAGCCTGATGTTTATCATGAAGTTAGTGTTGTGTATGATTTTGTGGTCGAGAATAAATGCTTTAATGTTATTTTATTATTAAATTAATAAGCTAAGGTTGAATATTAAGGTGTACTATCAATCAACGGTTTCCTGTGAAGGGTTTTTCTATCGTAACCTTAATTTCTAAAAACATCAAACGAAATCACAGCTCAATGCCATTTCTCATGAGGAAAACTGTGAAAATATTAGGTAGAACACTTATACCCAAATAGGTATAAATGACTACCGACCTTATCATAAAAGGTTGACTGACAATCACATAACATAACTGACGGGTAACAACCCATGCTACTGTCAATATAGCAAAAAAAGGCGGAGTGCATAAAGTCAAGTCCTGTCAATATACACTATAAACATTGCACAAGTAAAAGAATGCGCGCACTCAACAAACGTTTGACTGCAAACAGGCTCTTGAAAAACACTACAACAGCGTCACGTACGTGCTAGAAATTCATTGAGCACCCGTCAAGCAGGCGCCGGCCAAACAAGAAATCATTTATCTAAGATTATTTTGTCCAAGATTGAAGGATAGAGGGCGCTACATGGTCCTTGAGTATACGAGACATAGACTAAGAGACACGTCAAAATTTAGGGACTGTATGAGATATGTTAAACTGTAAGATCCTTGGTTATTGTAATATATACAAGATAATTTATAAATTAACTGCTTTTATGTTATTCTCTCAGTATACTTATTTAGTCTACAACGGTCTGTTGGAATGCTTGCGATTCAAATACGAAACAAAGATCATTAAAACACACTTATGCTATAAAGTAATATGTTTCATAAAATCGGTCAAACCTTCATTCGATTCGTTCAATTAAGTCTCGATATGCTGCATGCCATTATGGAATTATTCTAACTACACCATAATTGCCTTTAAGTAAGTTAGACTAACATTAATGTCAATGACGCTCTATTAAAAAGCTATATAATGCTAAAAATTATGTCACATATGTCACTCATGTACATATTAGACTTTGAAGACAAACGCGTTCACGACCATTAACGCTTGCAGGGTAGTCAGAGGTTCATGTGTCCATCTCCACAATTGCGAAGGTGCAATTCTATGGCCACCTCGAACCCACGTGTTAACCAGATAGTCAGTACTCAATGTGACAGGTGGTAAGTCATGTCACCATTTACAAGCGCTAATTATTACCTGTTCGAGGGAACAGGTAGGTTTCCTCACGATGTTACCCTCACCGTAGTATTTGTCGCATTTCGTAAATGTATTTTGTGGATTTGAACCCCGTACCCTCGATACAGAGTCAAGCCCCAAACAACTGCGCTACGTCGAATTGTACATATTAAACTTTGAAGCAATGTTAAATACTAACATAAAATAACTTCATTCAAAACTATGCAAATTTAAATAAAAAAAACACCTATACGACCTCCTTATGTGCAAACTCAAGTGTCTAAAAAGGCAAGTACATGTTCATTAAAAGCCACTAGAGGCTAAAGGTGAAAATAAAAACTCGAATATTGTATAACTGGTACCTACTCGTGACCAATTATTGGATAATGGACGCCCCATTCAGCTTCCATACTCAGTGTGTACCATAAATAGAAGATACTGTACCGCTTATGCAACATTCAATATTGGTATCTACATATGTACTTGTTATGCTTAACGGTTCCATTAAGAAGGATAAATGGAGAGTAAGCAAGCCTAATTCTAACTCAAAAGTCTTATACACTGTACGTGTAACGCTTAAGGGTTATATATGTTATGGTTTTATGGTATATTTTTCAGTAATTAATATTATTAATTACATCCCGTTGTAATATGGGACGAAAAAAGAATATTAACTAGCTGCTGTTCTTTCCGGAATGTCTTAGGAGGCGACTAAGGGAATTAAGACAATCGAAACTATTGGGCGAATATTCATGATATCACTATATTCTTGCTAATACTTACAAGATATTATTGTATCCCCAAAGTTCTGTTCACTCCTAAACGACTTGAATGTATATGTATATTAGTTATAACAAAGTAGCTAAGGTTTGAAAATAATATATACGATCTCACGTTTTAAGTCATACATATCAATCAACATAAGAGAGAGAGATAACTATTATATTGCAATAGGTATATGAATTATCTTAGACGCTCTAAATGCATCAAAAATGTGAAAAAGTAAAGAAAGCAATAGATAAACACTTTCATTCTTCATCTACCCATTTAGAAGGTGAAAATGCGTAAATAACGAACCTAAATAAAGCGAGCGCTCACAATTATCACCTTGAGAACTATCACTAAAAAGAGCTTTAGTTGAAAGACAAGATTGTTCATACTTAAGGTCGTTCAAACAAACTGTTTGATCAAAGATAATCATCTATTAGCATGAGCGGCAGATAAAAGGCCTTATCTTAATGGAGCTTATTAAAACGGTTTACGTGATGAAAGAGAATACATTAGAAAGAATACGTTCGACAGGAAATCTGTGTTTGAAGGGAAGTGACGCCGCCTTTTGATATAGTGAAAGAGAATAAATAAAAAATGTTACGGCGTGTTTCAAGGCGGTTTAAGGATTGAACTTCACGAATTAATTCCTTTGTTGTTATTGGAAGGTTATACACTATTTTGTTTATTAGTGATGAAGAGAAAGGTATACAATATAAAGACAAAAGACAAACGCGTTCACGGATTAACCCTTGCGGAGATAGACACCTGAACCTCTGACTACTCCGCAAGGGTTAATGGTCGTTGCGAAGGTAGTAATTCTATGGCCACCTCGAACCCACGTGTAGACCAGATAGTTAGCACTCAATGTGACAAGTGGTAAGCCAACTCGCCATTTACAAGCACTAACTATTACTTGTTCGGGGAAAAGATAGGTTTTTTTATACAATAAGTTGTGTATTAATGATGAGAAGATTACTTTTAGTTACCCATGTAACCTTTAACCTAAATAAAGTAAGCCGTACGCATTTTGCGGTCAACGTCAAACACAAATTGCTAATTCGCTTGACCTTACAGAATACATTAATCTCGTAACTTTGTTCTTTGACTAATGTGTTAATATTAAGCAAACAGAATTTTATTAAGACCTCTAATTATGAATTTATAGATACACAGTTACGAGGTGGTATATGCGTGGGTAAAGATAAAGGTTTATTTAAAAAGATACCTATCTAAGAAGTATCAATATGATATAGACAACTAAAGTACTAAATAAAATTTATCTCAAATCAGAGTGCCATGCCCGAGTTCTCGAGGGTCGCCTTGCACTAACTGAGCTACGAGGTATAAGTGTGTATTTGTTATTATAATATTATATCTATTTAATTTTATTTCATATATTGATATATACCAATTAATTTTATTGAAGGATACATTGTTCGATATTATAACCATGTTACAGTACAGTATAATGATCCTATAAATGTCAGAAAATTATACTTATCGAACCGTTTTTTAAGTTTATTAAATATTACTTAGGCCACAGAACTTCACAATTTAATGACTCAATATGGATTGAAAAGTACAAAATTGTCTTTACCATTATCTTATTAATGTATGCAGGAGATAATTTTATCGAAGTCTTACTGATAAAGAGTATCGCAACTCTACATATATTGGGAGCTACGCTATCAAAAATTTTATTGAGCTGTTTCTTATACAGTTAAGAATTCTATTAGCATATAATATTGCGGAATAAATGGTCTTATTTAGTAGGGAGAAATTTTAATTTTTATGCCGCTTTTACGACCGTACCTTATCAGGGTATTAAATTAGGCACGTAAATTGAGGTCACAAATCTCCGTTTAAGTCCTTATAACATTCTCAGAAGTAAATTATACGTAAATACTTTCATTCTTATTTCATTATAAGATTGTTGTTATTTTACATTATCTTTTTAAGGTACTAATTTACTAGTTCGGCTTAACTAGGCTTGTTTAGGCAACCATGTGCCTTCCTGTTCGGTATGTTGAAGTAATATTTGTAACATATCTATGTACTGAAGGAATTATATGCCGAAACGTGACTTGACTGTGATTAGCCTTGTAAAGAAAGCCTTGTTGGGTATTATTGTCTGCCTATGAATGGATCAAAGCGACTTTGTCAAATAAAAGGAAAATCTTGAGACGCTTTTTGGAGTTCCACTAAATCACTTTCTTTTTATCCGAAACTGGAGGGTGCTTGACTACTGCTTTGAAGAAAACTCTTTGCAACTTGGTTGAAAGAACATATGGTTTAAAAAGAATCGATGACAAGTTAGCTCATCACCTCATATATTAATTTGACCTCAAGTCAATTAGTCATCAGTTCCAAGCTATTTCGGGATGTCACTAGTAGTAAATATAATCAACAGGGGACAACTAACAATGTTTACAATAATAGTATTAAGAGATTCGCGATTTATACTCATGATTAATAACTAACGGGACTTATAGCGTATGTTTTTATATAATAAAGTTACCTTTATTAACCTGACGTTTTAACGGGTTAATAAAGGTAACTTTATTATATAAAAACATACGCGATAAGTCCCGTTAGTTATTAATCATGTTTACAATATTCAATAATTATTACGCTCTGCCCCTCGATTCTTGAAAACAACAACTTTTTCATATTGGTACTGATTGATACCACGTTTCGGTAAAGATATTTTATAACAAATAGTTACACTAAAAGCAACCGATTTTCCATCCACCTTAAAAAGGATAAAAGGACTTAAGTATGTATGTAGATGAGTGTATCGTGCACATTGATTCGTTCACCGTTATCCAGTCAAAGTCATTAGAATAATCCGCAAAGGACGTCTAAACCAAGGTCAAACGGTTATGTAATACGAGTGCTAATGTAGAAATAATATGTAATTGAAATGATGTTAGCAATAACTTAGAACCTTTGAGTGATCAATATTGTGAGGTAACCTACTTATTTATGTTAGAAAAATCTGCTTGAAAATTGTTGATCTTCGATTAATCACAATATTGCAGGTAACATGGGGTTTTTTATGACATAATAAACTATTACTTACACTGAAACTGCAATCACGGATGCCGTAGATATATTATCATATTGTTTGGATGAGTTCGTCAAAGCCGTTACTAAGTTATTAGATTAGTAGTAATTGTAGTAGTAGCATACGCATTAGAGATTTCCCTGTAAGGTATGTGATCTTCTTGTAAATAACTAAATAATAGGTAGGTAAATATTACTCGTACATCTCATAGCCTGCCTGTGTCATTAAATGCTTAAAACAGATATTTACCCAGCCCTGACAACCCGCATAAAGTACACATACAAGAGTATGTATGAATATGTTATAGGTACTGAAAAAGGATGTAAATAGTGGTAGGCCCCATTAGTGTATTGCCAAAAATGGAATACCACACGCCAATTTCAAACAAATTTCAGAAACTATGAAAAGGGGTGTGGATTCTAACAGAATATTCAAGAAATCACCTTGCTTAATCCCTCTGATATAAATAATTCAATCCCTTATACAGCCACAAGACATCTCAACCCAACCGGAAAGGCATCCATCAACAAGTTGCCAAAAGAGGGCAAAATGATTCGATTAATCGGCCGATTAGTTGATAAACCAGTCGTGTTAGTATCACACCTCTTGTCTCCCGTTGATAAATCGACGGATTTGTCTTCATACCCTTGCTAACGGTACTTACATACTGATACGCGGTTTACAAGGTATGGGACTTTAAAATATGTAATATAACAGTCTCTAACACTATATGTAGGTAATACTCATATATGTATGTATGATTAATAAAATCTTTCCTAGGGTGAAGAGGTTGAATTATCATTTCAAGTGAGTCCAGATGGTTATTCAAATACTATCTATTAAGTGTCACTTAAGTGATTACTACCGCCGCGATTGTAGAAATGGATACCTGAACCTTTGACTACCCCGCATAGGTTCATGGTCGTGAACGCGTTTTTTTTTGTCACTTAAGTAAGAGTAACTAAATAAACTACCCTACCCATCTAATTCATAGATGTCACTAAGATACTCCATAAACGCGAACTGTAAAAAATTATCATTCATAAGCTCAGAGTTGTATTGCCTTTATTAACCGCTCTACGCTTACTCTTGGGCCTCTGTATGTTCACAAGATCAATTTGTGACCGTTTACCCAGGGTTGTCCCGTAAGGCGAGTTTCCGCGTTCTTTCGACACTTAAGGCTCTTATGATGGCAGATAAATAACTTATTCCGTTTACCCAGGAAACGTAGTGAATGACGAAAGGTTGTAAGCGACAACATGGTAGATTTCAAGAGTAGTAAATTGTATTTATTTCTTTATTTCTTTATCTTAGTAACTATAATAAAAACTATTTAAAACCGAGACGTAATCTAAGATTGTGAAGAATACAATTATTATAAGAATAACATACATTATTATAACTATCATTAATATTCCATTTTCTATAAGCATTACCATTAAACATTCATTTAGATATTGTACCTATGCCTTAAAATTAGTATTTCATTCGTAAAATCTGCTTAAAACTATTCCTCACATCTTTTTGATTTTAAAACATACATATACTGTCAAATCCCAGTTGTACAAAAAGGCTTTTTCGTGGAAAGAAGGCGAGGAAATGTCTTCAAAACGCCACCGATTTGAGGGTTGCCCAAGGTTGGTTAGCTACTGAATTATTTAAACTAAGTGGTTTACTCCAGAACTGAGGTAAAAGTGGGAAAGCCGTGGAAAGCCAAATTGGCCTGCTTTAATATACTAGGAAATGACAGTACGTTAAATAGAAGACTAAATTGTACGTTGTATGTTTACATTAATAATGAAGAATAGAAAAATCATTATAGAGTTGAAATTGAAACCAAAAAAGGATATATTACCTTATGAGTTTTATTTTTTACTCATGTATAGCATTAAAGACACATTTTTTACTTATGTTAGGATTATTTATGGTGGTTGCATATATGGTTTATTTGGTTAAGGGGTGTGGGTGAAATAAGAGAGATTTGTCAGGATTGTTTCATGTGGCGATCGATAGTCTCTACTTATCCCTTTGGGGATAAGGCCTGAATATATGGTAAGTACTATGTTTGTGTATAAAAAAGATTAAACATCATTCAAGCGGATATAGCTTGTCAGTGTTATCTAGACGTACTCATTCATACATCTTAGTATATCATAGGATCCAGTTTTAAACAAATGTAGCAAAAAAATATAGTAGGCAATTCAAACAACCTTGATGTGCTTTCAATCATTAATCAAAACCATTACGTAAGATCTCTCATGTTACATTTAACGCAAAAAATTGTACCTAGTGGACCTTTGTACCTCTTACGTAAGTTATAGGACAAAAAATGCTGACGAGGCACGATGGTAAGATGTCTAAATGATCATTGATTAAATGTAGTAGTTAATGAGTCGTTTATTAATGAAACAATGTAGTTTAAATTTATGCAATTGATTCTTAAATGGCAATTATTTTCATATTTTTTATATTAGTTATAGCATATATGGGCTGGCTATCAGTTATTAATTTTCGTATTTTTATTACACAATATAAACATATGTAGTATTGATTTTATCTATAGCACGTATATTCTAGCCTTTACCTTACCATCTGTATTAAATATAAGTTGTACAATGTTTTTATGCGTGTCTTGAACTTATAAAATTTACTTTTTTTATTATTATACAGATATAGGATATAGGTCTAAAGATTATTTAAGGAGTATGACTAAGTTATCTTATTCCTTTTTACATGGTACTATTATTATTAAATGGGTCTAGTTAAAGATTATTTAAGAGGTATTGGAAAGTTACCTTATTCCTTTTTCATTAAACCATGTATGGGACGTGACAGTCATTTAATCGTTATGTAACTCAACACCATGTTACAAAAAGCTCTGCCTGAAGCAGTCAAGTCAATAATAATTACAGAGATACATAATAATGATATTAATAAATTCAATGGCCGGCCTTGCCTTTGGCGGCGGAATAACAACCTAAGTACCTTTGTATGTAATACGATAATTGAATCGCGAACTGAATTAATATGACGAGCTACTTAAGTTCTAGTGACCATGTACTTAACACCAACTAAGGCTTTTTTGCAGATCAAAGTATGATTGTAACTGTAACTTTGTAACTTTGACATTGATTTGGCTAGACCTCATTTTAATATACACTTTATATGATTTGACTTTGACACTATTGATACGATAGGCTTTGGATTTTTTTATCTAACTTACACCTATAAATTAATAAAGAAATAAATTAAGTTAGTTTTAATAAAATTACAACTCTAAAAAATACATTACATATATATAAATGTGTTAGTGTATACACTCGAGCACATTATCTCATATCATATTTATGAATGCCATTTTAATGCATATAACCATGACGTGATTGTTTACGAATAAGCAGTAGGTAATCAGTAAACGTTGTTTACTTGATAATGGATACATATTATTGAGAATGTGTTTAAAACTCTTCATTTATATAGTATAAAATTTTGGGTATTTAATACTCTCTATATACTAGAAACTTGCGTGTTCATCCATTGTGTGTTTACTTACATACAGTTATTTCATAATTCGTTGGTATGAAAATGCCAAAGTACTTACCTGGAAACAAATAATAAAACATTATTAATTATATAACATACATAGACAACATTTATAGAACTATACTTACTGTAGTAAATTTATGAAAATAACACATACGTATAGATTAAATATATAGTTAGACCACAGACTACGTAATACATCAGGAGCTTTCTTATTCATATACCAACAGTGAATATAGTGCATGTAAGATCGTATCAAAAAGGCCATTTAGCATGACAAACCGGGAATCGAACCTGACTCTTTATCTTAGGACATCACGGCGACTGTTTTTATACACCAAGCAGACACTAACTCTAACAAAAGACTTTAAAGGATGGTTTCTTACGGGTCAATGTCTGGTTACTTGAATTTAAAAACATACAACTATTAATATTGAGATTGATGTGAGAAAGAAACAAAATATATGTCCTATATTTTTACATTTTTTAAGTATTTTTATATATGTAGATGCTAATTATTATTCGCTGTAAAGAGTACATTGATTCATTGTCAGTTTTTTTTACAGTTTGTTTTCAATACGGTCAATTTAGGATAAGTTATATGTATAATACAAACACGTTACGCCTGTTCCCTTCAAATCGAACTTGAGAAAATACATACATACATATCACGCGTGATTCCCTCCAAGGGGGGGGAGATCACCGACTGACCAACCATTTTCCCTTCATTGACCCTAATACACCTCCTCATACACACTCGGCGGTTATAGGTGCTTTTAACGTCACCCTTTATTTTCAATATTGCATCTGATGGCGTATGTATTATTGGCCCAGCCTTTACATAACTATAAGATTAATAAGTTTAAATCTTTTCCGGTTTTATTTACACGTAAGAAATCAGAACAAAAGTCGACAAAAGAAACGTTCGTGTTAGTCCTTTTAGTCCAAAGCTGAGTTAAAAGAAGCTATAAAACAATGGCCGCGTTGAGTCGTAAAAGAATTTGTGACAGATCACTTTAAAGTTCTCCAAACGGGCAGCTGCAAATCGAAAATCCATTCGTCTGTTTTAAGTGTTTGTTTTAGACAAATTCGTAACAGATATAAGAATATCGGTCATCGGGTTTAGTAAAACTAAGAAAAAGTGCTTAGTAAATTAAACCATAGACTACGCAATATATCAAACTGACAAACAATTTTAAATATTGATAAATATCGGGTTTATTTAAAAAACAAAGAAAATGTGGTACCTTAATACATTTGTTTGTATATGGAATATTTTATAATCATGATTAATAACAAGCGGGACTTATCGCGTATGTTTTTATATAATAAAGTTACCTTTATTATATAAAAACATACGCGATAAGTCCCGCTTGTTATTAATCATGAGTATAAATCGCGAATCTCTTAAACCTATATTTTATAATCTTCCGTTTTGCATAGTTTATACGTTATTATATGTATACTTAGTGATCTATATTCATGGTATAATGGAAAAACGCTTAAATTCAATGACAATTATGCGTAAAAACGTGAAAGTATAATAAAACCTTTACATACTAGCTCAGCTGTTATAGAACTTCATTGCTTATTAGTATATAAACCCAGATAAAGTTCACAAAAATAACACGATTAGGAGTCTTATTAAACAAGCATTAACACGAATCACATATTTCAAATTGCACTGCAATTACACATTAAAGTGACCAGTCAATATTTATATGGCCAAGTACAAGTCATTATGATAATACTCTGCCTACACTTTCACTGAATCGCATCGATTTATATAGCTATTTAATTGGCCTCATTCATTTGACTTAAAGCACTGTTACACACGAAAGGTCTTTTAAATTAAATTGACCAGTTTGATCTTCACTCTTCACAATGCGGCTCCGTTTAAATTTAAATTTATTTTACGTAAGTAATGTTACAGATTAAAATCTTTTAATTTGTAAGTAGTAATAGATTTGTTATATTGTAATGAAAATTACAATACAAACATAATGTAATGTAAATTGTCCTTAATAAATACTAAAACTATAAATAAAAATACATTACATTTGTCTTCACTTTTGACAATACGTAACTGATATGGTCGTTCGCCCCAGGGTACTTATACAGATAACGATAGCTGTCCATAAGATACTAAGTACGAGTACATACATCTAACCTTTATCGAATTAACCTAATAAACAATAGTTTCGACACTCAATCGGAATGTGGCCATGTACCATGTCACATGTCTAAGAGAAGGCGTTCTCACCTACGCTCTGATCGCGTTTAAACGACACTTTGTGTATCTGTTTACATGCCTTCGTTATAGTGCCAATGTTGCGGGAAGAATCGTAATGGACAGATGACTTTAGGTGGGTAGGAAGTGTGTATGATGTCTTATATAGAAAATATTCGAGGGAAAGTTGAGTTTTGATTTTCTATAAACTCAAAACACATATTAAATCTACTTACATGATTAGAAACTAGTGTTTTAAGAAGCCAAGACTATCGTAATATTCAGCCATTATATTCGTCATATACGCTGTTTATCGTAGTTTATTTTTAGTTATCTAGTTGAAATAACTTTTGCCTCTAGGATATTTGACGTATCGAGTTGGTTCCGTGTTTACTATTTACTAAACATAATTGTGCAGGAATTTCAACAACGTTGACGTAACAATCTGGAACGTTGAGCCAACGTTGCGGGTCACCGGTATAATTTTAAGCGCTTATCTCACGCCCACTGACGGCGCGCGACGCACAATCAGTCAGTCAATGCACTCCATTAGAATTAAATTGAATTTGCTAAGGATTTAGAAAGGTATATTAACCAGTTCAGTATTGGCAAATTGGTATGGTATCTATAATTTTATGTACTGCATCGTCGCGACAATGGATTTTCAGATACATAGATTGCTGCTAGTTATGTTGCTGGTTATAACGTTCTCTAATAACTTAGCTAAATCAGTACATTATAGATTAAATTATAAACTTAGCGTAAAATGCTTGCTTGCTTTCTTAGCTAGATTTAGTATAGAGCTCGACCTAACCAGACTTAGGTTTTATAACCAATAAAATACTTATGCTGCAGCTGAAACTAAAATCACTATCAAACTCTCGACATTAAAACGGAGTAAAGTTGTTGGATTAAAACGCCCGTTTCCAAGCTTCAGGTGTCGTAAAGGGCACTTCGGAAGATTTTATTATTCTGTGCCTGGCATCCCTAGAATGTTTTATTATCAGTTGTGAAAATAAAAACGTAGTAAACGTCCCGCCGTTGTCTATTGTCCTGGCCTAATGGTGAAACTCAAGGTCTACTGTTGTGTTACTAAATAAGAAGAATAGAAAATTGATTTCTGTACATAAATTACACTCGATAAATGTCGAATATTTATTGCCCTATAAGTCTTAGTTGAGTACTGCTGTAGGTCATACGTTCATAAAGCTTTGGTCGTATTCTGGAGTGGTCATAATTTAGCGACCATTTAAGATGGTACATTTCACAATTATTACTGGACTCAAATCGTTATTTGACATTTATGGCTCTCGTGATTACTTAAACTATTAAATAATGCTTTCTAACATGTTAAATAGAGAATCCAGGCTCCTAGAACAGTTATCCAAACCCTAACAGAACAAATAATGAAGAAACTAGACAGTATATTTATTAGGAAGCTTAGATCAGATAAATCCACAGTATATAGTTTGCAATTATCACCGGCGTGATCTCAGGGGGAGATAGTATGCAAAACGCCTTTTAAACGCAGACGTTTGCTTATAATTGATTACTCCACTCTGTTTGTATCAATTACTGCTCACTGAGAGAGTTTGCGAAACAAAGGATGTCTTTGACACGTATTGTCAACTGTTTATACTTTGGCATTTTGTAAGATGAGAGACCTGTAAGTAATTTTCATCTCTATCAAATAAAAAACAGAGATTCGTCAGGATAGGAGCGGGTGGGGATTCGTGATCTCTGCTTACCCCCTTTACAGGCAAACAGACGTGTGTATGTATTCAATAAAATAGGATATATTGTACCATTTTTCTAAAATGTCTAATATTCTTTAATATATAATCTCGAAGGCGTAAAAAAACAAAATAAAAAGAAACACACCAATTCAAAGTACTCAAATATAACGGCATTACCATCTGAACCAAAACCCAGCCATCAAATCATAGCAATACACGTTATGCATTTAATTACTGATAATTCAATCCGTAAGTGATTCGAATTACACGGCATAGTCGGAGCATGTAGTTCGTAGACCAAAGAGGTAGCAATTAAAGGTTCTGGTCAATTACTGAGCGAGCCTCGAACAGGCGCCATCGCGTATTGACAAGTGAATTTGATTGATGCAACCAAGTGTATGGTGTGTGGTGTAAGCATAAGCAATAAGGTTCTTAGGAAACACTTGAAGAGAAGGGACAAGAAACTGTCGAAGGAATGTTATTAGGAATCAGTGTTATTTATAAATTAAAAGTATGAAATTTTCTGTGTTGACATAAATATTCCATAAAATGTTTAAAGCTATTATTTATAGGCTTATTACAATTTTAATAAGATTGTTAGCTATTAACTATGAGCATTTTGTACTCTTTTAATTACATAGTTACATTCCAAATATATGTAACAGGTTAGTTTGGTCATCATTATTCAATTTAAATTAATCTTTTAGTACTTTAAAAGAGCAGACGTATCCTTAATCAGTACTAAACAAACATTAACTTAAGGGTTCGTCCTTATTTAATATTTCGCTTTTTAATCGCTGTCTCTTACACTTCACACCGTACAGTAACTGTAACACAGTACAGCGACATTGAGAATCACTGGTCTCCGAGCTACCACAATTCTTAGCCCCATATCTTTACATTCATTAGCAGTCTAGACTTAAGCACACCTTTTAGCAATTTATTTCGCATACCGGTCATTTTTATGCTAATTGGAATATTGTTTAATAAGCTACGGTATAATGTTAAGGCGGGTGCGTATTTTATATGAAAACGAAACTAAAGTAAATAGATATGATTAAAGAATTTGTTTTAGTAATTGATGTGAATGTAAGTTTATGAAATACAAAGAACTACCTGTAATACAAATTAGCGTAATCTTTTGTAGGATTAAATAGGACCTAATTTAATTAATTTCTTATCAGGTAATTGGTTGGAATTAAGTGTTTGGATTAATTAATTAATTGATTTTTAGACTCAATAAATTATTTATTATTGGTTATCAAAGTAAACTAGAAAATTAGAATAGCAATTTTATGTACAGATAAGCTTCGAAATCTAGATCTCGTAATTTGTAAAGATCGTTCATATTAATAAAAAAATTTAGAAATAATTAGAAATCAAAATACACACACGACGACTTAGAGTGCTAATAACATTATGATGGAAAATAAATCATGGTAAAATATATGAAGCATTTAAAAGAACATCAGAAAAATCTAAATATTACTTTAATACTATTTTTTATACTGAAATAATACAATTTATGTGCTATTTTTATTTCCCTTATAATATTCCTCTTGGTCGCATATCCTTAAACCCTCTTCAGACTTCTATAGGTAACATTCGATCCTAATTCCAAACTCAAGCAAATCCCTGTATGACATAACCCGATAATTGGTCCAAATAGTAGCAATCGAAAGCCAGTGTACAGGTCCTTAAATCTAGTGATTGTCACAGCTAGTGATTGGTGGTTATGCAAGGCGTGGCGCCGGCGCGACGAACGTGTGGGAAGCACTACCTGCTCCACCGACCAGATTCTGTGGACTGATGGACTGGTTTATGGGGCAAGCCTGATGGATATTACGTGATAGCTGAGATGGTAGTGGTTTATGACGTGTATAAGGGAGGAGAGTTGTTAAGTAGGGTCACATATGAATTGTATAGAAACGTTTAATGATGTGATGTATAATATGATATAATAAAATTAAATAATAAATACTTTATGATAATAGTCCCTAAAAGGTCCTAATAGTACAAAGTGCCAGTAATATCATAGAAGCTTTAGGGATCATATTAGATTATTTAGTATAATTTTTTATAGTAAGGAATTAAAATTTGTTTCCATTTTCCTTTATTTCGAAGTAGTAGAATTAGACTAATTTATCAATAGAGACTGTGCATTTAACGTACGAAATTACTAGTGAAGGGTGCTAATAAATCTTTATCGACTTACCTGCTAATTCAGCCGATAGTAAAATCAAAGGATCGTTATGAAGTGTAGCACAATATAAATTAGGTAACGGCGTATCAATAGGTTTACTATCGACACTTAACCCTGTTGATTCACCATAACGTTGATTGACGTAATTACGAAAGCCTTAGCCAGTATAAATCATGCGATACGATTATTGTGTTTCTGTAACTGTGTCTAAGTAATTTCTCTTAGATTTGTTAGAATTTAAAGAGTTTATTTAGATGGTTTTAATTGCTGTAAGTTTCATTTCTATTTTACCCCATTTAAAATTGTATTGTGTTTTTAGTCTATTTAGGTTTTTTGTTACCAGAAAAAACGAATAATACTTTTTGTTTTTATCTAAAAAGGCATGAATAGAAAATCTTATGCCGAATGCATGCATAGTACGTATAAGTATCGTATATCTTTACGATTTGTCTTGATCACACTAAACAAGAGAAAGCGGGCAAATTGTAAATACGGGCATTAATCATACACAAATCTCACCGTGACCAAAGAAACAATCGATGAAATCCGACACAGATCATAAAAAAAACAATGAAATGAAGGATCGTTTAAGAAAGTAAAGAGTTTCTTGAACAGCTAAAAAACTTGAAACCGCTTTATCCACGGATCGTCATAAAGAGTAGCGAGTGCACGTGGCTTTGTATGAGTTTAATATTATTTTATGCTTAGAATATAAAAGAAATATCTTTGATGCTTTAAAAGATTATTCATACATTGGAAGTAGGAATCATCTTTCTATCCTTAATATTGAATATTTTTATCAATTAGAGACAATGTTCCAAAGTACTTTCTTATGATGTTAACTTTTACAAATAACATAATATAGATAACCGCCTTCTTAAGACCTCTATTAAGTTTTTTTTATCTATCAATTCTAATCTATTGTATTGTATTGTATCTGTCACATAGTAGATAAATTTATAAGAAATTTTCCAATTAACTATGAATTTCTAAGAATTATCCTGCTTTCACTGATGTATGAAAAATCAAGTCTTCAACAAACAGATACCATAAGTAAACACACTCATGTATGGAGGCAGTATGACATAAACTGACAAGACAATGACTGTGTTATCGTGAAACTGTCACTTTTGAGTTCACCAGTACACTGCAGCCACAAAATTTGTTTTTGTGTGGTCTCCGCGAAATGTTTTCGGAATTATTGCTCTTAGGTTAGCGCTTTTATGTTTTTTCCAACAAACAATGACTTCATTCATTCGACATACGTAAAGAATCAGGTTTCGGTCAAAATTTCGTTACACCGAATGAATGATTGGTGGATACTTTTGGTACATATGTATGTATAGTTTAAATACTTTGTAAGTAGTATAATAATTTCAATACTTTGTAAGATTTCTATTGTATGTTGGTTAGTGTTATCAAATAATCAGTTGTTACAAGTGTGTAATTGCGTACTGATATCGATCTTATTATTGTAACGAATTTATTCGAAAATAAGTGATTCATAGATAAGAAATTAATAGGAAAATAAGTAGACTAAACAGTGTATAAGATTAAAATTTATAAGAGTATGTATAAATTTATAAGAGTATGTATAAGAGTAGAATCTAGTTTGATAAGCGCAGTATATTTTAAACTAATAATTTATAAACGTATACCCATAAAAGGATATTAGCTTAATAGATTTCACAAAACGAGCCACTGATGTTAGTTTAGTTACGTAAGCAAGCAAATAAGGCAACAATAATGTCATTATTATAATTTATATGCATTCTCGCGGTTGCCCAAGAATCAAAGGCGTAGGCTTCAAGTTATTACCTCGATTCCGATGAAAAACAACTACATAAAAATCGACGGGTCATGACAGAATACTATTATGACAAAAGCCCCATTCCTTATACAGAGGTTATGAACGTAACTCATTCATGACGGAGCTACCTACGCATTACTGTGATTATAACTGGAATCGTTACCATTTAAAACGATGAGGAAAATATCGATTATCTGGGTCGATTTTTACATACATATATAGACTTTTACTCATGCCTATTTTTACGGTGGTTATATTAATGCTATCTGCTTTTATGGATATAAGCCTATTTTTAAACGTTTTTTATATAAACCTACGGATTTGCCTTTTTGCCAAATATGACGGTTGAGTTTCGACATATTTCTGTCTATACTGCTTCTTTATCACAAGGTTTTTGTTTCGAGAATTAGTACCTACAAGTTAACAATTCTTCCCCTAGACTTTCAAAAATAACAGCACGTGTTGTAAATATTCCTAAGAAACATTTGAACGCAAATTTCTTATAAATCTATTGTTGGGTCGCGAATGTAAACAAAAAGTGAGGCATTGACCTTCGCACAATGAGCCACGCATGCCCGTTCGCCTGGCCGTGACCAATCTATGTGAGATTAATGGGAGCGCTTTACTTCTGAGTGCTTCGGGCCACGAGTTTACTAAAGTGTTAAGAAATAAATATAATTTAAACTAAAGCTGGTATATATCAAAAAGAGATCGTTGATTGTTGTGATTATTTTATAGCAATGCACAAAACCTAGAAATTAAAATAAGATTTGTGTAGAGAGACTACAGTTTAGATTGATAAGTGATATTACTAGGTAAATAACATTAAGAAGATCTACACTTTTCGTGAAATATGTGTATAAGTGTTTTGTGAACAAACAATATTGTTACTGAACAGAAGTATTAAATTTTGCTGTCGACTGAAATGTAACAAACGTACGGTGCCGGTGTAGGAAACTCAAAGCTGAAACTGAGATTCAGCATACATTGTAAACTAAAGTCATCTATCGAATTACGTCGGGGACCAATAAAGCATCTTCGATACATTTGCTATTCACGGCACGCAGTCCCCGTTTACATTGTCTGTGTTTATTTTAAATAAGGTTTTGCTGAGTGAAAGTAAACCCCCGGGGTTAAGGAAAGGGCGCTCAATGAAAAATTAAGGAAAACGCCTTTTGCTTCGCCCACAAAGTGAATATCTTATTAGGGACTTCATAAACATCAATTTCGTTACCGAGCTTCGGCTGTGGGGCGCCTTTGATATTTCCCATTCTTACCATTAAAATTTAAATTCTTTTTAAATTTTCATTCTGGTTTGCATTATCAAACAGTTTGGTTCTTTCTTCAACAGATTTCGTGTTTGAAGTTTGCTCTTTTCGATCTCAAATTCCGTGTAAACACGGTGTAAATGATGTAAACAAGCTGATTTATTTTAAATAAATCCTTCAGTTTTATTGACATCTACCTCCTATGTTAGTCAGAGAGCCAGCCTTTACATGTATCGAAATTTATATACTCTCATTTGCCAAACAATTGGATCATATTTTGACAAATGCCTATGCTTCTAACTGTTAATAAACACTAACTCTCTAGCGGATTCAACAGCTTCTCTTTGGTGAAACTCCTCAAGGACACCTAGTACCTACTAACAAAAGACAAATGCTAAAAATAAACCTAATTCCCTAGGTCACAATCAATCAGCAACGGTAAATCTATTTGGCCAAGAAATGGAACCAACATCGTTCATTTGAAGCGATGAAACGCGACATTTCCGCATCGCAACAATTATTCATAAAGATTGAAATCGCTAGGGGACCCCAAAACCTATTAATTATTCAATGCCAAAACAAAGAAGCTGGGGTTACGTGAACTTGAACGGGAGATGACAGGCTTAAGGTTGCTCGGAATTAGTGTACAAGAATTGCTTGATTGAATTTGTTCTCTTTTGAAAAATGCTTCTTTATTTCAAAACTGATATACTCGTAAGAGTAAATATACCACTTGGAGAAAAGTCAAAGGTACGCGTTTGTATCTATAAACTGTCACATTGAGCTATTTTTTCACAAGAGAGACAGCCTGCAACGTTACAACTATTTCCCAATTTTCTGAATGTCATTCTTCGAGACCTATATTTAAATTTGTTACTTACAAAAGTATTAAATGCTTGATTTTTACTCAAAAATTAATACTGTAAAAAGTCTTACTCGAGTTTCTACATGTTAGTGTGCGTAAGTTAGAAGCAAACTTACATTTTCCTTCAAAAGCGAACGTCGCGTGTTCCGAAAACCGTTTCCATAGTGCAGTTTGTCATTCGCAAATACTTCAGGAAGTCTTCCGATTTCCCCCGAGCATCAGTCGGACGTAAAATAATCGATTTTATTCACTCCTTACGAGTACACATCGATGTTTTATTCCTATTGTTCTGTAGATTACATTTTGTAACCACTCATACTGACCAAATAGACTAGATATAATTTATTTTATTCTTAAATTAATATCTTATTTAACTCTAAATACTTTGAAAGTCTGTACTGTCTATTATGAAGAATATTTCCATCTAATTAATTTCAATAACTGTTTTCGCATCCATTAACGAAAACCAAATACATAAGTTAACTGCCGTTATCATTGATGTCAAAACCGTTATTGGCAACTATCAAAGACATAGCGAGTATGTAGTTCATTTGTACAATAAGAAGTAAAAGATACATGCATGTAATGTCGATTGAATTACTTTCTTGCGTGTTATAGATAATGATACGAAACATTTTTTGTTTGTATCCAAAATAGATACTGATAATATTTTAAGGGTACGAGTACTTAGTGTCCTACATCAAGAACATAAGTATGTATGTATTTATTTAAATATGCATACAGGTACTGTAATATCCAATAGAAACTATTACTAAATTTATTCATGTATAGTATATAATAAATACAGTGAAAAAGTACACATATATTCATATATAAGAAGTATATTCATACTGTAAGTATATTAAAATATGACTAGTCTATTTAACCAGTACACTTTGTTTCTCCCTCAAATATTTTTGTATTGCACTCGACTTTATGAATTACACGAGGGGTGCCTACTGGGTTCAGTGGATCGTCTCACCAAAATCGATACAGTTTACGCTCTGATTAAGTTTAGTGATATGCTATCGTCAAGCAGAACTAATAATAGGGATTTGATTTAACGACCGTACCGTTTTGTGATTAGGAAAATATGAAACAGTCCATTCATACTTTAATTTACGGATCGATTAGACACGGTATGATATTAAATTTGACTACTTATCCAACCCAGTTTTAAATGCAACATATACATTGTAAATAATATAGAAAAGCATTCATATACACCTCACTCATTTCCGTCCATAGACGAGTAGACAGATCCACCAAACATCTCATCCATTTAGACACAAAAGAACCTTCTAAAACAGCTTCATAATTTAAACCAACGCAACCTCAACCGTTGTTTAACCACGGTGAAAGCGGCGTGAATTAAAGCTACGATTAAGCCAAAGCGCAAAAGAAACTCGGTTCCAGCCAAAAACGTGGGTGTTCAACCCACATGCGATTCGTGGCTCCTCTGGCTCACTCACTGGATTAAATGGCATTCCGTCACGAAGTCACAAGCACACTTACCTGTAACAAAAGAATTATAAATTTAGTAATGTCATGTCAATACGCCGAAGCGGTCGTAAAAAGTAAGAGATCAAAGATTTGTTTTGTAGCTAACGTGGAAGAAACGTAACAAAGTATGTCGTAAGATGTGGAAGGGAAGACTGGGTGTTTTAAATAATTGATGAGACTTCATTAAATGGATAAATTCTTTCACAGGGCTAAAATTTCTTATAACATACATTTGTAATATAATTTGCTTATAAGACATAAAATGATAATAGTTTTTTATATGTTGATTTTTCAAGTTAAAGCAGAATCGTAAACAATATTTACAATCATAAATATGCACAACAACAATAATGAACACTCAGTAATATTTCGTTAATACAAGCATTAGCAATAAACTAGATTCCAGATTTCCAAATAGGTAAGAACGAACACGTGCTTCGAACAAAGGTTTTAGTAACAATATTATTGATTCGATTAATACAAATATTATTGCAATGATTTATAAACAAGTTTGTTTATTTTGTTTCGTAAATAAATGTCGGGAGTTCAGGGAAATGTTAATTCCTTTTATTTAGAGAACTATATTAGTTTACAACCTCTATATTTAGGTAGCTTATAGAAAATATGAGTTACTAAGCTGTATTACAAACATAAACATACGCTTCACGAATTCTGTATGCACACTTTTTACTATGGCGGGGTAGTCAGTGGCTTTAAGTGCTCATCTCCGAAATTTCGAAGGCATGTTTGATATGAGTCACTCAAGACTCGCGTTTCACTATTTACACAGCATTCAACGTGATAGGTAGCTAATTATATATATATATATAGGTAGCTAAACTAAACTATATTATGGAGTTTTTTAAAAGAGAGCCAGTTAGTGGCCCCCATACATAAAAAGGAAATACTCTAACAAAGACTATTCAAATCATCGTCATGTATTTTTTTGCATGAGAAACACAAAAATTGTGTTCTGACGTAATACTAACCTTGATTAGTGTACTCAAAAAGCATAAATTTGAACAAGGTATATTTATTTTACTAATGTACAAATGAAATCATATGCGGAGATACTTGCATTGTTTTTTTGTGATTTTAAAACGTAATCAATGTTAATTAGTCTGCGTTTATACTATCAAAATCATAAGATAAGTAGTAGAAATATGATTCTGCATATTATTTCTTTGAATAGGTACATAGCTGCTTCTATTTGTAAGACCTTTTAAGATTTAATTCATTTGAATATTCCTTACCAAAAAATAAACTATCTTTTGAAACATGTAACTACAAAATAGCTCCGCAAACAATAAGCTTGAACATTCTTTCAATTAATTTATCACTCGCAGCTGAATTTAGGGGACCATTTGGCTCACCCAACACATCGTAAGTTTCTCAATTAAACTACCCAAAGACAACATAAATTACTCCGATACAACAGGTACCAATTCGAGGAACAGTTTCATCACAACAATGTGATTTTACGTATTGTTTAATGGCTCAGTTTTCACTTCACCTACATAATAATGATATACGAATCGATTAAAAATGTGGAATACAACGATAAGATCGCCCGAACAATAGCCCTGTTGAAACCATATGATTTAAATCAGCCAAGAGGCTCGTTCAAGCCGAAATTTTGATTACACAGTTAAAAGCACAGACGAGGTCGTAATTTCTTTCCATAATTTCAATGTGATTTATGGTATTGTGAGTGAAATTTTATTTAATGCAGTTGTAATTTCATTTGCAGAAGTTGAAAGAATAACAGCAATGAATTAAGAGGATGGTGATCTAATGAAACCGAACGGTATTGTTAAAATTTTATGAAATGATCGACCCTTAAATGGGTAAGGTAAAGTTATTAAATTTTATAGTTTGATTGATCTCGGCATCTGAACATAAAGAGGAATAGCTAAACACGAATGAATGAAAACAATTTCTAATAGTAGAAAGAGAATCTCAGTTTTCAACTTCATTATCGTAGAAATTTTCAACCTTTTCACAGCATTCAAGAAAAGAATCTCGATAAAATCACGTTCGTTGAGCATGAAATTGGCTTACGGGTTGACCCAATATTCCTGCAACTGCATTTGATGCTATTATAAGAATCGTGGCAGGTGTGCCTTAGAAAGGAGGTGCTAGCGATTTAAAGGTAACCATGGTTACTATCTTAACCAATTTTTCGATATACGAGTTTCCTACTAAACCTTATATAACAACATATTTACTTAATTCAAGGACGAATAATGAAAGATCTTTTATTTGTAATGTTAAACTTAATGGTTTTTGTAGGTTTCATAATATTTTGTTTAAAAAAAACAAAAAATATAATATAGTTAACAAAAAGTATCCACGTGTCAGTGGATGAAAATGTTAAGACTTATTGAGGCAACAATCTACGTATTACGCAATCTACCAAATCAGGATACAGCTGTGTCACCACATAAGACTTGATACGTAACTTATGTAAGTGTCAACAAGAATATTGAGATATAAAAAAGCCTGTGTTATCAGCGATCGATCATAGCACAAATATGTCAACGCTCTTGTCTGGTTTCCAAATAGACTAGAATACTGGTCAATAGTTCATGTGTAGGTGTCATTAAATTGTATGAGCACTGACATGTTACCAAACCTTACATAGTTAATACAGACGCGGAGTTATCTTGAACTAGATCGCTTTTAACTTCAGAATGAATTCAATGATTATAGTATTTTATTAGGGAAAAATTTTTTTATTAAAAAAAGCTTTTATGTCTGTTATAAAATATTTTAACCTATAAATTTACTTATAATTCTTGTATAATAAAAATTGTTGGTGAATTTGATAAAAGTTACATGATTTGCAATAATATTTTAAAGCAGTAACAATAAACTGGAAACAATAGGAAGTACGGGGCTCATAATATTAAAATGAGGTCATAAAACGACCGATAATGGTAGCAAATGAGGTTAATTTTATTACAATATGATAATGAGAACCTTTCATAGATTTTCATCGCATCATTTGTGGATGATCCCGTAGATCAGTTGTTATATTCGTTGCAAAATGATTTGACGAAATATTAATAAATTACGTTAACGTTGGATTTACAGATACAGCTCACAATTTCATACTAAGAGATTAAACAATCTCATATTATCGACAAATTTAGCAAATAAAATTGGCCCAATAAGATCAAACTACCTAAACGATTTGACCTTTTTAACTTACGCTTGAAACGCGGAGGAAAATTCTAAATATTCTCGTGGTATCGCGAAACTTTGTTTAGTATTTAGGCCACACGTTCGAGTGGGCACACGAAGCAGACGGGCCTCCATTAGGTCGTATACCAACACGTGAGCCGGCACCAAATAGGCTCCTCAGATTAGATGGCTGGTAGCGAGATGAAAGCATAAATCTGATGCAAATTGACTACGGGTCCCGAGTCGCATTATGTGATTTCTAACTGTTCGATTCGACACGGCCCCCAGTTATGCCAAAGCTGAATTGCTTTCACATGGGTATCACTTTACGGGGGAATTTAAAACGGCTTTCTTGCGATAAAACCAATAGGCGATGTTGTGGCTTCAGTAATGCTGCTTAGGTATGACATTAGCGCTGAATTATTTGAAACAATGTGAGGTACTAAAATTGCAAAGTTGAAGATTCAATTTATATAAATAGATAAACTTATTGTGATGTTTAAGTATTAAAAGCAGGTCAACAATGTTTCTTTTCGAAAACATCCAAACATATTTGATACTTATTTTGTGATAGAAAAGAAAGACTTCCAAATCAATACTCTATAAAAGTTTCCTCTCATCTCACACAAGAACTGCAGCAATGAAAGCTAAGTAACTTCGGACCAACTTCAAACGAAGTCTTCAGTCTATCCAAGGATTACTCGGAGAAAATGCTTCTGGAAAACTGTCCTTATTCCCCGTACCTAAGTATCAAGATACGCTCTCTAACAAGGTCACTGTAACGGAAAATTAAAAGCCTACTTTCCTAATGAGGCCATCTCCTTCACGGTAGGGTTAATAATAGCGTTAGAGATGGAGATAGGCTCCAACCCTTGCAAGGCAGAGGCTGTTAATGGTCACCCTTAATAGGCAACGTTGCTTTGTATTTCGGAGACGTTAGCAGTGAATTTATAAGATTAAATGGAAACGTTTATCCCTAAGTGAATCTCAAATAAATATCTTGAAGGAAGAATCAGTTTGATTTTATTTCTAAAAGCTATTTTTACCTACTGAAACATGAACAATTTGCCTATAAGTTAAATCTGGTTTTTAAATAGTGTATTCTAAGAAAATATCTCCATTCTACTCTTAAGCACTCTTTGAGAAACTGACTAGGAGTTGGTTCTTTGAGTTTTATTAAAAATTTTATATCACGAAGCGTCCCGTCGTAAAATAGCGTCTTTATCTCCGCCCACACGAGGGCACTCGACTAGGAGTGTAGGAGTTTTACTTTATAACCGCATAAGGCCATCACAAAAGCATTATTACGGAGTCACGCCAGCATTGTTAATGATTCTCTGATATTTCACGCCACAATCCTTAATAACATAATAAAATCAGCAGCAGGCCAATATCATTGGTGTTTTACACAAGCGAGTGCGGTGCCCACCAATCTCCGCTGATTAAGAGCTGACAGCGACAGTAATGGCTGCCAACGTTTAAATTTAATTGCGTGTCGTCTTAATAACATATCGCGTCACGGCTTAATCCAGAAAGTCGTTTCCTTTCTCCCTACTTACGCTGAACAATCGTTTCATTTACATAAAAGAAAGCACAATTTAGTCGGATTAGTTAATCACAGGTTAAGAAAGACTACACAAGCTAGCAACAATTTGTATCCGTCGCTCGAGACGAATAATTAAACACAAAACAAGATTGTTGTGAACGATCAACGGCATCAATAAACAAACAACTGGCTGAGAGAAAACTCATTAGGTTTTAATGTTAATGTTGGTATTAAATTGATTATCTCGACTGCGGGGTGGTTATGTAAATGGAGATTTAGTTTCAACAGCGTTGGTTATTTTGTTCGTGAAGCGAGACTCACATGATAAGAGGTTCTTCCAGCTCCCGCCGAGGGCGCGAAGACATCTGTTGAATCTTGGGGCTGGGGCCGGCGGTGGTTTGGGCAAGGTCTGCCTCACATCTCCTTCTGAAGAACTTCTGCCAAGCAGAGTGCCATCTCTTTCCTTAGACAAGGAGCGACGTCGTCCAAAAGGTGCCCCTCTCACGGACGCGTAGTTCTCTTCCGACTCAAATGTGTCCAAGGGAACGTCCTGAGGCCTTTTGCCCCTGACGGAGAACGTTCGTCTAAAGCCATTAGTGAGGCCTTCCATTGTCTTGCGCCGGGCTCTGGGCATGACCTCGGAGTTCAAAACAGTTATATCATCGAATTCTGCATCGCTGTACATGCGAGGCCTCCGCAGGTACTCGATGCCCGTTAGGTCCTCAATGCCCCCGTGTCGGTACTTGAGCCTCTGCATCTTGGGGTCCATTGTCGCCAGTTCGTCGTAGCTTTTGTAATTGGAGGCAGCCCGCCGAGGGGCCGGAGGTCTGCCGTCAACTGTCATTTTCAGTTATTTTCTAAAACCTGATGGGGAAAATGGCCTATTTTAAATATCTGATTTGAATTCTTGGCTTGCGACGACGCAGTTCGATTCCTATAACAGACTAACAGTAACGAGAATTTTGCGTGTAAACTTATCGTTTGGCAGGGCGCATTGAATTCCGAATGCAAATCGCGTAATTGTTTTTGAATGTTTAACTGCTGCTGTTAAATGGTTCTGCAGTGCTGTGCTTTACAAAACAATTATATGGTTTCGTAATGCTGTTTAATAAATTATCAGGCAAATTGTCTCCTGATTTGTTTGTAGTTGTTCAATAGCATTCTACAATGTACTTATAATGAACAAAATGAATTATTGGATTTTATATGGTTCACCACTTCTAAGTGTAAGAAAGCAGTCTACTTTCATCAAGCTGCCGTCCAAGTCATCATTGTCTTAGAAGATAACAAAGAACACACTTTGAATAGGCTCTTATGAGATCTTCATACTGCTACCGAAGGATTTACACATATAACTTCCTCAGTTACGTGTTATTAACTAAGGTAGAGTTCCACCGAAATTGAACAAGAGTACGGGTTATTTAGAAATTACTTAAGAATCAGCGGAGGAAATGATGTATTCCAACACAACCCATAGCGTCCGGTATTTAGGGCCATTATTAGCAAATTATCGAGTTCACTAACATCCTGTTGCTTGCGTCTTGAAGCAGAGAAGCTTGTTTAACTTCACGAGAATTGAAGTAACAATGTATGTAACTGAATTAGTAGGAAACTCACATTGTAATCGTATGAGTAAGTAAGAACTTGCTAGTTAAAAGATGATAATTCCAAGTACTAATATTCCAATAACTTTAATATTGTTAAATGCTACATACACAAATGGAGGTTGACCTAAGAGGAATTTGAAGGTTGACTCAGGGATCGTTAAAATTTTTGTTATTAAATTCCATAAATGCTTTATATATTAAATAGAATTTGATCAAATACTTTTCTGTACTGTGCAATAGCATCGTATGAAACGTAAAGAAGCTACTAAACTTTTACGCTTAATAAGAGTTTATGACCATGACTTTAGTATTATTCTTATAATGTTGATGGACCATAAATTCACAACATTGCTTGTTGCTATGTAACTTAATCACTTAATTATCATAAAACACAGATAATCCACTTGCTTTATTCGACTTTTATATTCTGGTGAAATAAATCTTGTTAAAGAATTCATTTACAAGACCAGAGTCCAAAAGAATTTATCTGCGATAGTACCTACCACATAACTTAGATGTGTATAAATAAGGATCTCTTTGAATACTTAAATCTATCATATCCACAATAATAAAACCGAGTTGTCCAAAACTATGGTTTTTCGTGCTAATATATTATGCAATCAAACCATACTAACATAAAAACATTGTATTGCCCCCAAACAAACTTATGAATCATTCATCGCATCGATCGAGCATTGCACTACCTAACATTTAAGAAACAGTAATTTCCAAACTTAACCTAATTAAATAAGCACAACTACCTACTAATTCATGCATAGAAATTTATACTTAATTACATGCAATGAAGGTGTGAAGTACAATGAACATGAAATAGAAAGCACACAGAGGTTACGACATACAAAAGCAGAGTGCATCAGTAGAAGCTAAGTTATATACTGATTAGCGTACAATGTAGGATGGAGATATGAATTGTTAAAATGTTCTGGGTGGCCAACCTTATTCTTAACTCTATGCCAAAGTAAAATAATATACCATAAGTACAGTATACTATAAGTATGGTACATTAATTGAAAGTACAAAGCATTTATCCGTTTGTCAATAATGCAAACACAATGATTACAGTACTTAAGAATTACAAGTATCATAGAGAAGCTATCGTGAAGTAAAATATGACGATTTCTAAATCTGGATAGGTATTTAAATAGATGATAGACAGTGTCTGTAAATAGGAATTAGTTCAAATCCAGATAGGTTAGGCACTGTCTATTAGGCGAAACAAGGGTTTGAGTAACCTAATACTTTAAAGCCGACGGCCACAACAAAAGCTTTAACAATCTAGCCGATTATATATAACAAGGTATTATAATGCTTTGATAGCGAAGTGGAGAGCCGTTTATGAAGGAGTGCAAAGACGTAGGATGTACAAATTAGCAACCTATTGAAGGTATATTAGCATTAAAATAGTCTGCATGCGTAGGTGTGTGAGCGTAATTCAAGCAAAAATAACCAGGATCGTGTAAAAGGAGTGTAACATTATGCTTATAAAAATGAACTAATATTAATTACGCCACACTATTTTATGTCATAAAAGCATTTTTTGTTTTGGGTATACCGAATAATAAGAAGACTCTACAGTTTAGATTCGCATTAAACGTTTTGCAAAATTGTTTAACCATTATAGTTACTGAGTAACAAAAGCTGTATTCATTGCCAGATTAAATTGAAGCTAGCATAATTAAATGAACAACAAAAGACCCAAAGCAACTAAAAACAAACCAGCTGATTATTAACTTAATCAATGCAATTATAATTGAGAATAAATTAAAACCACATTACAGACTGATAAGGAATTAATAGAGACGTTGATAAATTTATGGGCTCAAATCACAATGCATGACTGTTGAGAATTGCAAATTAATTCGTACGATATGAGCAAAGACTGCCCGAGATTTATGTGTAATTGATACTGGCGAGGAACACTGGCGGCCTCTATTGTCCTTAATTAACAGCTTGATACGCTCTGAGGGGAACCAGCCAATCGCCTCTTAATATGACACAGAGAACAGTGGGTTTAGTATGTTTTACTTGGGACACAATTTAATATTGTGTGACGAGTTTTATTGTATAAAATGCCTCAGTTCTGTTTGATTTCAGATGGATCAAAGATTTTAGAGCTAATAAATAAAGTTTAGGTTGTAGCTCAACACTCAATCGAGGAAGTCACCTCTATAAAACAATTTCTTTGTTAAGCAGAGTTTGTGTATGTAATATCTGTTTGTCACTTCATTAAGAATGGTTGAAAGTAGAGCTATATCCTGTAGAGTCCTAGAAACATTCCAATATTGACTTTATATGAATTTACTAAATATCAAACTTTTCAAAATTAATCATTTATTTTCTTATGTGTCTGTCACGAAATTCCGCGGTACATAATTCTTTAAGTACCTAAGCAGACAACCTCTATAATTTAGTTACTAGTGACTTAGCAGCATTCATGATAAAGACATTATCCGATGCGTGCAAGTAAAATTTTAAACGGAAGAATAATAACTGTATTCAATATTTCCCATAAAATTTTCTTCAGTAAGATGTTGTAACCTACAATTTAAAATAATACTAACTATTCCTATAGATCTTCTTAAGTACGCTCATAACTATATTCCAGCAACAACTAAAATACTTATAACGAGATCCAAAATTTTTTCTGACTTGTGTCACAAATTTTCCATCCACCAAATAAAGAGTCTTTCAATATTAAAAGTGGTTACTACATATAGACCATAGGAAGTCTTGAAATTTAAGTAAATAAAGTATATTTTTATACTTTATTTGGCAAACTTTTCATCAGTTTTATAATCACAATACGGTTAGTCACAAAATTACACCTGAGCAATTGGTATAGGCCCAAAGTTTCTCTTAAGGCAAACGGGCACGATACAGAAATACAGCAATGCTTTGCAAAGCATCGACTACAATACAGAAAGTGGTCACAACAGTGTCGGTGTCAGGTTGCTAACGAGCCAAGGTCGGGTAGACCATCCATCAGCAGAGAAAACGCAAAATTACGCGCCTGCACCGGGTTACAAGTTACAACACGTTTCTCGATAAGGCTAAAAAACAATGGAGTCTGAGACGAAAGTTTTATGCAAACTCGTGAAGTGAATGACGATAATAATGCTATCGGGGCTGTCGGTGTAATTGATATCGCTGCGGGCCTACCATGGAATAGTAAAGGGAAATCAAGGGTTTTGAGATTGATCGAAAAGCTGTGAAACTTAGATAGTTTAACAATAGGCATGAAATTTATAAGTAATATGTATTTAAAATGTTAACTTTAATTTATATTTTGTCTTTGTCTAATTGACTGACTGGTTGGTTGGTTTTTCATTGAAAACATAACCATACGAGTACGTGATCAAAAAGCTTTAACAACTCCTCCCCAAAACCTCTAAATCGAGTGTAGCACACATGTTCCAATAATAAAGGGAGATTGACTACCAATGTATCACCCAACATAGACATCCTTGCCACTCTCTCAACAGCAAGCACCTCAAAGCAAAGATCTTTAAAACTATAGATCCGTAACCATGGTAGGCCTACCCGTCGAATCGATGACTTGGCGAAAGTCTGCTTGTTTTATTGACGGTCGAGCCCATAACGCCATACAGGGCTCGTCCTTGTCACTGGGGAGATTGTTGCTGACACTTTAACGAGACTCCATTTAAATGACTATTCGTGTAAACATGGAGAGAGCGGACAAGTGAAAGATTTAGACCTGCAAGCTGTAATGGAGACTTTACATCCCTGTTTGGAACGTAGAGTTCTGAGCTTGGAGCTCTCGAGTTTTAGGTTAAGTTTCAACGTGAAAATAGTAAGTTAATTTATATATAAATATATATTTTTTACGAAGTAGTGAACTTTTTGGTCAGTATGAGGTTAAAAGAGAGATGAAGTTTCCACAAAAATTTGTTTATAAGCCAATTATTACAGATCAGTCTGATATTCAGATTCCTTTAATTAAGTTTAAATTGTGTATCCAAGCCATATTTGTATAGCATGACGATACTATAGTAGAAATAGGATCCTAAAGCGACTGACTAGCGAACAACGCCGAAGAGCAGGCATAATCAATCAGGTGCATTGTGAAAGTGCTTATGGATGGTGGCTAATCTGTTGTCTTGGGCCTTTGCCCTCGAGACTTAGTTGTAGGTCGCCACATCAATTTCCCCGTGAACAATGTTGCTCAGTTAGTCTTTTACTCTTATCGGTTTGGTTAGAAAAAGTATTCTGACAATGATGGTCAAAAAGTAATGAATATTACAAACGTATTAAATCTAAATTATGATTATATATGCCAATCCTGACAAATGATATGACAGGAAATCCTGCATAGTTATGCCACTAGAAAATACTCTCTAATTTAGCTTAAAAAAAAAGAATACCAATACAATGGATGAAAACAAAATAATATCATCGGATGAAAACGTATTTCTGAACGTCTCGGGTTTTAATATTGAAATTAATCAGCAGTGGATTTACTAATCTATTCATCAGACAAAAGTGGTCAAAAACAACCTAAACCTACCTATACGTGGACAATATTATTAAAAGCATTCCAGTAACTGGTGGTCAGCAATAAAACTAAGACTTGTCCCATTTCGAGTGGCTTCGTGAAAGGGTCCTTTGTTCCCTACATTCGGCAGCTGCCTAGAGAATGGAGGTCGTTTTGCATACCTTACAATTTTAGACCTGAAACGGTGACCTTAAGATTGTGGTAAAAATTAGGATAATTTTCATAAAGGAGACTTATATAAAGCTGCGCCGGTTAAAAATAATTCGGAAAGAATATATAAAGGAGATTAGAATAATGGTTTATAAATCGAATGAGGAATAACAAATGTTAATACAGTAATTGAAATACAAACTTAAATCTCAGTTTGATGAAGAGATGAATAAACATGCAAATCATGCAGCGATTTGTACATAGCTGTAGATAAGATGAGGAAAGACCTTCAAGATTGATTTAAAGAATGTTAAAGCATTGCTCCATAAAATTACTTGAACACAAGTTTATTCAATTCTATCTTGATAACTAGTATCATATTATTATGTTCAGTTGCATATAAAGAAGTGAAGCTTTTTCCTATACGTGTATTGTATATTCGTGTTAACATTATTAGCGACATAAAGTTATGTGACTAAGGAATGATTAGTATGTGGTTGTCAGTTTCCGCGTTGGGTGTATTTATCGCTTTATTAGAAGTCTTCTTGGACTCTTAACTAAGTAAAATGTCAGTAATATGAACTAAAATTGAATTGAAAAAGTAAAGAATTGATAGTTGAGTGAATAAAGGGGCCGCAGAATTAAACAAATATATCCAACAGGTTTCGTAAAAAGTAATAAATGAGATACACTGCTAGATTACAATTTTATGACACATAAAACATGCGTGACAACATTTTACCTCTGCAAAATATAAATCTAATTAATGTAGATGCAGATAACAACCTGTTTTACATTGTATGAAATGTACGAATATAAACATGTGTGTTTATCTAAACCGCAAGTGTGTAATCTTGTCCAAGATTCAGGTTTAAAAGTCAGCAAGGAGAAAGTTAGATTCAATTTTGATGCCCATGGCTTGTCAAAACGCAATTAATCATCGAGATTAATCACTCGTAATCAGTATTGTGGCTTAAAGCATGCATAATCGTGATCACTTCATTAAACAACTAAATATCTCAGCTGAGTCTTGGTAACCCGATTTTTCGCGATAGAAAGTCTGTCTAATGGCACTTGCGAATAGCCAAAAGAATTCCGTTAAGCAAACGTTACCGTTCTACAACCACAACGTACTATTATGCAAAAACTACAATGTACAGACATGAGGGGTATCCATTAAATAAATTCATACGCGGTCGACGTAATAGAACGAATTGATGTTGTCATTAATACTCGTAACGAGAAGATCGCGCAGTACCGGAGAAGAGAAGGTTATTGACGCGGTTCTAGACTCAAGACTCAATTTTTCGGTATTTAATAGGCACTTGCCTTTGATGGATTACTTAGCATAACGAGCCTGAGTTTCTGAGAAGCACTCGAGACAAGGTTTTCAATTAGATTCAATTTATTGGCCCACCTAACGGCAATTCAATTTATAGTTTTCGGAACACTAGATGTTTTATGTTTTTGAGGCACTAAGTCTTGTTATTTACAATGTCAATAGAAGAATATAAAACAGTGGTAATTCAGTTTTTATTCATTAACTAATAATCTCACAAATTAACAAGTGTTATTTTTGTCAGTCAACAAATTCATCTTAAACTATATTTGCTCTGACCATACAATCAACAGGGGAAACTTATGAAACCCAATCCAAAACAAATAGGGAATCAAATGTATTAATAAACCACCATCCAAACAGTTTTGGAAACAGCTGGTAAAACAGTAAGACGATTTCTATTAAAGGACACGCTGACTAGGAATTCAATCGGAACATTCTATACCACAATGCATGTTGATTTATACCAGTAAGTGTCTTGATAGATGATAGGCCGGTATCGAGTTGCCCAACCCATGCTTTCATAGATACGGAGAATAATCGTGGATACGAGTTGACACTATCATCGTTCCGAATAAATTGATGGATCAAATTGTGCGACTGTCGAACATAAATCATTGTGAGGGATTTGTCCCAAATGTCAGGAGAAATACCTCGATAAGTGCTTGTTTCGCTTAAGATTATTGTTGGAGGTACTCTAGAGGGCTACTCTATCTAATAACGATATTTTTGGTGGGTTTATTTGTTGTGGAAGGACAAAGAACATCAGAATGTTATAATATACTGAAAGTAGTTAAGTGGGCATTTCGCGGGCAAACAAAAAACACAATATCTGTTATAGTAATTAAAAAGGCTGGCAATAGTGGTCATATACTCGTAGGAAGTGAACCTATATTTAATTACTCTCAGACATTATTTACATATGAATAGAAATTAAAAAGGGAGATTAAAGAGTTTAGTAAAAAGTTGCCGATCCTCTAGGATAAGGGCTAAAAAACACTTAGTCTTTGCAGTCAACCAAGCATTGAAATAGTAAGTTTATTCTCAATGATTGAATAATAGGTTAGGCCTTCAAGAACATTTAGCACCAAGGAATAAGGCTTAACGGAGAAAGTTTCCGAGCTTTTAGTGACGCATAATTTAAGGGATAATGGACAGGCCATAAAAGTGTCCGCTATTATATTTTCCTTACATTTTGAAACGATTTCGCAGTCGAAGATTAAAATACCCACCCGCGTGTCGAGTTCATAACCAGAGGTGATAATTCAACGTTTACCCACTTATGCACTAAGTACCTTTAAAAATCACATTTAATATAAATAATTTCGAGTATGTCAGAAGCTGCATTTTGTTCGTAATTTATAGTGAATTTATTTAATGGTTACCAATAAAACCCAATTTATTGGGTGAAACTGTGTTACCTAATTCTTTCATTTCAGTTGTTGTATTATGTATATTTTAGTAAAATATAAAATCAGAAATTAGAGGTAAATATAAATAATTACAATGAGTACTAAATGTACTCGTAAATATAAAACTGCTGATATTTCATATCTTTGTGCAATGTTTAATAAATATTTTTATGTCATATCATAATGTATCTTACTTTAGTGACTTTAATGTGAGTGCCAATTAAAACTAATTACATAACCTACGTACATTCATGACAATTAGGGATGGGCATTCGATTCAGTTTAAATTTTGTAAGTGTAAAAATTTTACCCAAATTGTACACTACGTTACAGGATACTATGTTATATAGAAAAAAAAATTACAGTTCAAATAAGAAGTACCTAAATTTACGCAAATTTCGTACTTTTAAAGAAATAAAGTAACTATTTTTTCTCTTAAAAAAATTCTACATATTTATGTTATATATTTCTATATTATTCCATTATTTACGTATATTAGTTACGTTAGCATTCTAACCTAAAAAACACAATGATTAAGGAATCCTAACACAGTCTTCTAGGGAATATAGAACTATTCTAACCCTGATATCTATTCCACGTAATAGATTAATTATCCTAAATAACCTGGTCCAAAATAAGGAACATCACCCCATCTCTATGTATCACAAGTAGCGCGTCCATTACAGTGAGTCTAAAGCAATTAAAATACTGTCAACAATAATATGAGAAGACAACCAGCCGTAATAAAGTTACAAACAACGTTTCGAGTAACGCAAAAATGTTTCTGTTCAAGACTTTTGCGCAGCGGGATGCACCCGTGTAAGGTATGTCCGTCTGTTATTTATAGGAGTTTAATGACGTTACGGCTAACCAAAAGAATTAAGGACGTGTTAAATTTTTATTTATATTATCTGTACAGTTACTCAATAAGGCGTGGTGATAGGAGACAAGTGATAATGGAGCATTTGGAAGAGTAAAATAAGTGCAATAAAAGTTTTTTTTTCTGAACGTTTGTGTTAAACTTTTCGCAAAGTAAACGTGCTAAATATACTACCACTTATCTACTAGGTAAGGTGCCTTATACTGTCATTTATTTCTTTATATAAGTATATTCAACAATTGTCACTTCCCAATAGCTACCCACGTTATTCAGTATTTAGACTACATTAGCAATACCAACAACAATCCCCCGCAGACATCTTGGAAACAAAAGAACAAACACAAACAAAGAAGCAGCGGTAATCACGTCCCAAATTACAGTATCAATCTTACATCACAGTGGTCATTACACCGCTCACACCTTGACCAATCGCTGCTCAAGTGGTGCAGAACGAATTTACACTAAATGCAGTCAGTGTTCTCGGAATGCGTTAAGATGACCACTTTAAACCTATGATGCAATCTCCACTTGTCTTGTTAGTGTCGATTCGTTTTTAAATCAACGCTTCAAAGGTTTTGACGTGCTTAGCATGAGTTCAAAGGTTTCGTGTTTGACAGCAATTGTTTTTCGCCTAATCTTCTTTGTTCGTGGTTAGTGGGGAATGATTATAACGTATTTCTACTTTGAGATCTTCAGTAAAATTGTTTAAGCTATCTTTTTAAGAACTCTCCGAAATATATCGTTATGTTGAATAAAAAGTAACTTTAAAGTGTAAGTATTGATCTGTTTTTACTTTGAAACACATAAGTCGGAGATTCAGAGTGCAGTCTAAATCACCTACGTTGATTATGTACGCCAATCGTTTGTTTGTTACTTCATTAGACCTTCTGATTTATCGAACGTGTGGGTGATGTGAATAAACAAATGTATTTAGCCAATTGTTTCAAGGTGGATACACACTCAATGTAATATTTGATGTCAAATTTATCGTCATACATTCTAAATTACATATGATAGATTACATCACATCTAACACTAGAATAAAGAGTTCTTTCTAATTTTTAATTTGTACTAAATTAAATTTGGAATTAATTAATCAGTCAGCCTATACTAGTCCACTGCTGGACGTAGGCCTTCCTAAGGGTACAACACACAACACGATCATTACTGGCCCTCATCTAGCCACTGCCAGCGACCTTCTTGAGGTCATCGGTCCACCGACGTCCAACACTACGTTTGAAATTAATAGAGCAGGTCTAAACACTATCGTTAAACCTAGAAACAATTCGTTCTGTACTCAAACTGCGATAACGAGCAAATTTATAAGCATTTCATCATCAGGTCCAAATGTCAATAACCTCTCCAAGTAAAGGACCGATTAAAAACCCGTTTACCAGCACATAATTACTTTAAACTATTTACTAACAGTGGCTTCTTCTAAAAGATATCTTTATGACGACTACGTGCAGTTGTTAATAAAGATTTAATCTAGTCTGTCATTACACCTTTTTCTCGTAAGTAGCTAATCGCTTCTGGAATAACATAGAAATACGAGAAATGAAAGATGATTAGCCGATATGGATAGCCCTGTAATAAATACGTTACTTAAAACTTTATCTCAATTAATCTTTGAGTAAATTAAAACCAAGGATAATGCATTCCTAGTTCTGAAGTTAAGAAACTACTCGAAAACTTACTCAGTACCTGACTGGAAAAACACTATTAATCAAGCTAGTAACTACAGATTGGTGATGCAAGTAGCGATCACATTAGGTCGAATTTTCATTAGTAGGTGTCAGGAATGCCATAAGGAAACTATTTAAATACTAATTCGCAGTGAATCAACAGCTATTACCAATAAGCATTTATAATCTGAATTCTTAGAATTAAACAAATATATAAGTTAGCGTCGCGATTATAGATCAATATGTGATATAACTAGCTGTAATATACCACTATAAAAATAACCAAAATTAGTACACTTTGATGCACGTGATCTTAAAACTATATTGTCATTTAAAACAAAGAGATTCAACGCACCACAGAGGGCATTGCTGGTTGTTTTAAATCATGAATGGCAAGCAATTAGGGCTGGGATTTAAGTTAATCATGCGCGGCATTCCCTGCTCTGGCAGTTGCACAGACGACCGGTCATCTGTTCCCAAGTGACTTGTTGCGTCTAAGACAGGACACGCTCTGGCTGCCAGCCAACTGGTTAATCTTGGTGCACCTGCGATTTATGTCCGAGATGGGAGCTTGATTTGATTCCTATGTCTGGTCTGGATATGGTCGTTTTGGGCTTTTACAGATATACTTTGTGTGTAAGCTTAAAAAGGAGAATTTAGGAATCTGGTACTCAGTTTATCAATCCTTTGACGATATTAACGATTATCTTTAAAATTCTAAGGTATGCTTGTCATATGAAAAACTCATATAAGTAGGTAAGTACACGTTATTTATGAAACTCACTTTTAAAATCATTCAAGATCAGTCTTTTACTGTGGCAACAGCCTTGAATCTTGACACGAACTTTTCTTATCCAACATAACCGAAAACGTGCTTACCAAAATTCCGCACTCACAAAATGTAAATGAAATATTGGTTAAACCGCATCCACGGTTGAAAGAACACGCAATCGCATTTAAATTGAATATTTTCAACTGATGCGCTTGTCCCAATGTGATAAGGGTTTACTCGTTAACATGACATGTCCAAATGTATGGAATGTGAGGAAAATAAGTGCGAATTTAATTGATAACCTCATTTATCTGGTTTTTATTTACGACTTCCAAGTAAGCTATCTGAGTTTTGATTGAAGGTTATTGCTAAGGTTATGTTCGAATGTTTTGCATTCGGCAAATAGTTATAAATAAATTATACGTACGTTTTTAATTCTCAGATAAATGGCTCTTGCAAATAAGGCTTATAAGAAAGGGATTATTGCACTATGTACTGTAAGACAGAATGTAATATATCTATATTATTACATAAGATGTCTGACTAAAACTAATGTAATACAATTATCATAGTTAGTTTCTTCCTACAAGTAAATGTACCTAACTACCTGTTACACAATTGAAACGTCATTTAATTTTCCACGAACTAAGTACATATTGATTGGAACGTTATCTTAATGAAAAATCAATTGGTACAAGCACCTTACCGTTGTTATCACAACAATGGAGAAAAATAAATAAACTGAAATACTACCTACTACTCAAACTTATCTCTTTACAAGAGTAAGTGTTCTATATTGATTGATCGGTGATAAAAATAGAAATACGCTAAAGCTCAAAGTATTTTTATTATTCAGTTTAAAAACAATTACTTTTCATCTCTGATGAATTTAGTAAACAACAACATTGTTCTGGACCTTAAAACAATATTCCCCTCAGTAGTTACACAATGACAGTATCACAAATATTACAAATCCGAGAACAACACGAGATCAACTAACGAAAAAGATGCACCAAATAGTCAAAAGTTCACTGTCCTACCTAGTCTATTCAATGCAACAACATAAAAAGTTCCCCAAATTAGACTATTTTCGTACACTTGCCATGCCTGTGCGAGAAAGGGTAAACAGAAGTCCAGTAAACAGATGACCGAAATAAAACGAGAATAACTGAAGCTGTGAATGCATTTTTATGTACTGGCAACATAAAACTTTCTTTTATAGGTATACAAATGTAAAAGGTACATTTGTACGTCTTTGTGGAACAGACTTAAGACTGAAAACAAATTACACACATACATATTTAAATTCATGGCTCTACGTACCTAACGTAAACATGTTGCTTATGTTAAGAAATTAAACAATAAAATTATGTGCAATTTTCATTACATTGCTTAACAATCTTATTGTCCACTGTACTGTTAAATATTTAGTGTCTTCGTGACAAGATTCAATGTATTCAACCCTGCGTTATTCAAGCTAATATTTACAACTATACTAAAAATTACATGACCAAAGTTTCTAGTTAAAATGTCACGAGAAACATTATTATCGTTACATATCTTTGATGAGTTTTCTAAAAACAAAATGGCGACTACTGGACAACATCAGTAACTGTTCTTGCTGTCGTAAATCTTGAAGATACACTAGTTTTTCAAGTGTTTGTCTTAGACGATGCGTTTTAAGATAAGTCAGCCTCGGAGATAAACCAACTTTTGTGACGGATTCAGGATTAACAAACCGATTTCAAGTTCTAAAGTACTTTTGTTTTTGAACAGAATCAGTAAAATCGGTATCCGTTAAAATTTCTAATACCTGAGAGTTATGACGGCAAACTAGATTACTTGATATTGGTAGTTTTGTTGTTGATGTTGTTAAGATTGTTTTGAACAAGAACTATTACTAAAATATCTTTTCAACAATTATAAAAATTCCGAAGCTGGTTGTCTCTTTAAAATTGGCTGGTAGTGGCTTAAAAACCATCCAAATAGGCTTTAAAACCATAAAGTATACGTTATCTTTTTACTAACCATAGCCTATGGTGTTACGACCAAAATAACGACTAACCCAAATCTATCCAGCAAGCTACACATGCGTTTCATATAATCGTTTCACTTTTATGTCTTTGTTAAATTGATTAATGGCCGAACATCTCTGTCGTCTAAAAGCGTCTCAAACCAAGGAAATTAGAGAAGCGACATCTGTAAGAACAAGTCAATTAGAGGACGGATTTATTTATAACTAACAAGCGGAAAAGAAAAACGCCTCGACTAGTCTGAGAAATTTGGGGTGAACTAAAAAATGGGTGACATCCGGTTATATCTTGCGGATGTTGTACTTACTAATCACAGGTGATAGGATACGATTGGTTATGTATTGAGACTGATAAAATACACATAAATATGAACAGGTAAATGTTGCTGGGAATAAACGGGTTAGTAGTGAAAAAAGACCTATTAAAGAGACAAAGCTTTTGATATCGTTGAAGATGACATTAAAAATAACAAGCAGGCAGGCCAGAAAATACATTTTAAAATCAGTCATCTATAATATTGAAATATACGTAGAAAATTGAGGTAATAATCGTAAATAAAACAATATTTGTTGATTGATGGCACATCCATTATCCACAAAACCCTTTGCACTGCATGCAAGTCACTCCACACAATGGAAACGACACTGTGGCCCTAATGAAAGTCAATTAACATGACCGCAATCAACGTTAGGAGATTTCACTTACACATCCTACGTAAGACACAAGCTTATAAGCTCTTTAATAACTTGTATAGTACAGGCAATTACATATCTTAAGTAGATACCTAGAATATATGTATGTACGTGGGAAATACATATACTAAGCATTTCCTACTGCAGATGAAGAAATATTGAAACGAAATCGTTATATAGACATGTTTTAAAGGTGTGGTTTGGTTTGATTGTGCCAGGTGTAAAACATACTACTATAACTACTCATATATCCAATAAGACATCTGTTAAAGTATTGATACTGACAAAATTAAACTCAATATAATATAATTGGGAAACGATTAGGGTTTAATAAGAAACTAATGGAGGTTATTGGCACACCAGACCCTCTGTAGGCTCAATTGTCGAAATTGTTCAATATGTCGAAACATTCTAAAGAACACCTTGCTATCTCCAAGTGGGTAATATATGCACGAACACTCACAATAAAAGGTGCTGGAAAAGGTGGTGTATGGGCAGACTCTAGGTTTCTGCGAGAGAAGTGGTTTGCTGCCCTCTCATCAGTCGGGCTTCCGTAGGGGCCATAGTACAGCCACCGCCTTAATGGATGTAGTGGATGGTCTCCTCACTAATCGAGATCAAGGGTTTGGATCATTTCTAGTACTACTGGATTTTTCAAGGGCGTTCGATTCACTTAATATAGATCTCTTGTTGAAGAAACTGAGTGTATATGGTTTTAGTAATAATACAGTTAAATGGTTCTCTAGCTACCTGAAGGGTAGGTCTCAGGTGACAGTGGTTGCTGGAGCAGATGGATTGCATCGATCAGAGGTTAAGGCTGTGACTAGGGGTGTTCCTCAGGGATCGATATTGGGCCCTTTGCTGTTTCTACTATACTCTGCTGACATAGTGAGCTGCATGAAACACTCGCAGTATCACATTTACGCTGATGACCTGCAAATTTATATAAGCAGCAAAGGTTCTCATGAACGTGAAGCGGTTGATAGGCTTAACGAAGATCTTGCAAGAATTGATGACTGGGCAATTGTTAATTCTTTGGTGCTTAACCCTTCAAAGAGTGTGTACATGCTGGTAGGTACTAGGGCGCAGGTACAGCGTTTAGAAGCTATTTCTGATAGAATAATACTTCATGGTGTGCAGATGCGTAGGGAGTTCTTGGTTCGTAACTTGGGGTTACTAATGGATCCTTCACTAAACTTTGAGGAGCACATATCAACCTTAGCCCGTGGTTGCTTCTATCGTTTGAAGCTATTATATGGAATTCGGCAGTTTGTGAATGTGAATTTACGTATTCGATTGTGTGAAGCCTTGATACTGTCCAGAGTAGATTACTGTCTCACCGTCTATGGATCATGCTTGCTGCGCAGGTCGTTTCGGTTGCTTCAAAGGATTCAAAATGCATGTGCCAGATATTGCTTTCATATCCCACCTAGAACTCATGTGACACCTTTCATTGATCGGGCAAACCTGTTGAGGATGGAGGCCAGACATAAGTTACATGTTGCCACAATGTTATTTGGTGTAATTAAGTGTGGTAGGCCGACATACCTTATTGAGAAGCTTGTCTGGCGTCAGGCGCGACGTGGTGAAGGTATTCGGAGTATTTGTCCACCTTTGACTGTGCCGGTCCATAGAACTACTGCTGGGTCGAGTGCCTTTAGGGTTATGGCTTGTCACATATATAATAACATCCCGCCGCCGATCAGGAATATTGGCAATAAGTCTGAGTTTCGCCATCGTCTTTACGAGCATCTGCTGGCACTTCAGATCCGAGGATAGTGATAGTTTCATATTTGGTCTTGTAAACAGTGTAATAGCCTCAGAGTAGAGAAAAACATTCCCATCCCAATCCATAATATAATTGAATTTCATGAAGGGTACAATACATTGATTTCTGCGATAATTTTACTCATGTATGGTTAATATTTATTAGGCATAATATTAGATATTGTAGGTTAAGGTTAGTGTAGTTTTGTAGGTAAGTTATGAGTATGTGTTATGTTCGTGTGGGCGTTTGGATTGCCGACATGTTTTTGGACCTGACTGAAACACAGCGCTGGTTACATGGACAACTGTGCCATGTTACTAGCATTTTAGCTGAGGCAGGTCCTTTTACATTTGGCGTTGCACCGGCTTGCACAGGCCTATTTAGATTCAAGTTTGTTTTTTTTCTTTGTTAGTTTCTAAGTTTTGTATTATTGTTTAGGTTTTTGTGTTCGTCGGTGTGATGTCCTAATGTAAATAAATATTATTATTATTATTACAATAAGTGTCGTAATCTGCGGTTAAGGACGAAATTAAAACAAGGCATCGCAAAGAGAAAGGTGCGTCAAACTGTGACAGGTGAGACGCGGTGGGATTGCTTGCATAAACAGACTTAATGAGAAAACGGGAAAGGAAACGGCGCAGATTAAAAAAGTCACAGTTCATTATCATCATTTTTTGCCAGCTCCCAAAGTTACCCGTTCCCACGACTATTTGCGAAGGAATGTTTTGCTCATGAGAGCAATGTGTGTACTTGTTGGCCTGTTTAAATTCCTTGACACTAGTATATAACAGCACATCTACTGCTCCTACGTAGAGCTACTGATAAATGCAAAATGTATAGGAGTAGATGTTGTTTCTGTATGTATGTTATAACATCAAAATAAAGATTCTTAGGCCCTTATTTTCAATACCTTAAAATGAATCAATTCTGTAGTAATTTCAATAATCTACTTAACAAAATGAGTCTTAATTATATTCGTACAAAACATACACATCTCACGTGCCCATGTCCATACAGAGGGGTAGACAAGAAAAAACCTATTGTGATTTCTTTTCCCTTTCTAAAAACAATTAACTTTTTTATACCAGGACATGACAAAACAATCGATGAGTGATAAAGTAAATATGAATGACACTAGGAAATTACAGAAAACTTCATCCGCTGTGATCAGAAACCATTAGTTTCTTCCCTCTTTAGTTGATTCACGTCCCGTCTTAGAGGAAATAGTTCTGGAAATAAATCGCTCTAACCCGATGGGATGGAACCGAAATAGTAACCTTTCAGTCCTTAGCTATCTCGACTGTAACCCGCCATTAACATATCCTGTTAGACCAAACGGCTCAAGTGCATCGTTCGAAATAATCCTTATGGGATCATTAATCTTAGATGGTTGTTTTTAAGAATGCGCCACGATTTATTAGTAAAAACTTAGTTAATGTATAAAGAATAATTATTTATTAGATTTGTACGGTTATACTACAATTCTTTTTTCAATTGTTGAGATTGAGATTATGTGATTAACTTGTAGATGTGGAATTATACGTACATACGCTTCACGTCTTATGTATTGTATTATTTAAACACAACCTTTTTTTATTGAGGCGGATTGTCAGATGCTTGAGTGCCTATCCCAGAAATTCTGAAGTGAAACGCGGGCTTTGAGTGGCTCATACCTAACATGCCTTCATGATTTCGATTTATGCAAAAAAATGATAAAAATTTTAATTGAAAAGAGCCAAAATCCCGAAATGACGCGCAACCTAATCCTAAGATCTCTAATCTGACGTTTATGTACAATTCTTTCTAAATGGGACAGATTGCACGACGGAATTCAATTTGGCCATCACAAAAGTCATTTCGAAGGGAGATCGTGCCATGAAAACATGGGAGCATCCCCCTGTTTTATTACTCACGCATCAGTCTTCTAAGATTGGATCCCAGATCCTAATTTAAACAATTTTAAGTTTACAATCCCTGGTATTGTTAGAGTTTGTGACAAGTAATTTTCTTACCAAACACAACATTACAGTAACAATCGTAAACGAACTTATAGTTAGATTCTAATTCGTGTAGGTTATGATGTTACAACAAAGATGATTAAATGTAGAGAATAAAAGACTCCAAGTCCAGAACATCAAGCATCAAATCTATAATATAAGTGTCAATGAAGCGAATCTAATTTGTCAGGATCGGGACAGATGGGATCTGTAACCTTGCTTACCTGTACAAGGAAATGGTCGTGATGTGTATCAAATCCAACTATCGGATTTTTTCTTTAATTTTTGTATTATTTACTTGATATGAACAATTATACTAAAATGTTTATTAACATATTTAAGATAAGGCGAAAACGTGAATTATTCGATATAACACAATCTGTTTCCTTGAGCATATTTGCTTAATCGTCCCGAAATAAGGCTGTATCTACCATCTGCGACCACTTATGGCCTCCTAAGGGTCCTATTACGGGATACTGAACACAAAATACATGCAGCTGTTCGCAGGCAGGTGTTAAGGGAACGTGCCCATAAATAATAGGTTGCATTCGAAATTATATCTTTTTAAAGGGCAGTTCCTACGGCGAAATTGTGAAATGTTGAGTGCACTTTTAAGTAGTTTAAATATTGTTATACTGTTCTTTATTACAGATCTCGAAATAAATGTCAAGTGTATGATAGACATAAAATTGATTGTTTTCGATCGATTTCGGAAAATTACCGTCTAAAACCCTTTATATTTAATTCATTTACAGCTCCTACATTATTTTGTTTACTAAGTTAATAATTCTACAATATTGCACCTACTTATTATCAACTTAAAACACTACGTATATAATTAGTATACCCACCTATTATGACAATGAAACACTATAGTACTTACTTATAAGCAACTTAAAACCCTATACTATGTATATTAACCCATTATAACAATGAAAGAGTATAAACCAGACAGTTCATACAACAATACCCTCATCACTAATTCCTCCCCTATGATGTTCGAAATATTATACCACGTTCCCTGCAACTGATTAATTTGTGTTGTTAATGAACTTTTTGACGTCATGATTGATGGTTTTAGTCATCATAAACATGGTACGGTATTAAAGGCAGATTGTAGAATACATAGAATAAAATATGTAAATAAGCGTATAAATTCATAATGAATTTGATACTGATATATTCAAATTTTAGTACATTTTAATAAACATGAGTGGACACTATCAATTAATGCATGTTAATTTAATTTAGTAATATGGTTACAAGGACATTTCTCTAGTTTACGTGGGCTCAGCTATTTATGAAACATTTTATGTTTTGCAGATTTATTAAGATATACACATATCATATCCTAAATATATATACATTGAATCATAAAATCCTTCGGTCATAGTGGTCTAAAATATGTCATTGAAAAACATATTAAGTATCAACTAATTACTATGATTGTAAAAGTTATAAAGGGTCATAACTTTTACGGTCGAGCGGATATCTCAAAGAGATTATAGGATGTCAAAAGGTTTTCGAACTAATAATAGTGTTATTCCACTCTTTTGTGTGACAAAGGAAATTAGAATTATGCATATAAATCACGGTGCGCGTTTCATAGAAACTGTTGCGACTCGATTCTGCTAACACATCTCTTTCAAGGCCTAAAACTACGCATATAATAATTTACTGTGTATTGAAAAATATTCGATGAAACACTAAGTGTCAAGCAAGCATCCTATATCATACTATCTAAAAGATTTACAACTACATATAAATATATAAATTAGTAGAGTAATCGCTCTCAAAATATGTACGAATTTTTCTTTAAATGTCTTGTCAAACGTCTTTTCACAATTTTTATGCTACGCTATGGTAGTTAATCTTAGTAAGATTGAGTATAAGTGCCTACATCTGTGTCGAAAGACATCATTTTGTTTGTTCAGAATTTTTATTTAGTACGCCTCATAATAATCTCGGTAAAAATGGGGATCCGTGATCTATGAGTACACTTTTGCAGAGATTTTTGTGTATATGTAAGTTATCTCTTTTCGCCGTTGACAGAGCGACTAGCAGAATCGACATAGCGCCGTTCATCCAAGCGGAGAGGTGCGTCCCAATCCAACTTCCTGTGTGAGTTTGAACATCCAAAGTTATTAATATTCAACGTGGGCCGCGGACGATTATTCTCTGACGGAACACGTGCCGATTGCGCCTGCACTAAACGACGCTTTTCTTTTCACGTGCTAATGTCAGTTTGTTTGAACGATTCAGCTTCGAAACAAACCAACATTGTCAGCTGATTGCGCTATACAAACTATTTGGTGCTACCTCTTTGGTTGGCAGTCTGGCGTCTACGTGTCACGGGCGGTTGTATTTTATTGAACTACTTGTTACGTGTGCGATGTTTCAATAGTTTTTATTATGAAACAACGTTTAATTTTCAAAGCAAAGTAAAAGCCGCTAGGTAAAAGAGCTACAATTCCATTTACCATAAATAACCTGACAGGATTTTTAATTATCTTCCAATGTGTAACCTTTTCATATTAGTACACACAACTCAACGTACATAACATATACCTATTTAAAAACACATTCACATAGAAACGCATAGTAAAGCATATACCTCTTTATAAAGCACTTAAAACGCCTACGTGGGAGCAACAATGCAACGCTGTTCAGCCATTGTGTGGCAGTTGAAAAGCCTTATCTCGGATTAGCGTACTCGTTGTATTATCACCCTTTATCAATGAAGGATAAGCGATGCACTGGAAGCCAATGCTGCGATCTAGTTTAGGTATTGGCAACACATTGAATACAGTGTGAAGCAAGAAGTATGTGTACTTAAAATTGTCTAATACACTCTTGAAATTGAAATAATACGGATAAGCATAGTTTTTAAGTTGCGAAATAAATTTTACAACTGTATTTTAGGTAACGTAAATTTAAATCAAATTTGTTCTGTTTAAATATCGAGGACGGATAGATTATATTAACTTTCATCGTAATTTTTTGTCTTTGTATGTTAGGTACACAATATTAATACTAATTAGATACAAACAAAAAATATTGGGTACCGTGTACAATGACCTCTATAACTTAATTACGAACTGTGCTGTGAAATCTTAGAGAAGAGTCGGGTGCTAATTAACATGTGTGAATGATTATTTTGGGATGCAATCTTGTTTATAAGCTCGTTCGGCTACTTCCCGTAATTAAATTGCCATTATCCATAGTTAAGGTTCCAGATTTCATTGCAAGAATGAGCTTTGTTTAGTCTAGTTAAAATGGGTCTATGGGTAAAATGATTTCATGTAAGAGTTTGAAGATTTTTAGATTCGAGTAAAATAGGAATTTCTAATCTGTGTCTCGTAATAACCCCTCTGTAAAGAGATCAGCGTGATGTGTATGTATGTATTTAAGGATAATTTAAAAACTTTTTATCTACATTACTATAAGTACCATTTCATTGCTCATACATTTGTTTCCTACTGTAGATATGTAATAATCGATCAAACAACCAAAAGATCTCTTCTTGTCTTTTGATCTCGTCTTGAATAAATATGACGACTAAACTGAGCATATCGATACTAGTCGAAACGACGATTATCCCACAGTTGTCAATATCGATTCTCGTGATCGAGTTGCCGTAAAAGGCGACTGAGATCTAATCGCGAGGAAGGAGTTTGATCTAGACGGACTTGACCTCTTTGCTTCGTTTGTACTGGTTTGCAGGTAGACAAAGAATTTGAGAAAGTATCACGTGGTTTAATTTCAAAAAAGTAGGTGAAACTACGGTGTGAGTAATGCTTAAAAAAGATTATAAAAAGGTATACTAAACTGATGTTTTTAGTGGTTGTAACAAAATCTTTAGCACTACTATTTACTTAAGTACAGTAAAATAAGTAATTAATAGTTAATATTAGCATTCGATTTTCTTGCTTGTGATTTATTTTGTATCAAGCTTATCTATAACGAAGATCTCTAGGAACCTTCATACATATCTTCAATCACACTTCATCAATTCATTCTCAGAGTAAACATAAATAAAAATATGAAAGAATACTAAGTAAACCTTTCCTGCGTTATTTTTCATAGCTTCAAACACTGCGTCGTTTCAAAGAAAGTGACAACTTATAAATACCAAAGAAATATTTCTAAGAATTGGTCCTTTGATATAAATTCTATTTTGGCTTTACCACGAAATAGACTTACTAAAAGTTATAAAGAAGATAAATATTTCAGTAGAACCGTGAACTAGGTATGTTTATTATGATTACTTTGTCAGTTTAGTGACCTTCCACATGTCACGTCAAGTAAATAGTGCGTTTCGGGTGGCCAAAGATCATCGGAAAGTTTAAACTAATAGTCTACGTATGTACTGCGTGTAGGTATGGCAGATTTCAACATACTATAATATACAGGGTGGCGCATTCAAAACGGTTAGTATGGGAAAGTCTGAAACTATAAGAGATACGAAGATTTGTTCTTAGGAACCATGTCACCGATTTTGATAAAAAGAAAAACTGCATTCATACTTTCTTTGAAAAAACAACTGTATCCACTACAGGAATCGAACCCGGTTCCTTTGAAAAAATAAATTGACCCTTTTCACTTTTTCTTTTTAAATATCGATTGTGTAGGTATTAAGCTGTAAATGTCTGTATGAAATATGGTGTCGAAAATGAATAAAACGCATTGTTTTGGCATACTTTAGTTTATCATAGTAGGTTTTCTAAGTGACCACCGTTGTTTTCAATACAATATTCAACACGTTTAGGTAACAATCTTATTATTGAATTTTGTATTTTCATGTGGTGAATTTGCGTTACAATTGACCTTTATTGCTACTTTTAGGTCTTCAACGGTATCATAGCTTATTTTGTAAAATTCATCCTTAACGTAATCCCACGAGAAATTTTCTAATGTGGTTTAACACGTCACTTTAAGTGGACTTTTACAACAATAGATTGTTAGTTTTTGATTACTGTAGATAACAAAACCTCCTTAAAGGATTAATGCAATGCTAATGCCACATGATATGGTTTATGTAACAAGTAGGGAAGTACAAAACTACAAACAGCAATAGTGACAATTTTACACGTCTGTTGAATATTGTTACGGTGTATGTAAACTACTATGATAAACTAAAGTATTCCAAAATAATGCATTTTATTCATTTTCGACACCATTTTTCATACCGACATTTACAGCTTAAGACCTACACAATCGATATTTAAAAAGAAAAAGTGAAAAGGGCCAATTTATTTTTTCAAAGCAACCGGGTTCGATTCCCGTAGTGGATACAGTTGTTTTTTCATAGAAAGTATGAATGCAGTTTTTCTTTTTATCAAAATCGGTGACATGGTTCCTAAGAACAAATCATCGTATCTCTTATAGTTTCAGACTTTCCCATACTGACCGTTTTGAATGCGCCACCATGTATACATAGATACAGATACTTTATTACATAAATATATAAATAAAGATATGGCAAGATATTTTTTGATTATTGGAGCATAGCTATTTTATTGATGACCTATTCGAAGATATCAATTTCGTTTTTAGCAAAAACCCTATACAGACTTTAGACTTATATTTTACTATAGCTATTGTGATCTATCACATATAAACATATCACCCTGACCTTTTTCACTACCATACAAAAGTACAAGTTGCTCTACTAAACCATTACTTCCATAATACAACCTCAGTACCTTAATCCACCTCATCTGACAGATAAGGAAGGGGAAAGTAAAAAAAAACAGCCTCGTGATGATGCGATAAAAGAATCGATACAAAATGGCGTCGATGCAACATCTGCCGCACCCACGTGCCTCTACTTTGAGGTTTCTCTTTGTACCTGCAAGTCACGCCAGCCCCGGAGGGTGAACAGATCTTTGAGCCCACCTGTGCATCCGCTGTTACGGGGCTTCGGATAAAGGAATGGCCGAAAATTAAGGTTCGCTTAATTTGGAGTGGTTTGGTCATTTAATGTGCAAGCGTAATTGATTGAATATTCGATTTTGTAAAAGGTAATATGGCGGTACAGGTTCCGTTCATTGTTAGTGCTTAAAGAGTATAAACACGAATGTATTGACTTAATTGCCTGGCTACAGGGAAGAAATGACAGGTTGTGAAGCGTATGTAATATGAACTAACTTAAATCCAATTGACCATCACATAACTCAAATTTCAAAGCTAAATCACAAAGGTCAATCCACGTTTACAAGCCAATAATCCCCCTGTTTATCCTACTTTGCATCTGTATATACACGTAGGTGATTTAACACGTCAAAACCAAATAAAAACACGTAAACGCTTTGACTTGTCATACATTGGTACAAGGCAACATGGCTGCCCAATGCAACGGTAAGTCACCTTCACAATAAGCCCGATTAAATTCATTATTTAATTAAAGCTCATTCTCCACGATGCACTTTGGTGCGGTAGTGTGGGCGGGACTTTACTTTTTGTTTGTCTACTGCTCTTAGTTGGTACGAGGCTTGAATTGAATGGAACCAGTTATATTTAAATCTGCGCGTATATATAAGCTATTTTAATATGTTTCAATGTCTATTTAGGCGATGGACTGTAAATCTTTATATCAATTATAGTACGAATCGTAACAAAATGGTTATATCATATAAGTTAGTGTACATTCTCATATAAGATATTCACATACGGACCTAAAGGTGATAGGGACAACTCTCTTACGGGATAGTTACATGTCCGCTAAAATTACATATTTTTACGTTTGGTTTTATTACGGCGTGTTTATATTGATACTGTATATTAGTTAAAATGAGATGAGTTAAAAGTATTAAAGAGATTAATAAGTAAGTATGTATTATATACATATTTAATATTATTACACAACAATGAACCGAGTTAGTCAAGTGTCGTGTGTCCTTTATTCCTACGAATACATGAGAAGTGTATGTATGCATGCAAGAGGCAAAGTCTCATAGCTTTTGACACTAGATGGTACTACGATACGTGCGCTAATGACATGTTGCATTGCTATTCGCGTCATAATAGTGCCGACGGGTCTTTTCACAATAACGCTGTTACTAAAGTAATGATATTAGGCTTTTTTGTCACGTAGTGCGGATGTTTTAATTTCACTGTTTTGTTTAGTTATAACTATTTAGAATTTGATGTAATATGTGTCATATCAGCAAACTATTGTGAGTTGATTGTATTGTTTAGACTTAAACTTTTCATAATAAGTGTAATAGTTAATTATGATTCTAAGAATATCGATAAGTTCTCTCCAACCATTTGGGGATTATGCTAAGTTACATTTATGTTAAAGTAGGTTTAATAAGATTAAATATAAAGTATTGATAACTATTACCTATGTATAGTATGATACATACCCATCACGTCTGATTCCCTATAGAGGAGTAGGCAGAGATCACGGATCTTCGTCTGTCCCGATCCTGACAACCACTTTCACTTCATTCACACATACATACACTTCCTCATACACACTCGGCGTTTATAGGTACTTCTAACGTCACCCTTTTTGAATGATGTCTATTTGACTGTCATATGTCTTATTGGGCCGGCCCCTACGTAACGTGTATTTAGTTAGTATTTAATACACATTTGTCAAAATATGACAAGTGAGGATTTCAAATACCTTATACAAAAATACAGAGGCGAAAAGGTTCCACTATCTTTTTCAAATAAAAACAGCGGGATACGAGTAGCGTTCGAGTTTGGAGACGTGTAAAAAATTGTCACAACTTTTGGCGCTCATCTTGAATAGTAACTGTTTAGTGTCATGACCCGGTTATGGGTTTTTGCTAATAATAACACAAGTTTGACGTTTAGTTACTCAATAACTTACTTATTATATACTGTGTAATACTAATATAATACATCTAGGGATACAAATAAGCAAGCAATCAATAAAAAACACAGCTATGAGAATGACGCTTTAAAATTACGACCCTATTTTAATCCCCTACGAACAGGGCATGTGAACTGCGCCCTCATCGAGTGCACATGTGTGGGAGCTACAAGATACTCTGCTTTTTGTCACATCTGAGGTCTACGCGCCCCATGTGTGCAGAATGAGGCACCAGCATCCCGCAACGGATGTTGTAATGTAGACACATCTCCACAGTTACGAAAAAACTCAAGGCTACCGCATATCGGCTCGTTGTTCGCTATCTGATGCTTAAAAGTGTAAATTGAAGCCCGAAATGAGGTCGAAACTAAATGAAAGGTACGTTATTATCTGTGAAACACCCACTGGCTGTGTGCCTCGAGAACTATGTCGTCCACCCACAGGCTTCTTTCCCGTAGGCGCAGGGTCACACGAGCATACAAATCATATTCGTATCGAGACAGACCTCTCTATGTAAGCATACGTCAAATTTACATTTGGAGAGTCAATGTCGCCTGACAGGGACAAGGTTCCCTATTGTTTGGTGAGCTTTTAAACCCGGTAGCGTAATGACTCGATCGATACAGCCCTCATAACAGTTTTAAAAAAAACCTTATCCCATACCCGAAAGTTGAACGTGCGTCGTGCAAGCCAAGAAGAGTTTAAAAGACCTAATAACTAACAGAACGAACAAGAAAGGTGCAATTGAAGATACGCATGCAAGAAGTCATCGATCAAATATTTACCATGAATTTTCATATTATTTTTCAACAGAACCATTTAGGCTATAATCCTTGGACACTGCACATAAGAAGCACTGTTGTTTCCTCACAACACACTGTCACACATCCCAAAGTTAGATTGGTTTCGAAGTTTTGACACTGAGCGAACACTACGCGACCGCCGTGTACGAAGAGCGACAACAAACTGAGGTGAGTGAGTGAGTAGGCCGCGAGTTGAGTGAAGTGGGACCGCGTCTTTCCCGCTCCCCTCTCGGCGTTTCTCTCGAGATGAGTCCCTCGATCACACTCGACAACTGTCAACTGGATTCGGGACAGGCGAACGGTTAAGCCTATCGCATTGTCCCACATAACGCCGAACGTTTATTGACACGAGTTTTATCTTTGTAAAATGATTGAAATATCTTGGTGACACAAAATTGTAGAAACACTTTACAAATAATACCTATTAGGTTGGGATTACCTGTTGTTTTTGAATGTTTTTTTCTTATATTACCATAGAACACTTGCAAAGATCTTTAAGCTTACATATTGATTTCATCCGCTTAGCAAATTTTATGCTTGAATTATATAACATATTATTTTACGGTGACGATCTCAAAGTATCCAACGTAATAGTTAATCTTATAATCAGTATTAGGAATGATGTACACCGAAAATATTTAAGAAGATCTTGAATTCCTTAGAAATCTCTTCTAATATACAATAATAGGCACAAGTCCCCAACGAACCAAAGAGTTACCTTTAAGTGCGTAAACCGTTATCAAGTCTTTATCAGTTCTTATCTATGAGACATCGCCGTAACACCGTTTTTGATCGGAAACTGAATGTATGAACATTTGAAAGTCTAATATCGTAAAGGACACGTTCTCTATCGGTGTTTACTTATCAAAAGTGTCATTGTAATGTATCATAGGCGTGGTAAAGTATGTGATAAGGAATATTCGAACGGAGATTATTTTGACAAGCCAGCGTATTCGAATTTTAAAAGATTTCAAAACCTACGTGACTGTATACTCGTACTCGCATTATAATAATATAAAGTATAGCACTTTTTTATAACACAAACATAAGAATCATTTAAATTAAAAACAAAATAAGTGTCATATATTTCCTTTTTTTTTAAATAGCACTATTTCAGTGTAGGAAATACCACGAACAGCCAAAATTAATACGCCGAACCATAAACAAAACTACTTAGACCAGATAGACAATAGTGTTACCAAATCCAAATTTGAGTATCCAAACCATAATTAGGTATGAAAAGGGCATTTTAGCGAACTGTCAAGACGACCCTCCCACCGTTTAAATCTGAGACGGGCTAATAGAGTGTAAAAGACCCTTTAATGGAAACCGCTTAACGCTGAAACTAGTATTAATTTGGAATTCGCATACTAATTATCAATAAAGGCTATCAGTTAAGTGATCACGGTGTTTAGGTTGTCAATCTAGAATTCTAGATATAAGTATGGTTTACTGTAGGTACTAGGTATATACGAGTATGTAATTGAATTGTAATGGTGTATTCTGTGCCTAATTACTTTAGAGTTACCGCTAAGAGTAACTTTTTTATTACCAACAAAATACATTTACATTAAGTGAATATATTGACAAAAGAAGTTCGAGTAAATTTGATGTACTATTTCAAATGCACAAACTGTTCAAATTTTATAATTTTTTAGATATATAAAAAAGAAAATAATAATACTCATAGTTAACGAATAGAACTAATTCTTATGACTACCGAATTCCATTCCTTATTAGGGTCAATCAATATTTGAAAATTAGGAACGAAGACCTGGACTTCATAAAGGGACAAAAAACGAAACCTTTTCAAAGGTTCAAGTTGTCCTCAACCTTATAGTTTTTGTTTGTATACGCATTTTTTGCCTTCTTGTTAATGTGGATTTTATCTTAGATCTCAAGACGGTCAAATTCTTTAGGGTCATCCATTAAAAGGATATTAAACTGGCCAATAATATTGTTAAACCTCTAGTTTCTGTAGCCAACTTGATTTATTACAAGTACATTTTAACTAGGATACCGACTATAAAGGCCTTTTAATTATAGTTAACTGCTCGGAGAACACATAATCCTTTATCTTATCAAATTTATTAACGAGTAGATGACAGTTAATTAGAATATTAATAGATTTTTTATCTAGTTGCGGGATTTAGTGCTCTTTTTATGTTAGGAATAAAACTATAATTGTTTACTTTATCTTGGCTAAATGATAAAAGTATTAACATTTACATAACGCTAAATGGTTTTCTTAAATGATTGTGTTCGTATTTATTTACGTTTTAGTTGAATCTGAGACTAAATTAAAAGTATACTAAGTACCTTTCTACCATACAGGCGATTGAAGACATGGATGTTTATTTGGATTACTTTTTCATATACAGTCTTGTACTGGTAATACGTAAATATCATTCCCTATTTACATCTCAAATTTAAGAGTCATTTTTATATACTGCTAGAAGAATTTAGCAATTATTTATGTAACAACTACCTATTAGTAAGTCTCAACATGCAAAAATCACTCCACATATTTAAAGTAGCATTTTTAAACACTTAAGCCCATATTCCAAACTATCCTGTTAGTGTATAACACCCTGAATGCCAGTGAATTCCACAGCAAAACCGCGTCTTAGTGAGTTAACACTTACATTCGAATCGATTTGTTGATTTATGACAAGAGATCGGAACTTGTTCTCCGATTGTTCCAAGATCGATATTCTGACTTGAAACTCGATTTCGCTGTTATCGAGTGATTTGGAACGTGTAAAGGAGTGTACCTGGGATTTTAATAATGTAGTCAGCTGTTATTTTTTATAGTTAGTCGAATAAGGAAATATCTACGCTAGTTCTTTTGCTATGTGTTATAAAGAGAAAACTAATTTTGCTTGTTAATTTACTGTGTTTTAAAATATAAAGGAGTTTATATAACCTGCATCTATTGTGACCAATACGATACTATGTTTACTTCAAATTCTACAGAATGGAATGTAATTCAACGCTCATCAAAAATACTGAAATGTACACCAAAATATAGCTAAACGCACAGCAAAGGTTAGGTTTGGGACTGTATTATTTTGGTGTACAATTCATTATTTTAGTGCATTTTCGTATTATCTGTCCTTTAAACACTATCCGTATGTTACTATAAGTAGTTAAAATGTCAGTCGCTAATGACCTAGTATTTAAAGCGACCTAAATAATAAATAAATAACTATCCGTAAAGTTTGCACACTATCCCTATTATCAAACCTAGGGTCATGAACCGAAAACAACGAAGGTGGTCCCCAAACACCCGAAACGGGTTTAAATGGGTGACGTTGTACAATATTGTTACTGAATAGTTGAATCTAGTTCCACCCACGCTTCTTATGTTCTCACAAGTCTTAGTTGGTGCGTTGGTCGTTTTATTTCACGTTTCTGGGAAGGTCGCCGGCACAAGGTCGTCTGGCAGGAATCGTGAATAGCAATTTATTGTGGATTAATCATATCCTTTATCTTTGGCATCCTGTGGCGGTCGAGTTGAATTATGCTTGAAATTCGAATTTTGTATTGAATATCAACCTTCGGTAAGACACTACCTAGTTAATTAATTGATAGCTAGCTAGTCTGAGAATCAATGTACATGAATAAGTACATACATACATGTATATAAATTCACATCATTGAACCTTTACGGTGGAGACAGAATCTCTGAGACTTTAAATCTCCTTACTCAAGCAATCATATTGGTGTTGTCAGTACATTTATGTGAAACATTGGTGAAAAGTTGCTAGGAGCCAATTGATTCTAAAAGATTAAATTTTACCCCTTATCCCTTAGTCGCCTCCTACAACAGTTACGCTACATTCTGTTTACGTCCCAAAAGATAATGTAACCATGTGCTTTTCTTATTCCTCGTCATGTAGCAATAGCGACTGGACTGGATAAAAGGCAAATTTTATTCCTTTTTGGGCAACACGTTGATCGCTCACCAATCATCTTTATGAAGTCATATATTATAACCCTAATGTATATGGTTAGAGAAACTTAGAGGTTTTATGTCTCAATTTAATACTAGTGTGGTATAAACTTTATACGTAGGCATATATGTGTAAATCAGAAAGTCTGATAACCATTTTTACTGACACTACATCATTTTGAAATGCATTTAAATAATTTAGTACTATCCGTTTTATATTAGTTCGTTTAAATACATATACATTCACGCCCTCTAATCCCTTTTAGGGTGGACAGAACCTTGAAGACGATAATATCTCCAAGGTCACATTTTATCATGAATATTTGGGTTGTGATGTTATATGAAACATTGGTGACAGGTTGCTAGCCTATTGCCCAACAGATTTCATTGACCCCTTAACCCTTAGTCGCCTCCTACGACATGCCGGGAAGAACGGCATGTGATAAATATTACTTTAAATACTACTCATAACTTCTAACTAATCCTGAACTACGATATATATGTTAAAATGTATGCGTGTTTATAATGTGATTTCTACTAACTATATTTCCTTCTATCAATCTTACACTATACTACAATCAATCTTCACCATACTTTAGCACCAGCTTTCACATCCCAATAGCAGTTCAATTAACGTGAACTTTTCCATATCTTCGCCGAAATTGTTTCACTCACAGTTGAATATTAATAACCGATTTATGCAAATTGCAATAATTAAAACTTCAGTGCGCGGCTTCGCTCGTGACGATTAAAGAGTTTACTTTATGTAAAGCCTTTGGTGCATTACCAAAAAGGTTGCAAATGGACTTGGGGTTTCAAGGTATGGCTTGGTTTGGTCTTTATTTGCGAGCTTAGAATAGCTGATTCCATTCCCGGATGGAGTATCAATTAATTAATTAAATTGATGTTTAGGATTAATTGTATAGACGTACATTTAAGTTGTATAGACAAAATAAAATTAATAATAAGTTCATTAATGAAACAGTTTTGTTCCTCACGTATACGAATTGACTATGTAGCAAATTGACAGTATTAAAGGGTCTTACTTTATAAGGTACTGAATATTGGTATAATGTAGTGTTAAAGGAATACCGACATTCATACAAACTAACATTAGCAATATCGACAGACCAAACAGACCAGACAAGACCAAAATAATCTTAGTTATAGGAAAAACAAATTATCACTTATAAGCATTTTATACTAAGAATAAATGTAAGAACTTTATACGTATATGTTAGGAAGTCTCCCTACACTCTGTAACATAAATAAATACATCATATTCAGCCCAATGTCGTAATTAAAAGGCACTAATACGTGAGTCTAAAGTCTCAAGGTTTTGCGATAAGATAATAGTAAAGACTACTCCGGCGTCAAGCAGTCTAGTTATCAATCATACATAAAATTAGGTATGAGCAAAGTATTATCTTAACGTTCAGATAGTGAGGCTAGATAGATAGAACAAATGGATTGTTTATATAGTGGTACTTAGATGTGTTTGTTTGAACCTTAGGTTTAATAAATATAATTTCTCATGACAATAAAGTACAATAACTATCATGAGTTATTGTAATACAATATGAAGAATGTGTGTCAAGCATGATTAAATAATCTACATGAGTTAATTTTACGTATGTATCTCCTAAAAAAGTGATTAATTAATATTATTATCTATTTGTATACAATATAATTTTTTAATGCTTTTCAATGCGTATTTATTATACACGATTCTTTCATTATAGAATGAGCAAATAATATCCGACAGTCAAATATTATAACTCCACACAATAATTTAAAACACGGAAATCAGACCACAACCAAAAAGTTTCTACACCTTACATTATAACACAGAACCGAAAACATCAAATTTATAACCGAAACAAAGGAAAAGCGCGTTCGAATTTCAAACTTAGTAGGACAGCTGTTTCGAAAGGTGTTAGGAAGAGACGAAACAAATAAAAAAAGAGACAACACGTAATTGGCTGGAATTTGTTGCCAAGATCGTGTTGCAAAGGGCTAGTAACCCGCGTATATTTGCATATGAAAACACCTGTAACTACTTCACGACGGTTAACTTTTTCGGGGTAATAGAGGTTTGAGTGCACACATTATTTTATTGGAAACTTTCTTCTCAAGGCGAGATGGGGTATGAGAGAAGATGTAGTCACGAAAATAGAGAAAAGTAGGTTGAGATGATTTGGGCATATGGAGCGGATGGATGATAGGAGGGTTTTGAAAGGAATTTATAAAACTAAAGTAGGTTGGACGGGGCAGGCCGCGTAGAACTTATACATATCAAATTGGAAACATTCTTTTTAAGGCGGGTGAAGAATAGAAGAGCATATTTGTGAAGGATAATAGGTATGAGTTAAGCAAGGGAGATTGGTCTAGATCGTTCCAGGTAGCTATCAATAGCCTCTGCCTATCCTCTTAGGGACGAAGAGTCGTGAATATATGTATGTATTACACACCACTGGATGTAATGTGAAGTGGTGAATCCATAGACGTATACAGTGAATATGTAATAAGATGTCAAATGTAAATTTTGACATTTGTTATTTCAGTCCTATGTTAGACTAATGTTAACCTTATTTATTCAAAATACATCGGACTGAACCGTAGATGTATCATTAAAAATCTGTTTACCCTAAAAAAGATATAAAGACATGAATATATGTATAACATCAACATACGACAGTGCAATACGTGTCGTTCTTTCTGTATTTTGACACAAGAATTACTCAATGAATACATCCGCATGTCACTCGTAACTCTACCTGCCCTCAATACGTAATGGATTGATATTATTTTTACCAACAGAAACAGTTTTACAGAAAAACTTTTGCTGTAGAAAATGTATCAAATGTTTATGAGGAAACCTGCTTATTATTCTTCGGAATATATGCGTAGTGTAGAAACATAGTTTGACATACCTGAAACAAAATAAAACATAGGATTAGAATTCTGACAAATCCAACATCAATTAAATAACATGTAAAAATACCCCTACGATTCTTTTCAACAAAAATTAGATTTCTTTTGTGCACGTCGTAAAACTTATAAATACATGCTCAATAAGGTTTCATTTAATTTTTAGTACAAACATGGACTTCAGGACCTTTATATTATCAGGATCAGAAAGCAGAGTATCATAGTATCTGTCTACCCCTTTGTAGGTTACCATGTATCGCTGCTTTAACACTAAACTGAAGAAACTCGAAAAACATTTAATCTCAAAAAGATTAAATAATAAGTACATAAAACATATTAAGTTAATAAAAAGATAAAAAATGTATTTGTATTTAATCATTTTTTTTCATTATATGCAATTTAATGTCAAAAATATATCAACTATATTATAAAACAACGTTTTTTTGCAAAATAGTGTTTTTTGAGTTTCTTCAGTTTAGTTTTAAAGCAGCGGTATGTATTAAAGCACCACTGGGTACCAAACGCAGTACCGACCCTGATACTGATCGAACGGCCAGTTAAAACAAACTTTAACAAACAAAAGTTGTTCAGTTGATGTTATTTCGATTGGTCCATAATTATTGCCCTGGCAACGAAGGGCCCGATTCTCGTTCAAAAGAAAACTTTGCAGACAACTTCACCAACGATTCGATTAAAAAGAGACGAAACGGTTGTATTTTTAAACTCTTTTTTGTAGTTACAAGGTTTGAGTTGATCAGGGATTCGAGTAGAATTCAACCCCGCGAGGTATCAATTCGCTTTAAGTAAGAAGGGCAAAAGTACAAAGGAGTATATTCGTGAGTTTATCTGCTCTTTGATAATGCACGTGAAAAAAACTATACTATATTTATAATTTGTAAATAATTGTAAGCGGCACCACCGAAGTAGCTTTGATAAACCTCAAATACATCTTTAGTAACACAGTAAAACTAATCTCAAACTTCTTGGTTATACTTGGTTTAAAATCTCATTTTATAAGAAAAACGGGACTTATCGCGTATATTTTATAAACAAAGTATTAGTTACCAGTATTACTTAATGGCCATATTGCAATGGGCATGGTTACACTTTGTTTATAAAATATACGCGATAAGTCCAGTTGTACTTATAAAAATTTAATCTCATTATACACATATAGCACGGATACTTATCTAGTGATTTAAATAATTAATTAATTACTATGTTATTTTATGGAGTTACAAATTGGAAAATCACTACTCAAATCCAAAGTAATTTGAACATTCTGCTGAGTTATTTCTTATTTCGCATAAACTTTCCTTCAATTTTCAACTGGCAACACTTAAATTTGCAATTCCGTTTTTAGGCAACACTAAATTAAATACTCGAGCTGATTGCTCTCTCAAACGAAGGATAATGTTCCGATATGATTTTTATTGGTCTTTCACATGGTACTAGGCCATAATATTTTAATAATAAATCAATGAGAAGTATAGAGGAACTGCAAACTACTATATTAAAAATTGCTTTTTTTATCTTTATTTTTGCTCAAAATATAATAATCGATAGTTACCTACTGTATAAAATCAATGTTCTTAAAATTTACTAAAGTTTGAGTTGATGCTCATTATATAAATAATAAAATAAATCACATAATATAAAATACAATATACATACAATACCTGTAGGTAGATTATCTCTCTCTGCGATTTGGCAATAACACGAATCAATTTAACATAACTAGTGTAATATATTTTTCCGTAAATATAATTTTTATACAAAAGTACCAATTTTCTACTAACATTATCCCAAACTACACTAAAACATACACTCAATCGTCTCTTACACAGACCCAGACAAAAAATACTCCCAATTCAACTTTCTTGTACTACACAAAATATTGATCAATACATCATGCTATCCATAATACAGATTCCCAGCAAGCCATTCAGTAGAGCACAAAACAAAACAGCAGAATAAACGGAAACCTAAAACAAATAATATCCCCCGTTCAGCCCTAATCCAGAAATGTACACAGATTAATAGTACATTTGGATGGTACAGTCGTTCCCCTTTCGAGGGGCCTATTCTGTGAAACGAGGTATTGATTCTGGACTCTCATTGAAAATTGAATTGTGAATGGACTTAATTATATTAGTTTAATGAGTATAGCTTTAAGGGATTCGCGATGTATACTCATGATAAATAACTATCGGGACTTATCGCGTAAGTTTTTATACAATAAAGTTTCCTTTATTATTAACGCGACGTTTCGGCTACGTTGCAGCAGCCTTGGTCACGGGCCGACTCAGACCGTTAGTTATTAATCATTAATGAGTATAGGTTGGTTAGGAAGAATTTAATGTTCGTCATTTGTGTGTATAAAGAATAGTTTTGCGTGTGTGTAGTTATATAGAAGCTTATAATAATTAAGTTTTACAGAAATATATTATAAATGAGTGGGATTTGGTAAGTAACTAGTTGTCGTTATCCACGAACATGATATGTAAAACTATTGTGAGGATAATAACAGATTAAGTTTTTGTTAATTAGTAGAAAATCTGTCAGCATTCAATTTATCAATTACGGAAATCTACCTTAGCACTTTACTATGTCTTTTTAAGGGTATTGTAGCCAAAATATAGGTATATGTAGCAAATACTACGATCTCATATCAGATGGATATTGAACACATTGCGATCAATATGAGAGACATTTTGATAGAATCGAAGCCCTGAGGTGCTCGTGCGTTGACCCCGCCTTTTGTGATGATTAAGGGAGTCTTTTATTACAACTTTCCTTTTCACGATTTTCGTTTTTCCGGCTTACACCCGCTTTTCTACGAATTGCTTGTTATAAAGAATAAAGAAAAAATTCTAGGGGCTTATTATTGTTGTTGCCATGGTAACCAATATTCATTCGTGGCTGTTTAGTGAAGGAAGGGGTAATCTTTTATACGTATTATTTAAAGTTTTTTGAGAAGTCAGATAAAGCTAATTTGAAAAACGTATGTATTGCTTTAGTGGAAGGGCGGTTACGTAGGGGTCGGCCCAATAAGACACATGACAGTCAGATAGACGCTATATTGAAAAAGGGTTGACGTTAGAAATACATATAAGCGCAGAGTGGGTATGAGGAGGTGTATGAGTGTCAATGAAGCAAAAGTGATCTGTCGGGATCGGGAAAAATTGGGATCCTTGATCTCTGGCTACTCCTCTACAGGGAATCGGCGCGATATGTATGTATGTATGTATTGCTTTAGTACCTATTACTGACACTGTAACAATGCATAATACTCAGTTATCTTATACACAGACATTTACATACAGCATAGTCCGTAGTATTGAATTTCTTTGAAATACGACTAGACTTTATTTTTTTACTAACACTCTGTTGCCATGGTAACAGGGAATAATCTCAAACATCGCATTATTCTTACAAAGGTTTTGATTTATACGAATTATACGGGCCTGCTGAATATGTATGACTGTAGTTATAATGAGGCTTATAAATTTACCAAATAATGGATCATAAATCTTGAGAAATTTTGAATAAATACCGTAGTTGCGGAGGTGATTTAAGACGTTATTAACATAGATTTGTAGAGCACTGACATTAAAATAGTAAATAATTATGCGTTAAGTACGTTGTGATAATATGGGACTGTAAACCAAAGTATAGCCTCCAAGAAACTTAAACAAATTTGGACGAATAGAAACTTCCTTTCATCCGTCAAGATAGTAATAATCACAAACTAAAAATAATGCAAGTAGAGTAGTATTTACATGATGTAACATGCCCTATTAATATTTAGAATCTACATACATAAACATCACACACATCTCCCTGTAAAGAGGCAGAGACCACGGTATTAACAATCTCAGAACAATATACGTTTAATACTACGTGAATTTTAAGTAGCCATCGAAATTCGAAACAACACTAATCAGTCAAGCCTTCGCAAACACCGAAAGTTAACTGACGTGTGTGAAATGTCAGGCATAAAATGTTCTATAGTATAGTTCTGTTCCTAATTACTCCGGTTTTAATGAGTTTTCTTATTAGACCAACAAACGTATGAAAGTTGTTTGTTTAAACTTTAAAAGCGATTTCTCAGTTGTTCTGAACACGGAATTAGAACAGACATATTTTAGACACTATAATGAACTGACAGAAGAGCTAATTTTGAAGTTAGTCTTTCTATGTTCTACTATTGTGTTCTGAGATTACTTCTAAAGTAAAATAGGACTAAAAGGTGTATCCAATTATGTATACATATACAAAGAGACCGAACACAAACAAATGTTCCGTATAATTCTTTGGAAAATCAAAAAATCCTTTGGAAATAACTAGTAAAAGTAAAACTTTCATCAACTTTAATCAATTCTTGGGGTATAAAAAAGTAAAAAATACACATTAGTGATCAGTTGCATTAAGGACGCCTAATCACCAAAATATACCTATAAAAACCCGTTCCACTGGTTTATCAAATACCTATAAACACTTAATTTTATTTTCTATATTCAACTAAGTTATCTCCACGAACACGCCACAAACTAACCAGTGGTAACATTCTACTCAAATTGCGGACCAGGATATATAAATACTTTCATATAAGATGTACTTGTATTCTCCTTAAATAACCCACACTTTCCAATGCCACCATTGCGATACTAACGCACCCAATTTGGTGTAAGACTAATTAAGGGCATTGATCTTCCCACCTTTAGACATTCGATGACTGATTCTCTGTTATAATTAAGGCTCTTGAGAAATTCTTCACTCGCAAAGGTATCTTAATTGGGGAACTTTCGATTGAATTTATTGTTTTCTCAGCTGGTAAATAATTAATGCAACTATTGTTTTGTAATTGGGATTAAATGTGTCCGTCTAATTGGGAAGAATGGTTTATGAAAATAATGAATGAATCATCACTTTACTTTAGTGGTTACTTAACTTTCTTGCATTGTTTAGTTCATTAAAACTAGGGGTTAATAATGCAAGTATGTACTTTCTATACATTTAAATAGATCTTTTTCATTACAACCATCATACAGTCTATTGTTTACATTATTAATTACATCTGCAGAAAGCGTTATGAAGAATTAAATGAGAACAAAAATATAAACTAGAGTAGAGATGTTGTCATAGCAGGATCATTTAAGGCCATTCTTGAAGGATGTTCTAAAGGCTTGTTTAGCCTGTGAGCAATGGAGTGTAAGTTGATAAGGCTTTTCATCGCAACATTTTTGGCCTAAATTACCCAGTTTCAGACTTTCATTATTATGTGTTTTAGGTTTTGACTGAGCACTTTTTGAATCAAAAAATTAAATCGATCTTTGAACTGAATTGGTGATATCATATTCCAAAGGAAGAAGGTTTTCTTGGGAATTATTGGATGGAATTATTTTGCTCATGTTTCTTCCAAATAAGCTTAATTTGCGGCATGTCTTAGAAACCTTTCTTACTCGTATACCTACAACCATAAGTAATTGACTGTATGTATAATGTATGTATGTCAAACAAGGTTTGGCCTGAATTTCCCAAAATTGGCTTACATATTACATCTTTGTGTATTTATATTTTCTTCGGCAAATTATGTTTACATTTTGAATGATTCAGTGCCTTTCAGATGAAGGGGAACATATTCAATTTTCCCGAAAATAAAATGAGAGAACATCTTTGATCATACGAGTAGATTATTTGGGTAACGTTTGCGTACACATCCTTCTATGTGGGGTTTGATCTTACCTGATATATAACAATATTTGGTTTCATATGTAAAATATTTGGTTTCATATGTGTTTTTTAGTAGAACCGTGAAAGTCCGGATATACATACATACATATCACGCCTGATTCCCTGTATCTGGGATCTCTGCCTACCCCTCGTAGGCAGAGATCACGAATCCCCATCTGTCCCGATCCTGACAGACCACTTTCACTCCATCGACACCCAAATACACTCGGAGAACTACTTACATACTTCCGTTTCAATATGGCGTCTATCTGACTGTCATATGTCTTATTGGGTCGACTCCCGCGTAACCTACGATATACCACCGAGTAAATAAACTGTTACTAGCAGCACCTGAAAACCTACGAAAGGCAACTAAGAATAATTTCTAAGGTATTTTGGGCCTTAACTATCTATCTATGAGTAATAATCTCAAATTGTATAAATTTAATGTTGACGTATGAACGAAAACTTTTGTCTAAGCAATAGCGACATGGCACTGTACGGGTACATGCGTTATTAAAAACTACCAAGGCACAATTCATACGTCGTATAAACCTACGTATTCAACACAAAGCATATTCTATCGCTCAACCTCCTTTACATAGGCCAAGCATTTCAGGATGAGTAAGCCAATTTTCTCTATACCTCCCTCTAGCTTTGCAATATGTGCCTTATTTCCTTTCTTTTAAGGTTTGGAATGAGTTTTCCCTGCATCGGTGTGAAGGTCCCCATTCAAGAGGCATGAAAGGCTGTCGTGTTCGAGAAACAACAGTGCATAGGTGCCCCGTAAAAATGATTTATATATGGAGGGACGATGCCTTATCGAATTCCGTCGAACCCTTTGCGCTTTAGACTTATTTATGGCACGTGGAACGTACGGCTTTGCTTTAGTTAGTCGTGATAGTTTAGTTGTGAACATTGGGATATGTTATATTTTGTTGTTGTTGCGAGAATGTTGTGATTTTTTTAATATGTTAAAGTCATGATACATATTGGAAGTTATAAAATATCATTTAAAAAAGTAAAAGTTTTCAGTTGCTTCTTAGAACACGCTGAATAGAATGTTTGTGTCATTTTAGTAAATTCCATATAACGAATGGATACACAAAATAACTTAAAATAAGGACAATTATTCATAATGTTAAAATGGTTGTAATTATGGAAACTATTACCAGTATAAAAGATAACCTGAGTTTTCGTCTGGTATCCCAAGAAAAATTACCTAGCGTTATTATAATGTTAGTTACTAGTAGCTTACTCCAAAGACGGAAAACCCAGCAACCCTAGCGAAAGCAAACCCGTTAAAAACTCCAATAAATCAAGCTCCAAACCATAAGGAAAACCTTGCCAAAACCGCACGGTCCCCGTAAAAAATAATCAAGCAGATTACCTACGTGTGCGATAAAGAATGGTTCCACTTAATTCTACAGGCAGATAGATAGCAGCCTTTCGGATAGTAAGGGGTCAGGCTCATTTGTCATGGTGTTAGAACCCCCAACGTTTAGGCCAACAAACCACGTCGATGAAGATTGCTGATCTCCTTGCGATTATTCGTAGGGCGATGTGGATGGGTGACTTGTCGTTTAAGGTAACTTAAGTTCGATAATAATAGTAGCTAATATCTTAGCTAATAAAACGTAAACGTAATTGTCATGGCAGCTACGGTTTACGCAATTTTGTTAAAATAATTACTAGTTATTCGAGTATACTATCACTTCTTTGTATAATAATTCCTTTTAAAGTATTATAAGTCTAACTCATTACAAGTATAATACAATATGATTTTTGTTTCCTATCTCATTGTGTTCGTACACGGATCAATACTATGGTTGAGATTTCGGTTCATAATTTGAAAATTGTGGGTCTGATCTAGCCTGAAGGCGTGTAATAATGAATATTTTTCGGAGATCACGTATATTCACAGAAAAACAAGAATCTATAGTCACCCTAAGCAAAGGTTATTTAGTTAGACGAACATATTTCGAACATAATATTTCCCACAAACTCGTAGAACTTTAATTGTAGCAAGTTGTAACAAAGTTGAATTGTAAATGAAAGGAAAGTAATAATGAAGACATTTCATTCATATTACTGTGAACATGTTTGGTATTAGAAGAATGTCATTGGAAAATTCGATCACTCATAGCATTGATACAAACTGACTAGTGATAAATTATTCAAGCAGTATCAATACATATTCATAGGCATTTATTCGGTGAAATAGATGTGAATTGACTTTCCAGTTCCGAATAGAGATAATTTGGACATGACATGCGTTTGAAGTGTACGACTTTATTTGAATAATTCTATTCCTTTTGTGTTTTGTAGGTATTAAACAAGAACTAATGTTAGCCCTTCAGTTTAGTAGTAATTTAAAGGTGCATCTTAAAGAATTACTACTGGTTATAACGGTGAATTTTTAGACCGGATCTATGTTAGTGTCAATTAATTAGTATTAAGCATATGCATGTAGATTTAGGGTCCGTTTTCTAATAATTGCGACCCGAAACGACACTTACAGGGAAATTATGAAAATTGCGTCAAGTCAAGTTGGCATGCAAATGTCAGCACCCACGCACTCAAATATTTATGGTTAAAAGAAAACACAAATTTTAATTAAGTTTAAATAGTATTAGATTTGGTAATATATTAAAATAAATCATATATAATACAAATAAAGGAATAAATAAATAATAAATGATGATTCTTCGGTTTGCAATCGAACTGAGGACCCTAGATTCCCAAGCCACGGTCTGTTAAGTTAACCCGTAGTTAGCCTAGCTCGATTATTAATGTTGTTTCGATTCGGAGTCACGCGTGTATCAACGCCGTATCAGAATTCAATGAATATTGTATTAGCTGGACGGTATTTATAATGGGGAATTCAAATTGCCCGTTGACAACTGTCGGTAAGCATGATAGATGGATGTGACGACAATTGTATTGAGTTTCGAATTTAGTGGGAGGTTGGAAACTAGCTACTTAGGAGTTATTGCGTTGATTGTCCATTTCAATGTTCGTGGGATTGGAGACAATCGGAATGTATCGTTTGTTAAATGGATTTAGTGGTATTTAATCTGAAGAAAGTTTTAGTGGTATTTAATTTATTTCTTGCTTCCATGCAAATGATTAGTACATTCGATCAACTTACATTGCGAAAATACTATTGAGATATTTATCTTCGAATAAATTTTATTTTCTCTTTATCTCAATTTATACGCGTGTAAAATGCCCATGCATCTTTTGTCCACATTTGACCCACAAAACTTTATTCGGATTTCAATAGAAATGCCAGTTTAGGTTGGTGTTTTCGAGGCCACTTTTTCCCCACCCTTATTCGGCATTGATACCAGCATTAAACTTGGCTAAAAAGCGTGAAAGAAAAGGCAGGTACACACTGGTTTACTCACCATTGAAGGAAGACAAAAAGTCAAAAACTACTTACAATAACGGCACAAAGGGAGTAAAAAACTCGGTCACAGCACGCGGTTTTCGACCAGCATAAGCTGATCCTGGCCTGTCGCCCTCACCTATTTACACGCAAAGGGTTTCTGGAGAAAGGGTCGCGTTTAAATTGGTCGTTTACCCGAAAGCAGAGCTACCGAGTCACAAACGCCGCACAACGTGTATTTGTTTAGGATTTCGTCCCCTTATTTGCTGGTTAAATCGAGGAAGATGTTGCAGGCGGAATTGAATCTAAATTCCGAGATGATTCAATTGAATATTGAGTGGCTCTCGGGGAGGGATTACCCACGTGCGAGGATGACAATGCTGGGCTTCTGGTTACACGGTGACACAAACAATGTTGAACTATAAAGCGTTACGATTATTAGTATAGTCAAGGGTTGACACGAAATAGTCATGTCAGATCGTCGTGTCAGAGTGCTTTGCTATTCTATTTCAATAGACTAAGAACGAGAAAACACATGAGGTCCTTTAAATGTTTAATGAAGACAATAAGTCAGAAACTGTATTGGAGCATAATTTGCAAATGTTTTACATCCAATTAGTTTCCATCTAGTTTATTTCTATCCAAGTCTGATTTATCTCTATCCAATCGAATATTCAAAGTGCTTTAAACATAACTACTACAAGTATTTCACGTAATGTTTTAGGATTTCAAATTTAATGAGGCGACTCCCAGTTGAGATGCCATTATTTGGTTCAAATAATGCTTGTTTTGAGTTCGACACATTATGAGATAACCTTGGATATACTTATTTTACTTTTGGTACTCACAAATTGCATGCATACTGATAGTATGTATAAAGAGGTGTATGATTGTCAATGAAGCGAAAGTGGTTTGTCGCGATCGGGACAGATAGGGATCCGTGATTTCTGCCTATCCCTCTACAAGGAATTGCGCATGATGTGTATGTATGTATACTGACAATCACTATGTCTTTTATCTATTCTATTCTTCCTATAACCTCTTATTATCACCTTACATATCACCCACTAAACCTACGCTTACAGTTTCAGATAAGCAGCATCCACTAGGGTGGTTGACCGTGGTTTGGCTCCCGTCCAGACGCAACATACTCGTACATTGCGATTCAGTACAGTATCAATGTGACTTAAGGCTGCTTTCTGGCGAAATTATGGGGTCACGCATCATCTGGATTTGGCTAGTAGTGTTATGTTTGGTTTAATGAATTCGGTTAAACTATTTTATGCTTTATTTATTGTAAATAAAAAAATGTATAAGGCTCTTTATTCGCGATAGAACGATTATATAATTTAACTGTTGTTAGTTTTAGATTTTAGGGTAATAGTTAGTTTACGCTTTTACATTGCATATTACGCCCGTTTCCTTGTAGAGAATTAAGCAGGTCTCGATTCTGAAAAACCACTTTCGCTTCATTGACACTCATACACCTCCTCATATACCACGACTGTTATAGATACTTCTAGCATCACCCCTTTTTAAGAGAGAGTAAAGAGTTAAACTCTTTTAGTCTATATTTTATTTACACGTACAGTTCTTTAAAAAAGCACGAGGTTTTTTCATTTAAATTCTTATACAGGCATACACTTCATAGATATCAATACACTCCAGATTTACTCAGCCCTTATAGACGCCTCTAAGATAGATTTACTACAAACACTTGAGTCACCGAAACATAATTATAAATGTCATCTTTTACATTATTCTAAAATAACACTTTTGTGAGGCAAGGAACTGGCGCTAATGAGCTTAATGGCAGTTACTTTGCAGCTGTGGA